>CM068384.1:100050877-100650877 GCA_034770075.1 Aralia elata | reverse complement strand
TATTTCTAGTCGAAAGCTTCAACACTACTTTCAAGGGAGGACCATCACAGTGTTTACAGATCAACCTCTTTGGAAGGTATTGTATCGTCCCGAATCATCGGGGAGACTAGCAGCATGGGCTGTAGAGCTAAGCCAGTTCAATATTGATTTTCGGCCTCGAACAACAATTAAGGCGCAGGCTCTAGCTGATTTCATCGTTGAGTGTTATTTCCTTGAGGAGAAGGAAGAAGAGGCAGTTGAATTACCAAATCCGACTACAGACTCGGCATGGACATTATTTGTGGATGGATCTAGCATCGGGTCTCGCAGTGGAGCAGGAGTGATCCTTACTTCTCCCGAAGGATTTAAGGTCCAGCAGTCTATTCGGTTCGGGTTCACAGCTACCAATAACATAGCTGAATATGAGGCACTTATAGCAGGTTTAAGGTTGGCCCGAAGTCTGGAGGTGAAAAACCTGATGATATACAGCGACTCCCAACTCGTGGTAAAACAGGTATTGGGGGAGTATGAAGCCAGGGAACCACATCTTCAGGCCTATTTGCAGCTGGTACGGACGCTCCTCGGACACTTCCCTAAATACGAAATCATCGGGGTGGTCAGAGCGAATAACGCCATGGCTGATGCTCTCTCGAAGCTTCCGACAACCGACCAAGGGGATTTGGAAAGATCTGTCTATATAGAAACTCTCCAGGAACCGAGCACAATGGTTCAGACAATAATGGATATTGAATCCGAGGATTCCTGGATGACCCCTATAGTCAAGTTTTTGAAAACTGATGAACTGCCCGACGACTGAGCATTGGCCCGAAGAATTAAATTCAAAGCCACAAAGTACTGCCTTATCGAGGACACACTGTACAGGAAATCCTATTCGTCACCCTTACTTCGGTGTCTTAGTCCCAGGGAATCTGATTATGCGCTTCGGGAAGTCCATGAAGGGATATGTGGAGATCATGTGGGAGCGAAGACATTGGCACATAAAATCTTGCGACAAGGATATTTTTGGCCGACCATGCTTCAGGACGCCAAAGACTTCGTCAAAAAATGCCATAAATGCCAATTGTTCGCTTCGGTACCACACCAGCCTCCCGAAGAACTTACACCTATATTGTCTCCCATCCCTTTCGCAGTTTGGGGGATAGATCTTCTCGGGCCACTCCCTCAGGGTAAGGGTCAGGTAAAATTTGTTATTGTGGCAATAGATTACTTCACCAAATGGGTCGAAGCCAAACCTTTAGCAAAGATCACTGAGAAGACGTGTCTTCAATTCCTCAAAGAGCAGGTGGTCTATCGGTTCGGAATTCCCAAGGTCGTAGTCTCTGATAATGGTCTTCAGTTCGTAGGGAAAGAGTTCGAAGGTTTTTTGACAGAGCTAAATATTCAGCATCGACGAACTTCAGTGGCCCATCCTCAAGCGAATGGACAGGTTGAGGTAACAAACAGGCTTTTGTTGAACGGTATTAAACGAAGACTTCAAGAGGCAAAAGGAGTCTGGCCCGAAGAGCTTCTGCATGTCCTATGGGCCTATCGGACAACTCCTCGAACCACAACTGGAGAGACACCCTTCAAACTTTCTTATGGGACCGAAGCCTTGATACCTATTGAGATTGGGATACCTTCCTCCCGAGTCCAAAACTTCGACGAAATTCTCAATAGCGAGGGGCTTCGGGAAAACCTAGACCTATTGGAAGAGGAGCGTGATGTCGTGGTTCTCAGATTGGCTACCTATCAGCAGCGAACGGCTCGGCATTTCAACAAAAATGTCAAGGCAAGAACATTCAAGGTAGGAGACTTGGTTCTTCGGCAAACAGAAGCGTCTACACCTCGGGAAACGGGAAAAATGATGCCTACATGGGAAGGACCATATAAAGTCATCGAAATGTTAGGATCGGGAACCTATAAATTGCAACATCTGGATGGAAAGGAAGTCCCGAACACATGGCATGCTGCTCGGCTCCGAAGATATTATCAGTAACACTTTGTACTTAGTTTCTTTTGAGGCCTAAATATTGATCGATATTGATTATCTTTTTGAGATTAATGAGAGTTCTTCTGTTTTATCTTTGTCTGCTGTTTTTACATACACTTTGATATATCGATTAACCTTATTAGCAATTTCCTAATAAAGTTAATGGGGAGAAGGGGTATAGAACAGCTATGCACATCGATACGTAAGAATTACTCAAGAGAAAAGATAAGATAGAATATTCACACACATCATTAAAGAAATTTATCTTCATTACAAAGTGTTCATATTACATAACCAAAATACAAAAATCAGTTCTCAGGAATAACAATGCCCAGGGTATCAGGATCATGGCCTTTCTCCCGCACAAGTTCTCGGGCATATTCAAAGCCGTCGTTGAACTCGTTCACCACAGCATCCTGGACATCTTCATGGAATTGATCCGAGGTCTTGTATTCCTCAATGACCTTTTGCCAAAGACTTGGCGCCAGCACACTGGGTGATGCGGGAGCGATAGGACCCTTCAGCCAATCAGCTTCTCGGGAAGTCCAACCCTCAATGATCGATTGTACATTTTCCTTGAGATTTCTCATCTGATCAGTTTGAAGGCGAATCTGATCATCTGATTGGCTGAGCTGTTCCTTCTGCTTTTGGGCGAGCAAGTTAAGCTCTTTATTTTTCCCCTCTGCTTCCTTGGCCCGTTTCATAGCAGCCTCAGCTTATTTAATGGCCTCTTCCGCCCGAGCCTCAGCATCGGCTACTCGAGCGTTCGTCGTCTGCATTTGAGCCCTTAAGGCTGACAGCTCCTTCTCGGTCTTGACCTTCTCCGAGCGCATTCCTTCGTAGTCATTCCTCATAATATGGAAGCTATTGTGTTGCGCTCGGAGTTGGGTTCGGACCTTCGAATGAAGCTCCTTCGCCTGAGCACACTCTTCGGAGGACTTCTTCAAATCGTGTTCCAAGGTCTTTACTCGACTAGAGACCTCGAGAAGAAGATCATTCCCCTGCAAAACAATGGTCGGGAGTCAGAAAGTAACATATAACAGAACTGTGGCTACCTCTTAAAAGAACTTGCTTACCTTGATGTGATGCGCAAACAGTTTCTCCATCAGAACCTTCAGATCCCCCTGATCGGCTTCAGTTACGTCAATTAGGATCGGGGGGGATCCAAGGCCCCGACATAAGTCCCCACTTCTTCCACCCTCGGTTGTTCAGTGGCGGGAGGGGGAGGAGTGGACTCCATTTGCTTCTTCTTCCTCACCAGTGCCCCTTCCTCGGGGTGAGGAGACTCGGCGTCGAAAGAAGCCGTTGTAACCAGCTCCTTCGGGGCACCACTGGCTGATCCCCCGGTAGTAGAAGAAGGCTCGATCGGAACCACTCGGATAGGTCCTTCTCTCACCTCAACTGAGGAGTGGCATACCAGCCTCCTCTTTTTGGGCCTAGGCTCTGCAGCTCTCGCTTGCTCCTCGGTCGGGCCAGGTCCTGAAGCTCCTTCGGTGGTCCCCTCGGGCAAGGTCAACACTTTGCCGCCCGAGGCTTTCTTCTGATGTGCCAGCCTCAGCTTTTCGGCGCCCGATAGCTTGGTCCTCGGCACACCAGCCGCTTCAAGAATGGCCTCGTTGTCAGCAGTCCTCCCAGAATTATCCACTGCACAAAAGATAAAGAAGGATCAGTACATTATCAATTCAGTAATAATATGCATTTGGGAAATCTAAATGGACTTACAGCCGTGAGCATGTAACCAGTCTTGGTCATTCAAAAGAAGCCGGTTCCACTTCACCGATGGTCGCTTGAATACAAAACCTCGAACTCCTCCAACCTTCTTCGGGTAATCCGATTCGGGTTTAATTGGTCTTTGTTCGGGTTAGACCAAAGTCCTACCAACTTAGTGTCCGGCCCCTTGATGAGGAACCAATCCCCATGCCATCCCTTATTACTGGATGGGGTATCCATTAGGGTATCTCTACCCAGATTCTTGATTATTTGATAAAAACCCTTCTCCTTACAGGCGGAGAGGGAAATGAATTGAAAGAAGAAATCGAGGCTCGGGGCTATGCCCTCGGACGAGCAGAAAACTATGAAATTATTTAAATGAATAAAATAATTTGGGGATAATTGATTTAAACTAAGCCCTACTGTATGAAGGAGCTCTACAATGAAAGGGCGGAGCGGAAAGCGCACCCCGAAGAGAAGCAATTGGCGGTGAATCGGGATCCACCCCCCTTCGGGTTGCCAGTACACCCTTTCTTCACCCTCGGGCCTCCTAATTTCATATGATTCAGGAATATAGAATTCCGTCATCAGCAGATCGAAAAAAGGGTTTTTGATAGAGGAAGGAATGTTGGCTACTCTATACTCTAAAGAGAAGTATTTAGTTTTATTGTACTCTTCTACATCTCTCATGCGCTCTACTATCACCGGTTTCCATGGCTGACCTTCAGGAATTCCGGCTTGAGCGACTGTGACCTCATCTTCAACATGGGAAGATGAAGCTTGATTCCTATTACCCTCGGCCATCGAGAAAAGAAAGAAGATGAGTGACTTATTTGAAGATGTTCGGGGAAGGAGATGGGCGATCCATCCTAAAGCAGAATTGCAAGAAGACAAGATCTCTGGAAGGTTATTTCTCTCTCTGTAGAAACGAATGTACTGGTGAGAAATGACGGCTAGGTTAACTTTCTCTATAAGAATGGATATCCAACGACCGAAATTGATCCCATCCAACGGACGAGGCCAGAGGCGGGAGAAGTTATTGCTGATAAACTTAGTGCCTAACAGCTGGAGAGGGAAAAGAATTGAAAGAAGAAATCGAGGCTCGGGGCTATGCCCTCGGACGAGCAGAAAGCTATGAAACTATTTAAATGAATAAAAGAATTTGGGGATAATTGATTTAAACTAAGCCCTACTGTATGAAGGAGCTCTACAACGAAAGGGCGGAGCGGAAAGCACACCCCGAAGAGAAGCAATTGGCGGTGAATCGGGATCCACCCCCCTTCGGGTTGCCAGTACACCCTTTCTTCACCCTCGGGCCTCCTAATTTCATATGATTCAGGAATATAGAATTCCGTCATCAGCAGATCGAAAAAAGGGTTTTTGATAGAGGAAGGAATGTTGGCTACTCTATACTCTAAAGAGAAGTATTTAGTTTTATTGTACTCTTCTACATCTCTCATGCGCTCTACTATCACCGGTTTCCATGGCTGACCTTCAGGAATTCCGGCTTGAGCGACTGTGACCTCATCTTCAACATGGGAAGATGAAGCTTGATTCCTATTACCCTCGGCCATCGAGAAAAGAAAGAAGATGAGTGACTTATTTGAAGATGTTCGGGGAAGGAGATGGGCGATCCATCCTAAAGCAGAATTGCAAGAAGACAAGATCTCTGGAAGGTTATTTCTCTCTCTGTAGAAACGAATGTACTGGTGAGAAATGACGGCTAGGTTAACTTTCTCTATAAGAATGGATATCCAACGACCGAAATTGATCCCATCCAACGGACGAGGCCAGAGGCGGGAGAAGTTATTGCTGATAAACTTAGTGCCTAACAGCTGGAGAGGGAAAAGAATTGAAAGAAGAAATCGAGGCTCGGGGCTATGCCCTCGGAGACGAGCAGAAAGCTATGAAACTATTTAAATGAATAAAAGAATTTGGGGATAATTGATTTAAACTAAGCCCTACTGTATGAAGGAGCTCTACAACGAAAGGGCGGAGCGGAAAGCACACCCCGAAGAGAAGCAATTGGCGGTGAATCGGGATCCACCCCCCTTCGGGTTGCCAGTACACCCTTTCTTCACCCTCGGGCCTCCTAATTTCATATGATTCAGGAATATAGAATTCTTGTCATCAGCAGATCGAAAAAAGGGTTTTTGATAGAGGAAGGAATGTTGGCTACTCTATACTCTAAAGAGAAGTATTTAGTTTTATTGTACTCTTCTACATCTCTCATGCGCTCTACTATCACCGGTTTCCATGGCTGACCTTCAGGAATTCCGGCTTGAGCGACTGTGACCTCATCTTCAACATGGGAAGATGAAGCTTGATTCCTATTACCCTCGGCCATCGAGAAAAGAAAGAAGATGAGTGACTTATTTGAAGATGTTCGGGGAAGGAGATGGGCGATCCATCCTAAAGCAGAATTGCAAGAAGACAAGATCTCTGGAAGGTTATTTCTCTCTCTGTAGAAACGAATGTACTGGTGAGAAATGACGGCTAGGTTAACTTTCTCTATAAGAATGGATATCCAACGGCCGAAATTGATCCCATCCAACGGACGAGGCTAGAGGCGGGAGAAGTTATTGCTGATAAACTTAGTGCCTAACAGCTGGAGAGGGAAAAGAATTGAAAGAAGAAATCGAGGCTCGGGGCTATGCCCTCGGACGAGCAGAAAGCTATGAAACTATTTAAATGAATAAAAGAATTTGGGGATAATTGATTTAAACTAAGCCCTACTGTATGAAGGAGCTCTACAACGAAAGGGCGGAGCGGAAAGCACACCCCGAAGAGAAGCAATTGGCGGTGAATCGGGATCCACCCCCCTTCGGGTTGCCAGTACACCCTTTCTTCACCCTCGGGCCTCCTAATTTCATATGATTCAGGAATATAGAATTCTGTCATCAGCAGATCGAAAAAAGGGTTTTTGATAGAGGAAGGAATGTTGGCTACTCTATACTCTAAAGAGAAGTATTTAGTTTTATTGTACTCTTCTACATCTCTCATGCGCTCTACTATCACCGGTTTCCATGGCTGACCTTCAGGAATTCCGGCTTGAGCGACTGTGACCTCATCTTCAACATGGGAAGATGAAGCTTGATTCCTATTACCCTCGGCCATCGAGAAAAGAAAGAATATGAGTGACTTACTTGAAGATGTTCGGGGAAGGAGATGGGCGATCCATCCTAAAGCAGAATTGCAAGAAGACAAGATCTCTGGAAGGTTATTTCTCTCTCTGTAGAAACGAATGTACTGGTGAGAAATGACGGCTAGGTTAACTTTCTCTATAAGAATGGATATCCAACGGCCGAAATTGATCCCATCCAACGGACGAGGCCAGAGGCGGGAGAAGTTATTGCTGATAAACTTAGTGCCTAACAGCTGCGGAGGGAAAAGAATTGAAAGAAGAAATCCAGGCTCGGGGCTATGCCCTCGGACGAGCAGAAAGCTATGAAACTATTTAAATGAATAAAAGAATTTGGGGATAATTGATTTAAACTAAGCCCTACTGTATGAAGGAGCTCTACAACGAAAGGGCGGAGCGAAAAGCGCACCCCGAAGAGAAGCAATTGGCGGTGAATCGGGATCCACCCCCCTTCGGGTTGCCAGTACACCCTTTCTTCACCCTCGGGCCTCCTAATTTCATATGATTCAGGAATATAGAATTCTGTCATCAGCAGATCGAAAAAAGGGTTTTTGATAGAGGAAGGAATGTTGGCTACTCTATACTCTAAAGAGAAGTATTTAGTTTTATTGTACTCTTCTACATCTCTCATGCGCTCTACTATCACCGGTTTCCATGGCTGACCTTCAGGAATTCCGGCTTGAGCGACTGTGACCTCATCTTCAACATGGGAAGATGAAGCTTGATTCCTATTACCCTCGGCCATCGAGAAAAGAAAGAAGATGAGTGACTTACTTGAAGATGTTCGGGGAAGGAGATGGGCGATCCATCCTAAAGCAGAATTGCAAGAAGACAAGATCTCTGGAAGGTTATTTCTCTCTCTGTAGAAACGAATGTACTGGTGAGAAATGACGGCTAGGTTAACTTTCTCTATAAGAATGGATATCCAACGGCCGAAATTGATCCCATCCAACGGACGAGGCCAGAGGCGGGAGAAGTTATTGCTGATAAACTTAGTGCCTAACAGCTGGAGAGGGAAAAGAATTGAAAGAAGAAATCGAGGCTCGGGGCTATGCCCTCGGACGAGCAGAAAACTATGAAATTATTTAAATGAATAAAATAATTTGGGGATAATTGATTTAAACTAAGCCCTACTGTATGAAGGAGCTCTACAACGAAAGGGCGGAGCGGAAAGCGCACCCCGAAGAGAAGCAATTGGCGGTGAATCGGGATCCACCCCCCTTCGGGTTGCCAGTACACCCTTTCTTCACCCTCGGGCCTCCTAATTTCATATGATTCAGGAATATAGAATTCTGTCATCAGCAGATCGAAAAAAGGGTTTTTGATAGAGGAATGAATGTTGGCTACTCTATACTCTAAAGAGAAGTATTTAGTTTTATTGTACTCTTCTACATCTCTTATGCGCTCTACTATCACCGGTTTCCATGGCTGACCTTCAGGAATTCCGGCTTGAGCGACTGTGACCTCATCTTCAACATGGGAAGATGAAGCTTGATTCCTATTACCCTCGGCCATCGAGAAAAGAAAGAAGATGAGTGACTTACTTGAAGATGTTCGGGGAAGGAGATGGGCGATCGATCCTAAAGCAGAATTGCAAGAAGACAAGATCTCTAGAAGGTTATTTCTCTCTCTGTAAAAACGAATGTACTGGTGAGAAATGACGGCTAGGTTAACTTTCTCTATAAGAATGGATATCCAACGGCCGAAATTGATCCCATCCAACGGACGAGGCCAGAGGCGGGAGAAGTTATTGCTAATAAACTTAGTGCCTAACAGCTGTATCCAACCATAACGTTTTGAATTTCAAAAAAATAACTGTTGGACTGCTTGTGCTGGGATATCACTATTGGGCTTCAAAACAAAAAGATTGGGCCCAAATACACATTTATGAGCGGGACTTACCCATCAGAGAAGTTTGATATCGTGACCGGGTTTTCCATCTTCGGGACAACACTTCTAGGGATCCCAAGAGGCATTATCCTCGGTTTTCATGCTTTCGAGCACCCGAGGGGCATTATCCTTGGTCTGACGCCCTCGAGAGTCCCAATCTTCGGGCTAACACTTGAAGACACCTGGAGGAGAGATATCCTCGGTCTGACGCCTTCGGGCTCCCGAGAGCATCTACCCTCTTTCCTTGTTATAAATTTCCGGCTGATCAAGTCCTCTGACTCACTCCCCCAGTACATACCATATACTAAGGGAGTATGGGGTAATGTTCGGATATAAATCCTAACAGGTTGGATTGGGCTTCTTATGTTGGGCTCGGCCCAGAGGCCAATCACGCCTATCAGATTATATGAGGACTCTCCAGTCCGAAAAGACTTGGGCCAGTATTCTAAGCCCTTGTGGTTTCTCACTGGATTATAATTCTATCGGATCAAGGTAGTTGAATCCGGGTCTAATAAGGATTCTGGGCAGAACACTCCTAATAGGAGTAGTAATTAGCCAATTGAATCCTATAAATATCCAAATAACAATGAAGACAAGGTACAACACTTTTACCCTACTAAATATTTAACCTCCATTGTTAGCGTACCTTGAGCTTGTTACTTACTCTTACACCCGAGGAGTCTCCACACGGCCCAAGCCGTTGGGACTTTTGTGCAGGTACACGCGCGGAGAGTGGATTGGACGCGCGGACAAAATCAGGCGTTAACAGTATTAGTTGATTGAAGCTTTTTGGTTTTCTTGTGGTAGATGCAGAAGAAGCCAAAGCAAGCAGCAGCAACCAATATAAAATTGACAAATACCGAACTGCCTAGAAGCACTGATTCCACAAGGATCAAAGTGTCTTGGCCCTTCTTCTCGTGTTGAATGGGATAATCCCGAGGACTTTGTGGAGGTCCTGGAGGAAGATCACCTTTTCTAAATTTTAGTAAAGCCTTCGTTCCCTCATCCTTCCTCCCATTCCTCCCATTTGAGAGAGGTAGATTCTTTTTCCAACATCCACCACCTCCGTACTCTGCAACTGCACAAAAGCAATCATCCAAACAAGACTTTCTGCAATCTAATTCAGAAATTGGAATCAGGAACTCATAATCAGAAGAATATGGCCAATTAGTAGCACGGAGCCCGACAAAATCGTACAAATCTTTAGCAGAACTCGAGCCTTTATTATCACAGCTTTGAATGAAATTCGGCTTGCAGTCGCTATTCTTGTCATCTGGATCAAGTAATGAATAATGTTGTGGGCATTCACAGATTGGCCTTCTAGACTCATCAAGTCTGCAAACACTGTTATACCCACAAGCTCCACTACCTATATCTCCCACAATAGCAAAACGTATATCATCTGGTTTAGTCCAGACAATAGTCCAATTTGGTCTTCCGGTGAAAACCTTAGGGTGATAATATTGGACAAAAACTCCATCAAAGTTTAGAGTTGCTCTATGATAATACCTTGAAGATGGAAGTACGCCGCTTGGAGTGAGATAATCTCTTTGACCATTTCTTCTTAAAATATACATATAGCCTCTCTCATTAATTCTCACCTGATAACCCGAATTACTCGCATTTAATTCGTCACGAGTTCCACTGATATAGTAAGCAGCATAAGCATTATTGGTATGTATATCTCGGGTATTCAGCACAAGATTTCCATCTTCGAGTAAACGTAACTGGAACCTTCCGCTTGTGAAGTTGTGAAAGTCCAATAATAATCTAGAAGGGGGGTTGAATAGATTATTACCGTTTAAAAAATTTTCTTAGGCCTTTTTAAATTTTTAGTAAATTAATTTGCAGTGTCAGAAATTAATATGCAAGATGGTAAAAATTTAATCACACAATGCACAGAGATTTGTCTGGTTCACAACATACATCCAGGGCATGTTGCTACGTCCAGTCTCAAGCTCCTCTCCAAAACTTGAGATCCTATTACTATCAGTAATAAATACTCCTTCAACAGGCGGAGAAGCCTTTACAAAGTTTTATATACAAACTTACAACTATTCCACAACTAACTATCTTGGACAGCAAGCTCTCAGCTCCCTCCTCAAACTTAGTTGCACCTTTTCTTTGAGTTCAGTTTTACTTTATGATCTGGTCTTGAAACGACAGTCTCTTCCTCACCTCACAAGTACACTAGAGACCCAACTCCCGGCTGACCTCTCTAAGACTCTGGTCTTGGTCAAAGAATTACTCGTCTTTCTCACAAATACATAAAAGAAACTAACTCTACCCTTTTCTTTTTACAAATGGATTTGATGTAAATATGCTTCTAAAATAAGCAGATAAAATTTAGTACAGATGTATAAAAGTTAAAATAACTTTTATATTTTATGCTCTTCAAATAAGCAGATAGCAATTAAAATTCAGTTATATTTATAAAAGTTCAATGACTTTTATATTTGAGAAAGTATGCTTCTTATGTAAGCAGGTATGAGTTTATGCTCAATAAATATCAGTGCTTCTAAATAAGCAAATATATAATTTAATACAACTTTATAAAGAAGTATTTATTCTTTATAATAAAGAATGTGTTTCTTTTGATTTCAAATGTTATGCAACAAGTATTGTATAAAAAATGATTTTAGGTTCAAATACTTGTAATAACATATATAGATAAACAGTATTTGATATAACAAATAAATTTGTTGTAACTCAAAGATATATGAAAAATATTTTATCTATTATGTGAATGATTATAAATAAAGCCACTTAGGATTTTAAGGACCGTTTGAATAATTCGCTCGAGAGTGAATAAATTCAAATTATATCGATTTCTAAGTACGGGCAAAATTTATAGTTTCACAATTGATACTTATATAAATATTTTCAGTGGATCGCAAGAAATTCAAGAAACTATTCGGATACGTCTCTATAAGAGAAGTATCTCAAGGTTGTGCTGACGATCAAGTTATAATCCACTTTACTAATATTTATATAAATAATATTAATAAAAAGCCACTTAGGATTTTAAGGACCGTTTGAATAATTCACTCAAGAGTGAATAAATTCAAATTATATCGGTGTCTAAGTACTGACTTATTATTAATAAATAGATGAAATATAGATATATATAATTGTGTATAACAATTTGTATTTGTATATCTATAATCATAAACAAGTAAGAGATAATGCAATTAAATAATTCAAACAACTTATCTCAAACACTTGTGACCAATTTTCTCTTCCTTAACTAATCAGAACCTTGAAAATAGAAGAGAGCTAAAGCTTTTTAGAGAGAGAGAATGTAGGCGAGAAGTAAGCTTTTTCTTTGTAAATTGGCAAATGAGAATGAAGAATAAGCTTCCTATTTATAGAATTTTGAAGCTAGGGGCATGTTGGTCTTTTTGGAAAATCAAGGGTTGTGATGTTGTTATTTTAAAATGTAAGGCTCGGATGAAATGAACTCACGCGGATCAGTTTTTCTTCCGCATTAATTTTCAGGACGGTTGAAAATTCTTCCATCCTTTGTGTAATAAATGATCACATGCTCCTTTTCAATTCAAATTGATTTCCAGCCCATACACGGAAGTAAGAAAGGTTTTGTCCCAAAATGCAAGTCATTTGTTTTGTCAGCACACTTGTTTAAGTCTTTAGCTTATGGCATACATGCATACATGCATACATAATATATTTATATGACACACACACATGCATGTAATTTCAAACTGTCCCAGTACATAGCTTCGGATAGAATGAAATAAATTGTCCCAAAATAGTGTCTCATTCCTTTTGGTTAATGACTTTGCAAATGCAACAATTTAAAAACTTGACTTCATTTTTGGGTTCACAAATAGTTTCAAGGCTTAATCCGAGTATGCATGCATAAATATTTTAAGGCTTTAAAAATCTTTTTGCATTTGAAATTTATTTTGAAATAGGAATACTCCTTTGCCTTAGGAAATTTTAATATGTGAATTAACCATTTTAACACTTGATATTATTTTATCAAGGTTAATAAGATATTAATTCATTTAGAAATTTAGAAAACATTTTTGGTCAAAGTAAATGAGGATAATTCAAAACAACTATAAAAAAAACTATGGAGAGGATTCTACCCTTTTGTTAATCTTTTTCTTAATTATTGTTATCATCAAAATATTCTAAAAATCGGAGACCTATCAATCTCCCCCTTTTTGATGATGACAATACCAAAAATATTTTCCCATAAAAGAACTTCCCCTTAGTTTAAAAACTCCCCCTCAGAATGAGCATATATATATAATAAAAAAAATTTTATAGTTCCTGGTCAGCCAAAAACATTGCATCATGACAGTGAACTGATTTTATAGCAGTTAAAAAAATATATTATAGCAATTTATAATATTATACTGCAGTTGTACTAATAATAGTTCACATGTTTAACAGTTACTATCCCATGGCAGTTTATATAGTAGTTCACATGTATATATAGCAATTCACATGTCAGCAGATATTTTTCTTCTCCCCCTTTGTCATTACAAAAAGTGGGGAAAAAGACAGTCTAGTACCTGCAAAAGTTGTTAGTTCAGACATAGGTTCCCTGCATGCATATAGACAAATATATATATATATATATATATATATATATATTATATATATATAGGTACTTCTAGTAGTAGTATTTAGTTAGTTACAACATTTGTAAGTAGTTAGTAGCATAAAGTTATTACAGGCCCTCAAATAGTTAGTAATCTTCTTCATTGAGAGGAGAAAAATGATGACCGAGATTGAGAAGAGCATCATCCAAAGGCAGGGGATCTGTTGGTGCAACCTGGGTAGAGCTTGAGCTTGCAGGAAAGTGATAGTGAGGCATAGAAAGCTTCATATTTTCCATTAAAAAGTGTAACATATCCTGAAGATGATGCACCATTTATTGCATTGATTCCATTTGAACCATGACATTATTTAGATTAAATAACATCAGTTGGTTCATACTGTGTATAATATCTAATTGATATGACATATGAAGGTCTGACTCATTTGTGTCAGGAGCACAAGGCTTAAACACAATCAGTGGTGTAGGAGGAATATGCAACCGAGACACAATGTTGGTATTTTGAACAACTTGAAATTGATGATTAGTGAGATCAATTTCAAGATAGTTGAAAACACGAGTGAGAAGTAGTCCAAAACCCAGACAGTTGTTGTTGAAACAATGTTCAAACGAGGTCAAGAGAAAATATGCAAGATTATATGGCATGCACTCGTTCATAATACACTTAATGATTTTTAAATCAAAAGGATGCATGGTTCGGTCTTCTCTTACAGGCATGAAATTGTACCTCAAAATTTTACCAAGAAACTGACATGCAGGAGACAGAAATTTCAAATCCACATTAACAGGGACATCAAACAAAACAGCAGGTACGAGTTGATCAGTTGTAAAGGAAAGATTTTGTTTAAAAAGCATGCACTCAGTCATTGTTGTTCCCAAAGGATGCAGATATTCATTTATTTTTGGCAGTTCCAACATGGATGGATGAAGATGTAATGCACGAATGAGGAAATCCTCATCAATAACAAACTCTTTGCCTTGAATACATGTGCTGATGCTTGTTAAAAGACCAGTGAGGTCTCTGTTGAAGACCATGTGAGTATAAAACTCACCAATCAGAAAGGGATAAATGTTTCTGTCAGTGAATATAACTAGACTGATAAGTATAAAATTTGTTATGTTTTTATCTCTTAATATCTAGTCTTTTATACTTATTTGGCACCTAAATGTACTCACTATTCTTATATTTTGATTTAGGTTGCAAATGGAGCCATTAAATGAAAACTGTGTTATTGCCACACTTTTGGATTGTTTTGAAATTCGTCTGTCTGCTTGAGGCTCAATTTTATACTTGATCAGTCCTTATTCTCTCAAAACTCAAAGAAGGAAAATTGTAGATTTATTTCTTAGCTTTCCGGATCATCTTGAAACACCTAAATCGAAGCTCGGATGAGAGAGTTATGACAATTTTACCAACATGCGTCAAAGTTGAAAATTTCAGGAAATTAAGCTTTTGGACAGATTGACCTTTGGGGCTTCGGTTGAGATTTGAATTGTGTTAAAGTTCCCAAATGAAAATGTGGTCTTCTTGAAGTTTTTAGTAGACTTCTCAAGCTTTCTAGAATGGTATGGTGAGCAAAAATCCGAGTTCATTTGGGCCTCCAAATATTGCTTTTTATACAGCTGATCCGAATCCCGCGTGGAATGGATTTCTGTTCGGACCAGTTGTAGTATTTGGGCCATAACTTGAGCTTCCCAACTCCAAATCAGGTGATTCAAAAGCCCAAATTCATTAGAAACTCCAGGGCTACAACTTTTCTTCTTTGCTCAAGTCCAAATTCGGCAGTCTACTAATTCAAAATCAACTTGCAAGCTGCTGATCAGTTTTGGTGTCAGATTTTGACTTCTTATGAGGAGCACGTTTTTGGGTTTTTGATTGCATTAGATGGCTGATTCACATGACCCAAATTAGTTGTTGGATCTTGAAATCTTGTACACTTGAGTGCCTATAAATAGCAAGTGAAGCTAGGCTTGTATTTTGCTAATTCACAAACTAATACACACCATCTTCTTCATCTTCTTCATCTTCTCCAAATTCTAGTGTAATTAGTAGGGAAAGAGGATCACCTCCATAGTGAGGTTGTTGTCCTCACCCCTTTAATAATTTAGTAGGGAAAGAGGATCACCTCCATAGTGAGGTTGTTGTCCTCACCCCTTTAATAATTCAAGAAAATATTAATTGGACTTAATATGTTAGGCTAGTTCCTTTACTCAGTTCGAAGGGGATGTTGAACCTTGTTTACAGGTAATGGTTTGATTAAGTATAAGCTATTTATTCCTTCTTACATGAAGTTCATTCTTGATAATCTATTTTAACTTTTGAATGATATTTATTCCAATTGGTTTAATGTGATCGATTAAGTCAATTTGATTAATTTCATCTACTAGATTAAGGGATAGTATTACGTGTAATTGATATTGTTCCTAATCACAAGTAGAAATTAGTGATACATGATTGTGGTCAAGCTTTTGAGTATTGCTATGATTATCGGAAGACAAGTTAAATAATCCGAACTTGTGTGATTGTTGCTTGGATTAGTCTAATTCCCTAGTTCTTAATACAACTATTATATTAAATCTAGAGAGCTTGTTCTATGTTGTATAATGGTTAGAATCTTGTGAAGAGCTTGTTTCATTAAGTGATAATCTAAGGGGAGTTTCGGGTAGTAGAGCTTGTTGCTACCTAGGGCTATTAATTTCATTGAAGGATAAATATTGCTTTGCTTAATTATTCTATTGTTGTAAAAAGGTGATACTGAACCGGGAGAACTGAAATCTTTAATTAATTGGTTATTCTTATCACTTTAAATTTTGTTCTTAATAATTAGTGAAATCAAATTATAAACCCCCCCCCCTTTTTGGTAAACAAAGAATAATTTTAGACTAATCACTCTCTGTGGGATCGACTCTTACTTGCACCACTACATTATTATCTTTCACAAGTAAGATTTTATTTTTGGTTGCTTGCGACAGCACACCAAATTTTGGCGCCGTTGCCGGGGAGTGATTTTAGTTTATTTTTCTTTGTTATCATTATTTTTATCTTTATTTATTATTTTTTTTTGTACTCAGGTAATTTGAATTTCCTTTGATTGTTTATGTCCAAAACTCGATCTACTAATCAAGGTGATTTAAAGTGTGATCCAGAAATAGAGAGAACCATTCGTAGATTAAGGAAAGTAGTTCGGAATAATTGTGAAGAGAAGGACACCATGGAAGAAACCCGAACTTTGAAGGAGCTTGCGGCCCCTGCTTTGAATCAACAACCTTTATGCATAACCTTCCCTAATCTAGATGTTAATACTCATTTTGAATTAAAATCTGGACTAATACATCTTTTACCTACTTTTCATGGTTTGGCAGGTGAAGACCCTCACAAACATTTGAAGGAATTTCATGTGGTATGCACAAGTATGAAGCCTACCGGAGTAACCGAAGAACAAATCAAGTTAAGAGCCTTTCCATTTTCTCTAAAAGATTTGGCTAAGGATTGGCTTTACTATTTACCCTCCGGAAGTATCACAAAATGGGAAGAGATGAAAAGATTATTCTTAGAAAAATATTTTCCCGCTTCAAGAGCAGCCAACATTCGAAAAGAAATTTGTGGTGTGAGGCAGAATAATGGAGAAACCCTATACGAGTATTGGGAACGTTTTAAGAAACTATGTGCAAGTTGCCCCCATCATCAAATTAGTGATCAACTCCTCATCCAATACTACTATGAAGGTCTTTTTATCTACAGATAGGAGCATGATTGATGCTGCTAGTGGAGGAGCTCTGGTGGACAAAACTCCCGAGGCTGCAAGAAATCTCATTGCAAATATGGCAGCTAATTCTCAACAATTTGGCAGTCGACTTGATTTCTCACCTAGGAATGTGAATGAGGTAAAAAGTTTCTGCTATTGAACAACAAATTGCAAGTCTAACTTCTCTTGTTCGTCAAATGGCTACAGGAAACATGCCAGCAGCAAAAGCTTGTGGTATTTGTTTGTTAACAAATCACAATACAGATGCATGCCCAACACTGCAAGAGGATGATAATATGCAACAAGCAAATGCAGTGGGGAATTATCAAGGACAACCTCAG
Source organism: Aralia elata (assembly GCA_034770075.1). Lineage (NCBI taxonomy): Eukaryota > Viridiplantae > Streptophyta > Magnoliopsida > Apiales > Araliaceae > Aralia > Aralia elata. The sequence goes on along the minus strand of CM068384.1, from coordinate 100,633,488 downwards.
AGAAAATATGATCCTTACTCTAACACTTACAATTCCGGATGGAGGGATCATCCCAATTTGAGCTATGGAGGTACTAGGCCACCAGTGCAAGGTGTTTTCCCAAATGGGCAGCAAAGTTTTCAACCAGCTCAACCACAGTACCAACCTAGACAAGCTGCTCCTGTTAATTCTGGAACATCTCTTGAGGACATGTTCAAGGCATTCATGAATCAAACACAACAATTTCAGCAAGAGACAAGGACTTCCATCCACAATCTAGAAAATCAGATGAGTCAACTTGCTACGACAGTTGGTCGATTGGACTCTCAAAGTTCAGGGAAGCTACCTTCTCAAACTATTGTCAATCCGAGAGAGAATGCATGTGCCATAACTTTGAGGAGTGGAAAACAATTGGAAGCACCAAAAGTTACTTGTGAATTTGAGGAAGATAAGGCTAAAGAGGATGCAGAGATATCAAAGGTAAAACCTAACACTCATGTTCAACTAAAGACTAATCCTTTACCTTTTCCTCCCAGGAATCCTAAAACTTCAAAGAAGGATGAGCAAGAAAAAGAAATTCTAGAAACTTTCAGGAAGATAGAGGTGAATATTCCTTTACTAGATGCAATTAAGCAAGTGCCCAGGTATGCAAAATTTTTGAAAGAATTATGCACTAACAAAAGAAAATTAAAAAATGATGAAAGAGTCATTGTTGGTGAGAATGTATCAGCAGTCCTTCAAAGAAAAATGCCCCCTAAATGTAAAGATCCAGGCATGTTTACAATTCCATGTAGAATAGGTAATACCAGATTTGAGAAAGCTATGCTAGATTTAGGAGCTTCAATTAATGTCATGCCATTATCTATTTTTGCTTCTTTAAATCTCGGTCCTTTGAAACAAACTGGTGTTATTATTCAATTGGCTGATCGTACTAACACTTACCCCCAAGGGGTAATTGAAGATGTCTTGGTGCAGGTGAATGAACTAATCTTTCCTGCAGATTTTTACATAGTGGATATGGATGATGATAAATCCCCAAATCCCGCACATATACTTTTAGGGAGGCCATTTTTGAAAACAGCAAGGACTATGATTGATGTGCACAATGGAACCTTAACCATGGAGTTTGATGGTGAAAAGATACAATTCAACATATATGAGGCCATGAGGTATCCTAGTGATATTCACCCTGTTTTTGCTATTGATGTACTTGACTCTTTAGTGCAGAAGTCTTTTGAACAAACACAAAGGGAAAGTTTGGAGGTCGCTATCACTAACAGTCTAGAATTAGATAAAGAAGAAGAGATTGAGCAGAATCAGGAATTGAAAGAGACTGTAGCTGCATTACATTCTTTACCTAAAACCTCATCTAAATATGCAGTTTATTCTATTCAATTGCCTAGTTCTCATCAAAAGTTATTACCATCTGTTGTGCAGGCCCCAACTTTAGAACTGAAACCATTACCTGCACACTTGAAGTATGCATTTTTAGGGAAGAATGAGACGTTACCAGTGATTATTGCTAACAATCTAACCCAAGTACAAGAGGACAAACTGCTAAGAGTCCTAAGGGACCATATAACAGTTTTTGGTTGGACTATAGCAGATATCAAAGGTATCAGTCCTGCTACGTGCATGCATAGAATCCTTTTGGAAGATGGAGCCAAGCCCACTAGAGATGCACAAAGAAGACTTAATCCACCCATGATGGAGGTAGTGAAGAAGGAGGTACTGAAATTACTTGATGCAGGTATAATTTATCCCATCTCAGACAGTCAATGGGTAAGTCCAGTACAGGTAGTACCAAAGAAATCTGGAATCACAGTCATCAAAAACGATGATAATGAGTTGGTGCCCACACGTATGCAGACAGGATGGAGAGTTTGTATTGATTACAGGAAGTTAAATGCTGTAACTAGAAAAGATCACTTTCCTCTTCCTTTTATTGATCAAATGTTGGAAAGATTAGCTAGACATGCTTATTACTGTTTTCTAGATGGTTTTTCAGGTTATAACCAAATTGTGATTGCACCCGAAGACCAAGAAAAGACCACATTCACATGTCCTTTTGGTACATTTGCGTATCGTAGAATGTCCTTTGGACTGTGTAATGCACCAGGTACCTTCCAACGATGTATGGTAAGCATCTTTTCTGATTTTCTTGAAAACTGCATTGAAGTATTTATGGATGACTTCACAATACATGGTGATTCTTTAGATGTATGCCTCGATAATCTGACTCGTGTGCTAGATAGATGCTTAGAAACTAATCTTGTTCTTAATTGGGAAAAGTGTCACTTTATGGTGGAACAAGGTATAGTACTTGGCCATGTGGTTTCAGCTAAAGGATTAGAAGTGGATAAAGCTAAGATAGAAATTATTACTGCTCTGCCTTACCCCGTCAGTGTGCGGGAGATTCGTTCTTTCCTTGGTCATGCAGGTTTCTATCGTAGATTTATCAAGGACTTCTCAAAAATAGCTTTGCCATTGTGTAAGTTGCTACAAAAGGATGTGGAATTCCAATTTGATGACGAGTGCAAGGAGGCGTTTGACAAATTAAAGAAGTTATTGACCTCGGCACCAGTGATACAAACCACCAAATTGGAAGTTTCCATTTGAGATCATGTGTGATGCAAGCAACTATGCAGTAGGAGCTGTCTTAGGCCAAAGGGTTGACAAAGTTGTCCATGCCATTTACTATGCTTCTAGGACTCTAAATGCTGCTCAGATTAATTACACTACAACTGAAAAAGAACTCTTATCTGTTGTATTTGCTTTAGACAAGTTTAGATCATATTTGCTTGGTACTAAAGTTGTAGTTTATTCTGACCATGCTGCTCTCAGGTATTTGCTAACCAAGAAGGAATCCAAACCAAGAATCATTAGATGGATTCTATTGCTACAAGAATTTGACTTGGAGATCAAGGATAAGAAAGGAGCAGACAACTTGGTGGCGGATCACTTGAGCAGGCTGATTAAGAATGAAGAGGCGCTACCATTGCATGATTCTTTTCCAGATGAGCATTTATTTTTCATTGATGAGGCTATACCTTGGTATGCCAATATCGTAAATTACTTAGTGAGTGCCTATATTCCTAGTGAGTTCTCTAAATTCCAAAAAGAAAAGCTTAAGAGTGATGCCAAATATTATATATGGGATGATCCATACTTATGGAAATTTTGTGCTGACCAGATAGTTAGAAGGTGCGTGCCTAAAAGTGAGTTTTTATCTATTCTAACTTTTTGTCACTCTTATGCTTGTGGAGGCCATTTTGGACCTAAAAGAACAGCTCATAAGGTTTTGGAATGTGGTTTCTTTTGGCCGACTATTTTTAAGGACTCTTACCAGTTTTGTAAGTCATGTGAAAATTGTCAAAAGACAGGAAATATATCAAGTAGGAATCAAATGCCACAAACACCTATTTTAATTGTTGAAATTTTTGATGTTTGGGGTATTGATTTTATGGGACCATTTCCTGCTTCTTATGGTAATGTTTACATTCTTTTGGCTGTTGATTATGTTTCTAAATGGGTGGAAGCTAAAGCCACCAGGACTGATGACTCTAAAGTTGTTGCAGATTTTATCAAGTCTAACATATTTGTCAGGTTTGGAACGCCAAAGGCCATAATCAGTGATAAGGGAACCCACTTCTGCAATAGGATGCTAGCGACACTATTCAAGAAATACAATGTGATGCATAAAGTTTCTACATCCTACCATCCACAGAGCAATGGGCAAGCTGAGGTATCCAACCGGGAGGTCAAGTCCATTTTGGAAAAAGTAGTCAAGCCGAGTAGAAAAGATTGGAGTCTGAGGTTAGAAGATGCACTTTGGGCCTATAGAACAGCTTACAAAACTCCAATAGGTATGTCACCTTTTAGGTTAGTGTTTGGAAAACCATGTCATCTACCAGTGGAGTTAGAACACAAGGCTTTTTGGGCAGTTAGACAATGTAATATGACCTTAGATTCAGCCGGAGTCCATAGGAAGTTGCAGTTGCAAGAGCTAGAGGAATTAAGGAATGATGCATACGAGAGCTCTAAAATTTACAAAGAGAAAAACAAAAGCCTTTCACGACAAGAAGATTATTAGGAAGAACTTTGTTGTTGGGCAGAAAGTTCTCCTTTATCATTCAAGGCTAAAATTATTTCCAGGTAAGTTGCGCTCCCGTTGGGTCGGGCCTTTTATTATTACTGACATTTTTAATCATGGTGCAGTGGAAATTCAAAGTCCAAGCACAGGGAAGATTTTTAAAGTGAATGGTCACAGGCTCAAACCCTTCTATGAAGGATATCAAATGGAGAATATTGAGCTGCTGGATTTGGTGGATCCAGTTTATGAAGATTAAGAGGTTTAATGTCAAGCCAATGACAATAAACAAAGGCGCTGCTTGGGAGGCAACCCAAGGGGAGTTCATTTCTTTTTATTTTCGCATTTATATTTCGGTTATGTTGTTTTTCCTTTCTTTGCATTTTACTTTACATTAGGGACAATGTAAGTTTTAAGTGTGGGGGAAGGATTTAGGGTGTTTTAAAATTTAGGGTGTTTTAAAAAAAAATATGCAATAAAAAAATTAAAAAAAAAATTAAGTTTGATTTTGTTAGTTTGAATTTTGAATTTTGTGGGTATATTCTCTGCAAACCCTCACGAGACAAAACTCGTCCACTTGGGGTAACCTTGGGGTTTAAAGGCTTGTTGTACATGCTAAGTACAATCGTGTTTCCTACGAAAATGGGGTAATTTTTAAAATAAGTCACTTGAGCAATGAGTTAATTTGGATTTTGATTTTTAACCAATGATAAAATCTTGATTCTCGTTGATAACATTTTGAAAAATTTATAGACATTGTGGAGTTTGAATTTGGTTTTCTTTGTTGATTTTTACTTTATTTGAGACCCTTCAATTTCTTTGCACTTATCCCATTGTTTGGCCTAGTTTTAACTTGGAAAGGATTTCATTTATTTATTTATTTCGATTGAATGTCGAGGGGAGAAATTCTTGAACTCTATCATTTGTTTGATCATAACTTGAAGTAAACATGAGGTCTTATTTAAGAAAAGGGAAATGATTTAGGCAAAAGTTAGATGTTTGATTTAAAAAAAAAAGAGAAGAAAAACAAAAATTATGATTCATGTGGTGAATTGAGATGGAGCGTAAAACGCACTCATTCATAAACACGTGACATGCGAGATGGAGCGTAAAACGCACTCGTTGGTAAGACGGAGCATAAAATGCACTTACCAAAGGAAGAAAAAGCCTATTAATCTCTACTGTTATTTGCTTATGTTAATTGCGAGTAGTGTGAAAATAGGTGTTTAGAGTTTTTCTTTCTCCTTCAAGGCTTTGATTTCATAAATTTTTCTAAGTTTTAATTGGTTTGATACATGTGGATTCACACACTCTCACGAAGGGTTAAGAGTAGAGTAAGATTGATAAGTAAGCTTGAATTTTAGATGAAGCGGTGTTTTGAAGTTTTTCAAGAGTTACTGTTTTGAATCTTTGAGGTTAATGTTGAAGTTCATTTTAATTTGTGGCTCAAGGTTGTCAAGTTAGATTAGTTGAATTTTTTGTTATAGTTTATTTTTGTTTTGCCCGAGGACGTGCAAAAGATAAGTGTGGGGGAATTTGATAAGTATAAAATTTGTTATGTTTTTATCTCTTAATATCTAGTCTTTTATACTTATTTGGCACCTAAAATGTACTCACTATTCTTATATTTTGATTTAGGTTGCAAATGGAGCCATTAAATGAAAACTGTGTTATTGCCACACTTTTGGATTGTTTTGAAATTCGTCTGTCTGCTTGAGGCTCAATTTTATACTTGATCAGTCCTTATTCTCTCAAAACTCAAAGAAGGAAAATTGTAGATCTATTTCTTAGTTTTCCGGATCATCTTGAAACACCTAAATCGAAGCTCGGATGAGAGAGTTATGACAATTTTACCAACATGCGTCAAAGTTGAAAATTTCAGGAAATTAAGCTTTTGGACAGATTGACCTTTGGGGCTTCGGTTGAGATTTGAATTGTGTTAAAGTTCCCAAATGAAAATGTGGTCTTCTTGAAGTTTTTAGTAGACTTCTCAAGCTTTCTAGAATGGTATGGTGAGCAAAAATCCGAGTTCATTTGGGCCTCCAAATATTGCTTTTTATACAGCTGATCCGAATCCCGCGTGGAATGGATTTCTGTTCGGACCAGTTGTAGTATTTGGGCCATAACTTGAGCTTCCCAACTCCAAATCAGGTGATTCAAAAGCCCAAATTCATTAGAAACTCCAGGGCTACAACTTTTCTTCTTTGCTCAAGTCCAAATTCGGCAGTCTACTAATTCAAAATCAACTTGCAAGCTGCTGATCAGTTTTGGTGTCAGATTTTGACTTCTTATGAGGAGCACGTTTTTGGGTTTTTGATTGCATTAGATGGCTGATTCACATGACCCAAATTAGTTGTTGGATCTTGAAATCTTGTACACTTGAGTGCCTATAAATAGCAAGTGAAGCTAGGCTTGTATTTTGCTAATTCACAAACTAATACACACCATCTTCTTCATCTTCTTCATCTTCTCCAAATTCTAGTGTAATTAGTAGGGAAAGAGGATCACCTCCATAGTGAGGTTGTTGTCCTCACCCCTTTAATAATTTAGTAGGGAAAGAGGATCACCTCCATAGTGAGGTTGTTGTCCTCACCCCTTTAATAATTCAAGAAAATATTAATTGGACTTAATATGTTAGGCTAGTTCCTTTACTCAGTTCGAAGGGGATGTTGAACCTTGTTTTACAGGTAATGGTTTGATTAAGTATAAGCTATTTATTCCTTCTTACATGAAGTTCATTCTTGATAATCTATTTTAACTTTTGAATGATATTTATTCCAATTGGTTTAATGTGATCGATTAAGTCAATTTGATTAATTTCATCTACTAGATTAAGGGATAGTATTACGTGTAATTGATATTGTTCCTAATCACAAGTAGAAATTAGTGATACATGATTGTGGTCAAGCTTTTGAGTATTGCTATGATTATCGGAAGACAAGTTAAATAATCCGAACTTGTGTGATTGTTGCTTGGATTAGTCTAATTCCCTAGTTCTTAATACAACTATTATATTAAATCTAGAGAGCTTGTTCTATGTTGTATAATGGTTAGAATCTTGTGAAGAGCTTGTTTCATTAAGTGATAATCTAAGGGGAGTTTCGGGTAGTAGAGCTTGTTGCTACCTAGGGCTATTAATTTCATTGAAGGATAAATATTGCTTTGCTTAATTATTCTATTGTTGTAAAAAGGTGATACTGAACCGGGAGAACTGAAATCTTTAATTAATTGGTTATTCTTATCACTTTAAATTTTGTTCTTAATAATTAGTGAAATCAAATTATAAACCCCCCCCCCTTTTTGGTAAACAAAGAATAATTTTAGACTAATCACTCTCTGTGGGATCGACTCTTACTTGCACCACTACATTATTATCTTTCACAAGTAAGATTTTATTTTTGGTTGCTTGCGACAGCACACCATAGACTCTCCCAACCTATTGCTTTAAGATAGTCAAGTATTTCTGGGAAACTACAGAAAGCAACTCCTATACCGGGTGACAGATTGTACCTCATGAACCTATATTTGTCTTGAGCAGAAGGTGTGATAAGAAAAGGGACAGAGCCTGATGAGTGTATCTCAGAATAAGGTGCAAGTTTCTTTCTTTTTGAAGAATAGATAAGCTCCATCTTCAAGAAGTAAAGATATATGATACTCAAGTAAGCATGCGGGAGTTATGCAACCAAAACATTTTAGTTGTAGCTTTTTATAGAAGTAGTGTATATCAAAGAGTGTCATTTGATCAAAGAAGTAAATAAGGTCTGACAGTGGAAGATACACACGGAGCAAGTAAAATAGATTGCATCAGTAAATACATGGAGAGTTGTTAAGAGAAGAACCCATACTTCTTACTGTTTAGAATGTTTTCGAGTAGTATTAAATAAAATAGTGTTTGTAGTAGTAAAACAGTAAAGTGACTCCAAAATCTTTCATATTAAAAACTTTGACCAACCTCATTTGTTTTAAGAAAATTGAAACCAAGCTGTAGTTCAAAAGGAGTATCAATAGTACGAACTAGATAGTTAAGGTTTAACAGCTGACAGCCAGTGTTCAGCACTCATGGTTAGGAAAGCAAAATCCAGAAGCTAAGCATTTAATAAGAGCCAAAGTTTTACGGCAAATGATTAAAAAAAAATCAACCTCATCTAAGCACTGAAAGTATTTAGTTTCATTGATACTCAAGTAATTTAAATGAACTCAGATAGCTCCCCCAAAAAAAAACAGAGCTGAGAAACAGAGCTGATGAAAGAAAAAGAATTTAACAAATAAAGCCCAATTTTTGACAGAGTTTAGCCCCAAAAAAATGCATTTATCTCATCAGTATCCACTCTCAACCAAGCAATGCAAATATATATATATATATATATATATATATATGTATATATATGTATATATATATACATATATATATATATATATATATATATATCTTCAAAAAAAATTAGTGGACATCAGTATCCACTCCCAACCGAGCAATGCAAAAAGAAATATATATATATCTTAAAAACAATTAGTGGACATCAGTATCCACTCCCAACCAAGCAATGCAAAAAGAAATATATATATATATATATCTTCATAACAAAAATTTAGAAGAGTTACCTGAGCACAGCAAAAAAATTTAATTTTTGAGATGAAGAAAAATCATTTCTTTTCAGCATAACTTCGGACAGTTGATCATACAAATCGCAGCACGGATATATTATATATATATATATATATTTAATTTCCGGTAGAAGTAAAAATCAATGATACCCATTAATCCAGAATCGCATGCAAGACGAAGGTCTCACCACTGGATAGGTAGATCAAGGTTTGATAAAAGAATGATCGAAGTAGATCTTGTAAAAAAAAACTGATCGGTGACGATATAAAACTCAACCTTAAAAAAACTTGCAAAACTGATCGGTGAATGTATGTTTTATATGTGAGAAATCGTTTGATCAGTTTACTTTTCTCAAAATCAAACTGAAAATCGACGATTTGGTCTGAAAGAAATTAGGGTTTGAGAGCGTTTGGAGAGAGAGAGAGGGATTGAGCGGCTGGAGAGAGAGAGAGAAAACGAAAAAATGTGTTAATAGTAAAAAAAATTCTATTTATGGCTAGGGTTACCTGAGTGATCCAACAGTTGAGGACTAATCTCATAAGAGATCAATGGTCACGATGAAATCTGAGTTTTTAAGCATTTGTGCTTATTTGCTGATCATGATCCGACGGTCACGATGAATTTGTGCTTTTTATCTGATGATCCAACGGTCAGAGGCTTGAATCCTGGTGCTTTTCTTAGGATGCTTCTGATTGGCTCACATCAATTTACACGGATTAAAGCTATCAACCATTAGATGTGTTCTAATTTGATCCGATGGTCTTGATTAAATCTGGCTGAATAATATAGATACCAAATAATATATATATATATACAATAATTTGAAAGGATATTTATATACCAATAAATAGAAAATAATGTATATTAAATATATTTATAATATATATGTAATTAAATATATTTTTTTTTAAAAAAAAGATATATATATATATATATATATGAGTAATAAAATCATATTAAAAAAAATTAAATGCATGAAAAAAAATTAAGTATATGATACTAACTATAGGAAACTAATATTAATATATTAATTATTAGTCAAGATAAAATAAAACATAAAGTATTAAGAAAACATATCCAGCATGCCTAATTCAATACGTAATTTGCAAAACCTATCTGAACTTAAAGGTTTAGTGAATATATCAGCAATATTTAACTCTGTGTCAATGTGCTCTAATTTAATAGAGCCACTATTTACATGATCACGTAAGAAATGATGTCTAACATCTATGTGTTTTGATCTAGCATGCAATACAGTATTTTTACTCAAATTTATAGCACTAGTATTATCACATAATATTGACACACAGTTAAATTTTATATTATAATCTGCAAGGGTCTGTTTCATCCACAATATTTGTGCACAGCAACGTGCAGCAGCTATATATTCCGCTTCGGTGGTTGAAATAGATACGGAGTTTTGTTTCTTAGAAAACCAAGAAACTAAACATCCACCCAAAAATTGACACGTTCCACTAGTACTTTTTCGATCAACATGATGACCTGCATACTCAGAATCTGAAAAGCACACAAGATTAAATGGTTGACTTTTAGGATACCATAGGCCTAACTCTGTGGTTCCTTTAAGATATCGAAAAATTCTTTTAACAGCAACCAAATGTGATTGCTGAAATCTGGCACATTTACAGACGTTGAACATGATGTCAGGTCTACCAGCTGTGATATACAATAGGCTTCCAATCATTCCTCTATATTTCTTTGTGTCAACACTTTTTTCATTTTCATCAGCAGTTAATTTATCAGTAGTTGACATGGGAGTATTAAGAGGTTTCACAGACTCTAAACCAAATTTCTTAATCATTTCTTTGCAATATTTGGATTGAGAAATATGAATACCTTTTTCACCTTGCTTAATTTGTAATCCTAGGAAGAAATTTAATTCCCCCATCATGCTCATTTCAAATTCCTTACTCATGTTCTCAGAAAAATCATTGCACATAGTAATGTCAGTAGAACCAAAAATGATGTCATCAACATAAATTTGAATAATAAGAATATCATCATTTTTGTATTTGGTGAACAAGGTAGTATCTACAGTTCCCCTTTTAAAATCGTTTTCAAGTAGAAATTTACTTAGACGTTCATACCATGCTCTGGGCCTGTTTTAAACCGTACAAGGCTTTATGTAATTTGTAAACATATTCAGGATGATCAAAATCTTCAAAACCAGGAGGTTGTTTAACATAAACTTCCTCTTCAATAATACCATTTAAAAATGCAGATTTAACATCCATTTGAAATAGTTTAAAATCTTTATGACATGCAAAAGTTAATAACATGCGTATAGATTCAATTCTAGCAACAGGAGCATAAGTTTCATCATAATCAATACCTTCAAGTTGATTATACCATTGTGCAACTAATCTGGCCTTGCTACGTATAATAGTTCCGTTTTCATCTAACTTGTTACGAAAAACCCATCGAGTTCCAATAATGGAAGTATCCTCGGGTTTCGGAACTAACTCCCAGACTTTGTTTCTGGTGAACTGTTTAAGTTCATCTTGCATAGCAATTATCCAATATTCATTCAGTAAAGCATCTTTAATATTCTTAGGCTCAATTTGGGATAAAAAGGATAAATGACCAGCTAAATTATGTGCTTGTGATCTGGTAAGGACTCCTTTATCAATATCACCAATCACATTTTCTATGGGATGATTTTTGATAATATGTGAGTCTTTGGGCAAGTCATTCAATTGAGGATTGGGATTTTCAAGAGGATTAATACTGACAGGTGGAGATGCATTATCTAGTTTTGGTTCCTCCATATTTCTGAGAATATCTTCAACGACAACATCACTGTCAACTAATTCTTTATATTTGGGAGGAGGTTGAGATTCATCAAACGTAAACGTTCATTGATTCCTCAACGACCAAACTTCGTTTATTAAAGACTCTGTATGCTTTGCTATTAAGTGAATATCCCAAAAAAATTCCTTCATCGGATTTGGGATCAAATTTTAACAGATGTCCTTTAGTATTTAATACAAAACATTTACTCCCAAAAACACGAAAGTAATTTATTTTTGGAGTTCTTTTGTAATAAAGCTCATAGGGAGGTTTGAGCAAAATAGGTCTTAATAAAACTCTATTTAAGATATAACAGGATGTTGCCACAACTTCAGCCCAAAAATATTTAGGAAGACGATATTCATTTAACATTGTATTAGCCATTTCTTGTAAAGTGCGATTTTTCCTTTCAACTACACCATTTGATTGTGGTGTGTAAGGAGCATAGAAATTATGACTTATACCTTGCTCATCACAGAAAATAATGAAATCGGAATTGTCAAATTCTCTTCCGTGATCAGAGCGGATATAAACAATAGAACTTCCATGTTGATTCTGAATTTTCTTACATAAAGCACAAAAGGAATTTATAGCTTCATTTTTAAATTTTAGAAAATCAACCCAAGTAAATCGAGAATAGTCGTCGACCAAAACTAGAATATATACAGCACCACCCATGTTGTGTTTAGGAATAGGTCCTACAAAGTCCATATGCAAGAGTTCTAAAGGTCGAGAGGTTGACACTGTGAGTTTAGGTTTATGAGATGCATGAATTTGTTTACCTAATTCGCATGCTTCACAAATATGATCTTTAAAGAACTTTATTTTAGGAAGACCACGAACATGATCCTTAGAAGAAATGTTATTGATAAGTTTCATGTTGATGTGTCCTAATCTGCGATGTCAAAGCCAAGAATCTTCATTTGCAGATACAAGACATACATTATCTAGATGAGAATATTCATCTAGGTCACACGTGTACACATGTTGGTTTCTAGGGCATAATAAAACTAACTTACCAGCTTGATCAAATATTGAGCAATTATGAGTATTAAAAGATATCTTAAAACCATTATCACATAATTGACTGATAGATAGAAGATTATACCTTAGGCCTGTGACTAATTGTACGTTAGAAATTGTTATGTGTTTGTTACCCACACTACCAATTCCAACTACTTTACCTTTATTGTTATCTCCAAAGGTTACCTCAGCATATTCTGTGGCTTGTAGATTATTCAATTTTGATTTGTCTCCAGTCATATATCTTGAACAACCACTGTCGAGATACCATTTGCTTTTACCAGTTGCAGCTGTGAGACATTCCTGCAATATATACTAATTTCACAAATTGGTACCCTTTAATAAGGAGGGTCCTTTGGGTAAGTTCTCCACTTTGTATAAGGAATACTTGTGTTTTCCTTTACAAAACTGGGTACGGGATAATTATCTTCAGTAGATACAAGCATTTTATGAGTAGCAGGTCTATAGTATGCATAATTCATTTTATTCTTATAACCTAAATAATGATGATGAGAATTTCGGTAAGGTCTTTTATTATAAAATTCTTTTCTTGTATTCTTTACAATGATCGGTGAAGTGTAAGTTCCTTTTGGAACCCAAATCATTTTACCTTTATAGTTTCCATTTCGAGCATTGCACATGTAAATAGAATGACCATTTCGATTACAGTAAGAACATTTGGTAAATGGAGATGTATGAGTTTCTTTTTCTTTACTCTTAACATGATAGAGTCCTTTATCTTTTGTTTTACTCGATTCTCCAATGTATCCTAATCCTTCTTTATTAAATCCACACTTTTGTTGATTTAACATAACATCAAGGTTTTCTTTTCCTTTAGTGAATTTAAGAACTATGGTATTTAAATCATTACGTTCTTTAGTTAAAGTGCTAATTTGATCAATTAAAGAAGAGTCTTCTTTTTGTTTTTCAACTTCTATTTTTAGAGATGAAATATCTTTGCTCAGCACTTGATTTTGTATTTGAGTATCTTCATTTACTACAACAAGTGTTGAATTTTCAATTTCAAGATTTTCAACAAAAATAATAAGTGTTGAATTTTCTATTTCAAGATCTTTATTTAATTTTCTTAATTTTTCAATTTCTTCTTTTAGTAATAAATTTTCTGAAAAATCATTTTCTAATTTTTCTTTTTCTTCTCTTAAGCTTTCATTAATTATAATTAAGTTTGAATTTTCTATTTCAAGATTTCTGTTAGTCTTAATTAATTTTTCTAATGAAATTTTTAATTTAATAAAATCTTCTTTAATGATTTCATTGTCCTCATATAAACAATTATAAGCTTCTTGTAATTTATGATGTTCTTCATTTATATTTTCTAATGTATGTGTGACAAATGAAGTACTAGGTAATTGATGTTCCGAATTTACCTCAGATCTTGGTGATGAATCGTTGTCTGTCATTAAGCACAAATTTGCTTTTTCTTCAGTTTGCTCAGTAGTTCCTTCTTCGTCACTTAAATCCCAGCCTTCCTCAGCTACTAGTGTTTTGTTGTTGACTAATTTTGGACAATCCTTTTTGAAATGTCCAGGCTGGTTGCATTCAAAACATGTATTTGAATTTTCATTGGAGCTGATATTTCTAAAGTTGTTGTTTGCTTTGAAATTTCCTCCTTGTGGTTTTGGTTTGAAGACTTGTTTGCCTCTGAAGTTGTTATAGTTGTTGTTTGTCTTTAGAAAGCCTTTGCCATATTTTCTGGCTTTACTTTGAATTACTCTTCTGAGTTGTCTAGATAATAAAGCAACTTCATTATTATCTAGACTTAGGAGTTCTTCATTTAACTCCTCATCATCGCTTTCTTGATCTACAAGTAGAGCTTTGAAAACAATTTCTTTCTTTTTGAGGTCTGTATCCGATCCTGCTTTTTCGACTAGCATGTCGACTTCATGAGCTCGAAGATTTCCGATAAAACTGTCAAGAGGATAGACAGTTAGATCCTGCATTTCTTTGATAGCTGTAACTTTCATTTTCCATACGGATGGAAGAGCTTTGAGAATTCTTCTGTTTTTCTCATTGGTTGTGTAAGATTTTCCGAGTTGTTCCAGCTCATCAATGATTCTGGAAAAACGTGTTTCCATATCAATGATTTTTTCATTTTCTTCAAGTCTGAAGTTTTCATACTCTTGGATTAGAGCATCTTTTCTGGTTTCTTTGATATGATTGGTTCCTTCATAGGTTATAATCAATTTTTCCCAGATTTTTTTTGCATTTTTGCAGTTGCTAACTCTTTTGTACTCTTTTTCTATGAGAGCACTGCTCAGCACTTGTTCGGCTCTAGATGCTATGTTCATAGCCTCTTCATCTTCAGTGGTGAATTCATCAGCATCTTTTTCTACGATCTTTTCTCCTTCAATTTTTGTGGGAACTTTCACACCTCGTTCTATGGCAAGCCAAACTTTGATTCCTTGTGACTTGGCATAGATTTTGAATCTATTTTTCCAGGTAGCAAAGTTTGTACCATCAAATAGTGGAGGTCTGGACATTGATAGTCCTTCTCCGCAACCGGTAGCATTGTAGGCCATAGATGGATCTACTCTTTGGTATGCCTGTACTTACTCAACAAACAAGTTAAAGAGCACCGCTCTGATACCAATTGAAAGTCCAATAATAATCTAGAAGGGGGGGTTGAATAGATTATTACCGTTTAAAAAATTTTCTTAGGCCTTTTTAAATTTTTAGTAAATTAATTTGCAGTGTCAGAAATTAATATGCAAGATGGTAAAAATTTAATCACACAATGCACAGAGATTTGTCTGGTTCACAACATACATCCAGGGTATGTTGCTACGTCCAGTCTCAAGCTCCTCTCCAGAACTTGAGATCCTATTACTATCAGTAATAAATACTCCTTCAACAGGCGGAAAAGCCTTTACAAAGTTTTATAGACAAACTTACAACTATTCCACAACTAACTATCTTGGACAGCAAGCTCTCAGCTCCCTCCTCAAACTTAGTTGCACCTTTCCTTTGAGTTCAGTTTTACTTTATGATCTGGTCTTGAAACGGCAGTCTCTTCCTCACCTCACAAGTACACTAGAGACCCAACTCCCAGCTGACCTCTCTAAGACTCTGGTCTTGGTCAAAGAATTACTCGTCTTTCTCACAAATACATAAAAGAAACTAACTCTACCCTTTTCTTTTTACAAATGGATTTGATGTAAATATGCTTCTAAAATAAGCAGATAAAATTTAGTACAGATGTATAAAAGTTAAAATAACTTTTATATTTTATGCTCTTCAAATAAGCAGATAGCAATTAAAATTCAGTTATATTTATAAAAGTTCAATGACTTTTATATTTGAGAAAGTATGCTTCTTATGTAAGCAGGTATGAGTTTATGCTCAATAAATACCAGTGCTTCTAAATAAGCAAATATATAATTTAATACAATTTTATAAAGAAATATTTATTCTTTATAATAAAGAATGTGTTTCTTTTGATTTCAAATGTTATGCAACAAGTATTGTATAAAAAATGATTTTAGGTTCAAATACTTGTAATAACATATATAGATAAACAGTATTTGATATAACAAATAAATTTGTTGTAACTCAAAGATATATGAAAAATATTTTATCTATTATGTGAATGATTATAAATAAAGCCACTTCGGATTTTAAGGACCGTTTGAATAATTCGCTCGAGAGTGAATAAATTCAAATTATATCGGTTTCTAAGTACGGGCAAAATTTATAGTTTCACAATTGATACTTATATAAATATTTTCAGTGGATCGCAAGAAATTCAAGAAACTGTTCGGATACGTCTCTATAAAAGAAGTATCTCAGGGTTGTGCTGACGATCAAGCTATAATCCACTTTACTAATATTTATATAAATAATATTAATAAAAAGCCACTTAGGATTTTAAGGACCGTTTGAATAATTCACTCAAGAGTGAATAAATTCAAATTATATCGGTGTCTAAGTACTGACTTATTATTAATAAATAGATGAAATATAGATATATATAATTGTGTATAACAATTTATATTTGTATATCTATAATCATAAACAAGTAA
This sequence comes from Aralia elata, assembly GCA_034770075.1. Lineage (NCBI taxonomy): Eukaryota > Viridiplantae > Streptophyta > Magnoliopsida > Apiales > Araliaceae > Aralia > Aralia elata. Next base: position 100,616,939 of record CM068384.1, on the reverse strand, counting down.
GAGATAATGCAATTAAATAATTCAAACAACTTATCTCAAACACTTGTGACCAATTTTCTCTTCCTTAACTAATCAGAACCTTGAAAATAGAAGAGAGCTAAAGCTTTTTAGAGAGAGAGAATGTAGGCGAGGAGTAAGCTTTTTCTTTGTAAATTGGCAAATGAGAATGAAGAATAAGCTTCCTATTTATAGAATTTTGAAGCTAGGGGCATGTTGGTCTTTTTGGAAAATCAAGGGCTGTGATGTTGTTATTTTAAAATGTAAGGCTCGGATGAAATGAACTCACGCGGATCAGTTTTTCTTCCGCATTAATTTTCAGGACGGTTGAAAATTCTTCCATCCTTTGTGTAATAAATGACCACATGCTCCTTTTCAATTCAAATTGATTTCCAGCCCATACACGGAAGTAAGAAAGGTTTTGTCCCAAAATGCAAGTCATTTGTTTTGTCAGCACACTTGTTTAAGTCTTTAGCTTATGGCATACATGCATACATAATATATTTATATGACACACACACATGCATGTAATTTCAAACTGTCCCGGTACATAGCTTCGGATAGAATGAAATAAATTGTCCCAAAATAGTGTCTCATTCCTTTTGGTTAATGACTTTGCAAATGCAACAATTTAAAAACTTGACTTCATTTTCGGGTTCACAAATAGTTTCAAGGCTTAATCCGAGTATGCATGCATAAATATTTTAAGGCATTAAAAATCTTTTTGCATTTGAAATTTATTTTGAAATAGGAATACTCCTTTGCCTTAGGAAATGTTAATATGTGAATTAACCATTTTAACACTTGATATTATTTTATCAAGGTTAATAAGATATTAATTCATTTAGAAATTTAGAAAACATTTTTGGTCAAAGTAAATGAGGATAATTCAAAACAACTATAAAAAAAACTATGGAGAGGATTCTACCCTTTTGTTAATCTTTTTCTTAATTATTGTTATCATCAAAATATTCTAAAAATCGGAGACCTATCAAGTTGGTTTCACTCAGCCGAGAATAATGCACGCCACCTTTCTCCATGGTCTGTGTGGGCAACAGGGTATCAGTTGGATTGCTGAAGCTATCCCATAACTTCAAAGAGTCATTACCCACAAGCACAAAGTTGCTTGTGTCGTTCATAAAGCCATAAGAAACTTTACTAAGAATGGATCCAGTACTATTCCATAATTCTTTGCCTTGAGAATCAGTGAGGACTAACCCAAGGTCAGCATTCAGATCCACTTTGGCTCCTCTTGGCACAGTATTGCCATCATTTCCATACCAGACTATAGTTTTGTCAGGTATTTTGTCAATCCATATGGAGAGCAAAAACTGATCCTTATCTCGCACTTCCTGGAACCCAAATGCAAAATCACCAGAAGGTGAAAGCCATGGGGCCTTGTCTGTTGTAAGAGACGAGCCTAAGGCTATAGGATTGTTACCTTGAGCAACAATTAAAATTGGGAAGACAAATGCTAATAGGCAGAGGAGATGAAGAGGGGCATAAGCCATGTCTAAGATGATTTAGATTATAAAATATCAACTTCTTTTGGTGTATAAAAAGAGGGAGAGAAATGAAGGTTTAAGTCAAGAAAAAGACACGAGAAGTCCACCCATAATTTTCCAGGAACCAATGTCTTTCGTCTTCATTTCATAATTTTCCACCCCTATCATTCTAGTTTGAAGCGGCCATAAAAACTCATAGGAGTTGAATTGTATGCTAGTTCATAAATTTCAATCACCAGGAAAGCTGACTAGGTGGTCATCAGAATTGAAGATTTGAAGACATGAAGATAATTAGACTGAGAAGAAGCTGGCTAGGTCCTTCGAACATAAATTAACTTTAAAAAGAGGAAAGGCAGGGTGTAGGATGAGAATAGACTAATCAGTGAGTTTGCATTTGAAACAGTTGCACAAAATATTTCTGACAAACTTTAGGAATTCCTAGTATGGAAATTCCTCTACTATTCTCAAGAATGCAGTGCTTACCATAGTTTGATACATCCAAGTCTTATCTATATTAAGATTCTTTAATTAAACAAACTTTAAGTTAACCTAAATTTGAAAATGAAACACAATATAATCCAATTAACAACCACTAAATAATTTAAGTTATAGGATATGGAAATCTACGCCCAACTGATGTCCAAAAGATTACCCAGTACAATTTAGAAAAAAAAAATGGTCTATTCTATTTCTACTATTTTAAGCAAGTAGTAGGGTCCCCAAGAAGCCATCTAGAGCCATTAAATAACTCTTTTCCCTCCTAATACCCAAATCATATCAATGAATATTTTAATACCTAATGTCAACATATATTCATAGCTAAAATTTCCAATCAACAGACTCTTAAGAAAAAATTACAAACCGTAAGGTTTAATTATATCTTGAAGGCATTCATTATTCGATTCTTTAATTCCAAAGTTCCAAAAGAAGCAATGAAGGGCCATTAAATAATACCCCTTCCCTAGTTCCTATTCACTCAACCATATCAATAAATATATAAAGCGACAATTACATTTATTAGTACATTTTTAGAAAATATTGCAACAAAAGTGCATATATAAAATATTTACAAAATTAGTGCATCTTCAATATTTAATTTACAAATTAGTGCATTCTTATCCCTTTAATTTAGGTGGGTGGTTTAATGGATTGCTGATGTGGCCCATGTTTCTATTTAATTGCACATTTCAAAATTCAAAATTCAAAATGTCAAACATTAATGTAGTGTTCTGCATCCCACTAGCTCACCCCACCGTCAACATAGAATTCCAAGTCAAAGGCATCGATTTGTTTTATAGTGATGGTTACTAATTAATTATAAAAAATTTACTATATAATTTTTTTTCATAGTGCAATTGGTAGTCAACCCTTCATACAAAGGTAACCAATTCAGTTTTATTGGGTTACCAATTAATTTTAAAAAATTTATTATAGAATTATTTTTTCATAATGCAGTTGGTAGTCAAACCTTAACACAAAGGTAATCAATTCAGTTTTATTGGGCTACCAGTTAATTATAAAAAATCTATTATAGATGTCGACGCCGGGAGGGATCGCCTCCGTTAAGACATTTGTCCTTTCCAATTTTTGCCTTCCCATTCGATGATTTTTGGAAAAGGTCGGCATGAATGTGACGGGGTTTTGAAATATCGTTTTTATGATGAGCCAATTAATCAGAGTCGCCAGTTGGTATATTTGAAATGGATGTACCAACTCATCCGAGTTTCGTTCTTTCGTAAATCGTTGGCTCATATGTGACTCCGAATTATTTGGTCTGCAAACCGAGATTCATAGAGTTCGGGGGCTTGCTTAAGCGAGGGGAAGGTGTTAGGCACCCCCCGACTTCTGTGAAACACGGTTACCGCAATCTTAATGCTTTTCCTATCTTTTAAACTCTTAAAACGTGTATGTGCGCGCGCGTGTGTGTGTGCGCCTATGTGAATGTTGTGGTGAGTTTGCATGAAGAAATCATTTGGGTTTTTCGAAAAAGTCATGTTTTCTTTTGGGAATACTTTAGAATGTCCTTCGGCTTATACGAGAAAGCTTTACGAGAAAATGTTTGATTGTAATTGTCAAAACTGTGAGATTTCATTAGGTGTCGTTTTGGCAAAACAAGAGTTTTTAAACCTTCGTCAAAATAGGAATTGAGACCTATACATTGCCTTCGTAAATAAAGTGGCGGGCAATTTCTAGGATCCCTTTAACCCTATGCACAACGGTTTAATAAAACGTCATTTATTTTGTATAAAACCATTCTTGTGATGTCTTTGGAAAAAACGACTTTCTTTAGCTTTTTCGTTAAAGAGGAATCGACATTCATTAGCACTCCCAATTTTTGAGCCTCGTGGTTCTAATAACCTAGTTTGATTGATTTTATGAAAATCTTCATCGTTTAACTTTGAAATCCTTTTTGGTGTGGCAATTCAAATCAAACATTATAATGCGTAAGGGATTATTCACGGGCATGTAAGCCATCAAAATAACCCCGAATGCCCACAATCACATATTTTCACTATGACGGGGCCTTAAACACGATTCTCGCCTTGGCGTCGTTTTAAGGCCCGACGATTACATATTCACAATGAAGACTACATCGTTCCTACTACTTATATCAAAACATGTCCATCATCGAATTTGGACCACGGGGTCGCGTTCCTAGGCTCACATTCAATATGGCCAAACAACCACAATATCCCAAAATGGTAATCTAAACAAACTAGGCATAATAAATCATCATAACAAGCTAAATTAATTCACTAAATGGACATCATTGGGTCATTAGGAAGCATTTGTTTCCCCGGAAACCTTCACTAATGGTCCCTAATCCATGTATCCACAACAATATACAAGAAAAACTACATTTCATACAACCCAATTGACAAAAAGATTAACAAAATGATATACAAAAATTGCTATAGAAATGGTCTTTTCACCTTGCAAATAATCCTCAAAACGTGTATGAATTTGTATATTTAGTAGAATAGAAGATATATGATATATAATATTACACAAAAGATATAATTCCTCACTTTTTCCTCTCTTTTCTCTCTATTTTCTTGCAATTTCTTGCTATTTCTTCCTCTTTTTCCGAGCTGCTGCTGCCAATTCTTTCTTCTCTTTCTCGCCTCTCTAACCCTCTATATGTTGAATGAAGGAATGAGCTGAAATAGGCTGGTCGCCCCCCATCCACTCAGCTAGTTTTCGGTTTCCATGTTTCGAGTTCCGTGTTTTCAAAAGGCGCACTATTGGCCGCAGATCAATCCGCGGCTGGCTGGTTTAACTTTCTCGATTTTCGTGCTACGCCTCGATTCTCGTGTCGTGATGTCAGTTTTCACCGACAGGCTTGTATTTTGCAGTTCGAGAATTACTGGAAGACGTGCCACATCATTCGGGAATGCTCATTTTGGACGGCCTTGTTGTCACGTCGGTTTTGGTTGCAAATTGTCGCGGTGGCGTCGAGTGTTCGTACTTATGTCCACCTTTCGTTCTCGTAGGCTGGGTTGATTGACGATTCTGCCCTCCTGTCAGGGTTAGTATACGAAGTGCAAAATTTGGGTGTCTACAATAGAATTATTATTTTTCATAGTGCAGTTGGTAGCCAAACCTTAATACAAAAGTAATCAATTCAGTTTTATTAGGTTACCAATTAATTATAAAAAATCTAGTATAGAATTTTTTTTTCATAATGCAGTTATTAGTCAAAACTTAATACAAAGGTAATAAATTCAATTTTATTGAGTTACCAATTAATTATAAAAAATCTATTATAGAATTTTTTTTTTTCATAGTCCAGTTGGTAACCAAACCTTCATACAAAGGTAACAAATTTAGTTTTATTAGGTTACCAATTAATCTGGAATCATCTCCATTGTCTAATAACTGAAGCATTAAAAATAATACAATATTGTAAATGGTTACCAACTCAACATTATACAGTAAGCAAAATTAATCTAATTAGTAACCATAAATCTGAAACACACCCAAATCCATTTCAACTCATTATTTTCTCCTCCCTCAAGATCACCCAACAAATTATAGCAACAACAACCAAATAACATAATTCATTTCAAATATCAAAATCAAATATGGAAATGATGTGTTTATCTCAAAAATTCAAAATCAAAAATAAGAGATTCTCAAAACCTAAACAATAAATTTCATATGTTGCTGCTTCTTCCTCTTCATCTTCTTTTTTATTTATTTTCCCCCCTTTTTATTCGGGGATTGCGATTTTTGTAAGCTATTTGCTAAGCACAATAGATCTAGGATTTTACATCAAAGATGGGGTATTTTAAAGATGGGTGGCAGAGAAGGATTTTTCGATGACAGAAGAGAGAAAAGAGAAATTGGGTTTGAAGAGAGAAGAAAAGGGAAATTGGGGAAAGAGAAGAAGGGAAATTGGGTTTGAAGAGAGAGAAAAGGGATGGAGAAGAGGTTGGTTTTAGTGAGAGGATGGAAATGGAAGTGGCCATTTTTGCACAAAAGATTTTCAGAAAGATGGTAGAAGAGGAGAAAGAAAGATGGTAGAAAGAGGAGAGAGAAAGATGGTATATGAGGTGGCAGTTTCCTTATTTCTGTGAAACTGAATGATTTGAAGTGATTATTATTTTGCACTCTTTTTATAATTATTTTGTTAGTGCACTAATCTTGTAATTTTTTTATAATTGTTGTATATTATTGTAAAAAACCCATATATAAATGTCTTTTTATCAACGGTCACACCTAAATGTATACAGTAAAATCTCGATAAATGTATACCCTTGGACCGAAAAAAAAATATTACTATTTATTTGTCGTTAAATGAATAATTTATTCATTTATCGATAAATTAATATTTATTATTTTAGAGGGAGTTTTTCAATTTATGTATGTGGTCAGAAAAATCAAGAGATAGCAATTAATGTATTAATTTGAGGCTAGAGAAGCTAAAAAAAAATTGGTGAAACTTATAATATCTTGAAAAATAAAAGGTTTTAAGTTAATGTACATAGCAAATGAAAATATTCCGGAAGTTGTGTATGCACTACAAAAAGTTAAGGATGGGGTTGAATTTGGTTTAGGTGTAAAGAAAAAACAAGTAACTTTAGATACATATTTTTTTATTAATGTTTTTTTTAGTAATCTTTACATTTTATTTTAACTTATAAGTCAGTATCAGCCAAACACCTTCACAACTTGTTTTAACTTAATTTCTGACTTATAAGTCAAATTGGTGTCAAACGCTTTTATTTATAAGTTACAGCTTAAAAAGACTTATAAGTCAACTTAAATTTTAACTTTAAGTTATTTTAAAATAAGTCGTTGTCGAAGCCCTGAGTCCCAATATATATATATATATATATAGGCCGGATCAGGTCCGGACTCCCGGACCTGATAAAATCCGGACCCCAAATTTTATTTTATTTTTGCACTTTTTTTTTAAAACAACTAATAAAAAATGTATAGTTATTTTTGGTACTGAAAAAATTTGTTAATACAATGTTTTGGGTATGATTTGGATACATATAACAAACAGTGTTATACAATAGGTACAACACTTTTTGTTATATTTATCCAAATCATACCCAAAACAGTATCTTAACAAATTTTTTCAGTACCAAAAATACCTATATATATTTTTTTAGTTGTTTTGAAAAAAAAAGTGCAAAAAATAAAATAAAATTTTGAGGTCCGTATTTTGATCAGGTCCGGGAGTCCGGACCTGATCCTGGCTGTATATATATATATATATATATTGCCGAAACTAGAAAGAGAATCGTGAAATCCTTAAGAGAAACGATCAATATCCTTCAAATTAGAAGCATATGGGGGAGGTTTAAGAAGAAGAAAATGCGCAGAAATGGGGGAAATAGAGAAAGGGTTTTGGTTCAATTGCAGCAAAACAAAGGCGCTAATATAATGACAAAATAGTTTTACTACAAAGTTTTTTGAAAAAATAGATGTCTTAAAATTTTATTAAATATTAATAATATTTTTATTCATTTATGATATTATCGATTCAAGAACAGAATGACTACTTGTTGAACCAGTGAACCATCTACTCAATAATTTTTACAGTTCAATCACTGCTCTGAGTCTAAAAATATTGATTTGATTTACTAAAATCAAATTGAGATATTTTCGAACTCAAAGTTGATTTAATTTATTTACTTATAAGCAATATAATTGTGAAAATTGTAATATATCTTTAAAATATTATTATTTATTTTTTAAAAAAAATTAAATGAATCACATTAATTTTTAAATGAATAATATCTCAAATTAATTTTAATAATTAATGTTGATCTTATATTTTAAAATGAAAATAATATTTAAAGTTTTAAATATTTATAGATTTAATTTATTTTTTTAAAGAAGTAATGGAGACTACTAGCACCTTCGCCTGGAACGTATATATTGTTGTCTATTCCTTTGGAAATTAATTGGCGTGTTGATGTGTTCTTCTACTTGATGCATGTGTAAATATTTCTTATGGGTATGCTATTCAACTAATGTGATTTTTATTTCAAATTAATGAATGTTTCTAAATTAGTTGAAGGGCTATTTCAAAGAAATTGATTGACAAATGTTTTATTTTAAACAGTTGGGCAAAGACTAATTGTGACGAATTTTTCTCTTTTCGACTAATTGTGACTTATTTTCCTCTTTTCTCTTCTCTCTAGACAGAAACACTACTAGCTTTCAAAAGTTCAAACTTAGACTTGCATCAACAAGCCTAAGATGAAGAAGGATTTCTAACTTCTAATAGGATAAGACCACCTTTTATATTTTTCAAATGATTTAAATACACCAATATCTCTCTTTGATGTCTGATCAATATGGTATAAAATTTATAGTTTGTCCCTCAATTTCTTTAAGATGTTGCAGCACTTGATATCAATTATGGCTGGTGAAATCATTTTCCCCCCTGAACTGAGGTCGAATTATTTATATTTACACCACTGGAGTCAATTTTTTTATAGTCAACTCATTAAACTATTTTTTTTTACAAAAATTAAAATTTTCGTCCAAGATCGTTAACTGCATATCCATGTGGCACTCTGTTGATGCTTACGTGGATTATTCAACTTACTAAAACACGTGTGGCAACAAATGATGTGTAATAAAAAATTTAAAAAATAAATGTATAAAATACTTAACATATTAAATAATTAAAATTAATTAAACCTATTAAGAAAACAAACAGTTTACTATAAAAAAAGTCAAAATTTAAATTAAACTAGTTAAAATACCGTAAAAAAAATATATGCTAAAAGAATAAATAAAGTATTAATACATCACTACAAAATTAAAACAAAATAAACAACTAAACAATTAAACATATATAATTACAAGAAAGTAAAATAAGTAACCTAATCAGTAATCGCCATTAGAACAAAAAAAAACTAAAAAAAGTTACCCAATTAGAAAGAAAACAAAACAAAACAAAAAAAATAAAACAACTTGCAAACCCAGGATATCATGTTCACCATTGTTGTCCACCGTTGTCGTCCACATCTTCTAATGTTACCACCTAGAAGTCTTCTTCCCCAGTGACCCAACACACCATTGCATCACCACTCACCTCACATCAAAAATTAATTGCTCACCACCACTCATAACTCAAAGCAGACAGCTGAAAGCAGACAGGTTCTAAAACAGACAACTAAAATAAAAAGAATATTTACAGTTTTAAATATTTATAGATTTAACTCTCTTTTTTTTTTGAAGAGAATAGTAATGGAGACTAGCACCTTCGCTTGCAACGTATATATTGTTGTCTATTCCTTTGGAAATTAATTGGCGTGTTGATGTGTTCTTTTACTTGATGTATGTGTAAATATTTCTTATGGGTATACTATTCAACTAATGTGATTTTTATTTCAAATTAATGAGTGTTTCTAAATTAGTTGAAGGGCTATTTCAAAGAAAATGATTGACAAATGTTTTATTTTAAACAGTTTGACAAAGACTAATTGTGACGAATTTTCCTCTTTTCACACTAATTGTGACGTATTTTCCTCTTTTCTTTTTTCTCTCTAGACAGAAACACTAGCTTTCAAAAGTTCAAACTTAGACTTGGGGAGGGTTTGTTTTCTCTTATGGAGAGACCGTCCCGTAAAACCTTTGGTTATCATTAGCCGCTTATTAATTTGGTTCGTATTTTCTCCCTCTGTAGAGTTTGTTTTTCCCTTTTGTGGGATATTATTTTCTCCTAGGTTGAGGTTATATCTCTTGTTCTTTCTCCAATCTTGTGGGAATCTTTTTTCTCCTTTTATAGGAATTTGGATTCTCTCTATGCAGAGAGTCAATTTCATCTACGATGATGGATATGTGATTGCAGATATGCTAATTGAATACACGATGCGGGATACAACATATCTACAGTGGTTATTTCCTTATTGTTATATTATTTTTCTGCCTAGGTGATGAAAATTTGTAATTCAAATTTTATTTTAGATAGAGTAAGTATCCCCTCAACTTTATCATGTAATTTGTATATTTTCTGATTGAATGAATGAATTTCCCCTTGTATTGTTATCAGGCTGGGTCAAAAAACAAAAACAAAAATTGTCTTTTTTAAGATTTCAAGCCTTATCATGGGATCATCCATACTCCTCTATTTTAAATATAACAATTAAGAAAAGACAATTATATAATTGTGGATCAAATTATTTAAAAATATCATGGGTTTCAATGATCTCGTCTCGAGGTATTGTTAAAATTTCAAACATAATAACAATTTAAAATTATCCAGAGCCTTGAAATCAATTTGATAAGTTTTTTAATCGAAATTGATATAATTCACCAACTTTGAGAATAATAAAACTTTAATTAGCAGTTCGTTTAAATAATTTATAATATTTGTAATTCTTATTAATTAAAATTTAATGAATTTATATTATTTTAAATTTAAAAAGATATGAAATTAACTTGTTCCCTTTATATATTTAGAACCGAGGAATATAATTTTTGGCCCAAGCTAAGTAACCTATTCTCTTAACTAAGGTGGAAGAAGCATGGCGAAGCCCAATACCACTTGAGGCCCGCTGATAGCCTTATTTACATATGAATATGATCAATCATTTCTCAGTAGGCTTATTTGAGTATGAGCCTATACAGTTTCAGTTTTAAAAATATGATTATTACTTTTTCAAAATAAAAAGTAGAAATTAAAATTTTAAATTTTGTGTCATGAACACTTGCATATAAGGTAACACACCGATGACCCGACGACCGAGTATATTTTTCTTTTTCTTTTTTGCAAATTTTTGACATAATTTAAACACACATTCACGTCAGCCACTGTCAAAGTTCGAAACCCCATCTTCTTTCTCTTCTTCTTGTTAAGTTTAAAAATTAATAAATTTTTCAAGAGTGACTAAAGTTTTGAGACATCCAGATCCAAAACAGGACCTAGTAATTAGGATGTAGCATTATTGTTATTTGGTTCCAAGTCCTAACATGTGCATGCAACTTTACACCTGCACCATGGCTCATGCTAGGCTGCTAGCATGTCACAAGAAAAAATAAACAAGTCATGATAATAAATAAAACTATTGCAAACTATTGCAATTATAGATACTATACCACCTTCAAACTATTGCAATTATATAAACTTTAGAAATATATCATAAAGACATACATAGAATCACAGGCACTACTGAGCAGAGTTGAAAATTACAGAAGAAAGAATAAAAATGTACAGATCAACTTTTGCCTTTGCCTTGCATTCAAACAAAAGTTGTAAAAAAATGAACTAAATAAACTGCAAAAAAATATGAAAAGAAAAAAGGGGTTGATTTCTGAACGGTAAATCCCTTACTTGTGCTTCAAGTCTTTCCAGCTGCAAAATACAACTACCCTTCCCTTTCACATCTTAAAAATGACCTAAATATACTGTTTTCAATAAATCAAAAATAAAAAAAATAAAAATAAAATTTTAGTTGATAGGCAAATCACTTGTGCATGGCTCGAGTCTCACCAGCCGCAAAATACTGCAGCCCTTCCCCTTCACTAGGTTAGAGTAGAGTAGACTGTTTTCAAGAAATCACAAACAAACAAAAAAAAAATAGAAAAATATAGTGGACTTGATTTTGTCTTTCTTCTTCATCTCTAAATGTTGTATCAAAAGTACTAATTCTGGGTAGGATTTGAAGCACTGGGCGGCCGCTTTCGTAAACTAGCTTCTACTGATCTCTCAGGCTCTTTCACTGCACCTTTCAACTTGTTTATAGCTGCAGTAGGAACTGAATTTACAGAAACTAATAGCCTTCTTGATTGACTTGGAAGAGTCTGTCTTTCATGACGAAAAGATATTACAGAGCACATAAGTATGATATGTAAGAAAATCAAGGCAAAAAGAACAACAAATGCTTTGAAAGTGTATCCCATAGTCTTTTTTTTTTGGGTTAATGAAATGGAGGTATCTAATTGAGAAAGTTGAAGCTTCATTTCATATGGAGATCTCTTTTAAAGCAAGGCAAAACATGGTTACCAGTTGTAGCTAGTGCTTAAGCCTGACAAAACATGTGGAAATGTACAATACATATATTATACTAGTATATAAATCAGTGTAAAGTGCAGCTTGATATCAAGTCAACATTGTCAAATTAAGCATCTTTACACTTCAAACCAATTCATTGTAAACAATTATTTATTCTTTCTTTCTTTCTTTTTTTATGATGGGGAATTAACCCAACAATACATGGCACTGAATTCATTGATGCACTAGGAACTTTTGATACTAGTATTGGTAACGCCTGATCCGACATTAATTTTAATCAGAAATATTTGTAAAGTAAGCCAAAAGATAATTGATTATATTCTCGGAACGGATAGCTGATAAGATATCTAGTATAATTTTGTACTTTCAAGGTGAATTAAGGTTTCTTGTACTTTAGTGTATGATGAGGGATCCTGCGCGGTGTGTTGTACGTTATTCTGAGATAGTGAAGTTAATTTACGGTCAACTGTAAATGTAGCCCAACCTCAAGTGAATCACGTAAATTTTACGTCTTATCATTTTTTTTATTTTCTGCTTTTATTATTTTTGTTGCATGGTTAATTTCTAACAGGGACATGTAGTCTTCCTATCCAAACTTAACACAACTACATTGATTTTGAAGATGGCCCATGAAGATTATTACCCTTGGTAAACCTTTAACCCTCAACTAAAGAATTAGTAGTAGACTATAAACTACTAACCTCATGATTTCCTTGGAAATAGATTATAGCTTCGAAAATTGGGACAAATTCTCTGAAATTCTATCCTTTTTTATCATTAGCAGGTTGGAACTAGGAAGGAGCTCATCATGTGATGCTGATTTGACCATAATAGTTCCCTAACTCCTATGCAATCTTCAAAGATTAATGAACATGTCTCATGTGACTTATCACATGATACCACATCAGTCTTCTTCTTTTTGTGTCCTTCCTTGCATTATTAAATCTCCTGAGTTGATTCAATTTAGCATCTCTAATAAGTGCAACAAACACAGCTAAACTTAGCTGTGTAGAATAAGTAGAAATAGTTACCACCACATTCTTCATAATATCTTTGAAGTTTTAATTTTTCACATAAATATATGACATATCCACCTTATTCTTCTCATATGGATAATGAATGGACCCCACAATTATATGAAAAGAATCATTTGAAAATATTATATTTATTTTATCTAGAGATGGCAGTTTTCTACTCTATTTTAACCTCCGAAACTAGCTCAATAGTTAGTAGTTCCTCACATTGGAAGTTTACGGTTAAACAAATCCAATATGACGTGTGATTAAATCAGTTCTCGTCGGCTAAAAAATAATCCTTCGGCTTTTTCTAAACGTTGTGAGGTAATTTTTCACATCTTCAACTCAAACAAGGCCTTGATGCTTTGCTATCTACACAATATATCAAAGGGAACTTTCTTTTTTTTCCCTCCACTAAACCATGCTGGCTTGTCAGCTATATTATATCTCCTTTCAGAATCAGGTTTATACCTCAACATGGTTTTCCCTATGCAGCCGCTTGTTTTTCTCATATTTAACGATGGCTCCAGATGGTGGCTCCAGACGGAACGTGGGGCATTTTAAATCTGTGATTGCTTGCAGACATTAGCAAAGAATATTAGAACTTTTATTTCACCGAGGGTATATTGGATTATCAGCGTTTACAGCTTCTACAGCGGTAGCGTTTAGTGTGTTTGGATATCAAAATGCACAGCACCAATTTTGGTGTGTTGTTTTTGAGCCCCCAAACGCTGCGTTTGTGCATTAAATAAATTGTATTTGAAATAAATTATTTGTAAGACAACCAAGACTCAAATGTATATTTTCAATAGATTTCAATCTGTAATGAATAAATTTGGCACTAAGTTAAGCTTCTGGCACCACAGGGAGAGGAATACAATCCTTGAGGTTGAAAAGGGAATGAATAATTGAACTGAATCTTAAGATACCCTGGAGAATTGAGATGATAAAGTGCTTTTAGTAACATTCCTCTTGATGAAAATTTTCTACAAAAAAAAGGAATTAAAGAGCAAAATACTAAAAGAATTGCAGTCCTTTGGCACAAATTGCCGGAAGCATAATCAGTTTTGTTCGTTATCCAACGATGCTGCATCGTCTTTCCAAACAATACTTTCAAAATCAAATACTCGCGCAAAAGAAGAAATTAACTGCTCCTGAATCACTTCTTCAGCAGGAAGTTCAACGTTTGTTTCTCTTCTCAAAGACGTAACTTCTTTATCCGCAATTCCACAAGGCACAATATGCTTAAAGTAGTTTAAATCAGGATTAACGTTAAATGCCAAACCATGAGAGGTAATGCCCGATGAAATTCGAACCCCAATTGCACCAATCTTTCTCTCCCCAACCCAAACCCCGGTCTCACATGCTCCTCCAGGACGAGCCTTCACACCATATAGAGATGCCAAATTAATCATAGTTAACTCAAGTTTCTCTACGTACTTTCTAGCACCAAGCCCAATATCTCGCAAAGAAATAATGGGATATAAGATGGCTTGGCGGGGACCATGAAATGTAATATCCCCTCCCCTTTGCGTATAGTGAAGTTCCGCACCCATAGTTTTTAGTTCATCCTCGGGAACTAATAAGTTATGATCAGTTCGGCGTTTGCCAAGGGTATATGTAGGTGGATGTTGTAGGGACAACAGAGTATCAGAAATCTTACAGGTTTTTCTGTCAGAGGCCAGCTTCTCCTGCAGCTTAAGTGCATCCAAGTAGTTCACAGTGCCCATTCTCCAAACCTCAAGTCTTCGAGGAACTCTCATTTTCTGCAAATAAATAGAGTAACCATATGATGCTATATGTGAATGAAAGAGAGATTAACAAGAATGAAATAAAACAAAACCAGTACAGGTTGTTCGAGCTCGCCTATCTTCAGAACAAACAACTCAATCACCTCATTTTTGTTGGAGCTACTCCTAGTCTACTTCAAGTCTTTGGCAATCTCGTTTAGATCATACTTCTTTCGGTCGGTTGCATCATTTAATTTCTAATGGTCAATTAGGCTATATCAAAGATGAAAACTTTGATTATTTGCCTTGCAACTTTATGTCTCTTGGTTTTAAACTCTATTGCATTCCTCATGGTCAACAAAATTTAAACTTACCCAAAACCAAAAAACCATCTTCACAATTATCCAAAACACAATTGGAAAATCCCCTTTCTTCCACCATCCCTATTTTTCAATTTCGAATTTGTTGAAATCAGTTTTTTCCTCGAGGGCTTATCATCAGTTTATTAACAAGTATAAGACTATTGCATTACTGGGTAATGATTATATAACACAACATCAAAATTAAACGCAGAGAATGCTACTGGGCAACATTTATATATATACATCTACTGTATGAAACAAGGGCAGTAAATATTTCCAAAACAAATTGAAAAAAAAAAAAAAAAAAGACTAGTGGAATCTGAGGAAATTGAGCAAGATAAGTGTTATTTTTATGAAATAGCAGGATTAAAAAGAAAATTGACTAACCTCCAATCTCAGAGAGCTCCGCTTTCTCTTTAAAGTCAGATACAGAACTTGTGAGCGAGGGCTGGGCAGGAGAGATAAAGCTGTTGGTAAATTACACCAATATCCCTGAGGATGTTTTGTAATACAAAGAGGGCAGTAATGTTTAATTTACGAAATAACCCAGAAGAAAATAAATAGAGGAAAATAAATATAATGTAGAGAGAGAGAAAGAGAGTGAAAAAGTCTTTGAGGGGGCTCTATCTAAGCAGTTTCTTTCCAAACAGAACAAGAGAGAGAGAGCATTCCATTCAATTCAATTCAATTCAATACAATACAATACAATACAATATACTCCTCCTCCTCCTCCTCCTCCTCCTCCTCGGCTCCTCCCATGGGCGGATCTACTGCAAGGGCAGCATAGGCAGCCTATGCTCACTTTTTTTTTTTTTTATAGGTAAACTCTTGGGGCAGAATTTGTAAGTCAGTAAATTCAAAGGGCAGATTTAAAATAAAAGTTAAAGTGCATGGGGCAAAAAATAATTTCCATTATAAATTTATAATCTAATTCTTTAAACTTCAAAGTATGCTTACAGGGAGTTATAAAGGGACGAGAGCCTGAATCTAATTCTTCTCCATTTCTGCTTCACTGCTAGTGCTTTTAAATTCTATCTAAATGTTTATTTATTTTGAAATTTCTTTTTATTTTAGGTAATGATTTATGAATATTTATTTATTGTATATTATAGAATTCTATGTATATTACATAAAATAATTGGTCTCAAAGGGGTTGTTGACTTATTATATATATTAACAATATTGTAACAAAATACATGTTTTACATATGCAACAGGCCGAAAAATACAAAATTATCTTTAAAAAATTTGGCTCGGGGGCGCAGCTCCTGAACCCCCGCCAAATCCGTTTTAAGACTAAAATCCGCCCCTGCTGGGTTCGATTCCTAGATCCGCCCGGGCTCCTCCTATACGCTTACAACTCATCCTAGAGGTGTGGTGTCCTCTTGAGCCGCTTACCAAATGCCTCTTGTCTCCATCTTCCTTTTTCACTCTCCTCCACCCTTTCTCTCTCTAAACAAAATTCTCTCTCTATCAAATTTTTCTCTCACTAGAAATTGAAACTCGTTTTCCAATGCGCGCCCAAGTACACACTCTCTCTCTCTATTCTCTAGTTTTCTTCTTCACGCCAAGCACCCTTTTAACGTCTCTCCTCTGTATTTTTGGTAATTTCCCTCGGCCTTTTACTACCAAGCATTGTTGGTATTAGCATATTCTAAATTCTAAAAGAACAAAAAATATAATTTTGTGAAAAAAAATTGGAATTTATGGCAATAGGCATAAAGTGGTATCTAATTATCTATTCTCTTTGCTGTATTTAAGTTTACTTTTTAAATTTTGATATTGTTTTTAAAATTGCACTTTAATTTATTATTATTTTTTTTAGTTTCGCTATAAAACAAAATTTGTGTTATTTCGTTGTAGAGTGCTAATGAAAAATTTGTTACGCAAATATCATTTTCACATTCATAAATCATGTTTATTAATTTCTTCTCCCACCTCCAAATAAATGACTTAATTATCATTTTTACGCAAATTAAGAAGGTCAAGTTGAATAAAAGAATATTATTAATTTTATCCTTATACACTGTTTTAATGCAATATTAATATATACACACACGTTAAGTTAAAATTTTAAAATATCTAAATTAAAGTCAAAATATCAAAACTAGTTTATATTTTTGACAACCGAAAATCATTTCTTTAACCCAGCACTAATTTTCTACCATTCTTGCTTATTTGGTGAATTTTATTTATTGCTAAAGGATCTTATTCTTATGGCTTAATTAAATATAACTACTTTAAACTCTACAAGTAATTCTATTTTGGTACCTAACATTTTAATTTTTTTAAAGGAATTCAACTCATAATTTATTTCATTGGATTGAATAGAAAGTGCCACATCATAATTTGAGTGTGTGGCATCGTACACGTGTAAGTTGAATGCTTATGTGATTACACGTGGAAGTTGAATTCTTATGTGATTTGAAAAATAGACTTACACAAAAATTATAGGGCAAAATTGTAACTAGATATATATTTATAGAGATAAATCGTAACTTTTTTACCCTCTTGAATTACTATAAATTAGTTTTTATTTTCACATATGCACCCTAATCCCACTTGTAGGTGCCCCGCCATCAATTTTAGACAGTGCAGCATTAATCGGTAGGCATTAAGTGATGAATCTTTTAGTTGAAAAAATTAAAATTTCAGGTACCGAAGTGGAATGAGTTGTTGAGTTCAGGATAGTAATATTTAATTAAGTTTATTCTTATTACTCAATAAATTTATATATAATTAGTAAATAGTATAATTAAGTTTTTTCTTTTTTTGAAATTCTCATTTTAGAGGAATATGAGAACAAACACAACTGAATTTTATATAAAACATCAAGAATATCTTAAAATTCTAATATATATATATATATATATATATATATATTAAAAAAAAAAATTGAAGCTCAAAATAAATTCACAAACCTCATATAAAAGAAGAAATACACTTCACGTAAAAGAAGAAATAAATTCAGTCTTCATATATTTTAATTGGTAAGAGTCAAACCTAAAACCTTATTCTAATTTTTCAATCTTAATCATCAAATTATCGATTTAAATCAACCAAGTTAATTTATCGATTTTTTTATTTTATATCATATTTGTTAGTTAAAATCTCAACAAAAATGCTAAAGATTGAGACCCTAAAATCATTAAGTTTCATGTTCAATTCTTGTTATTTGAGTTTATGCTTTTTACTTATTATGCGAATTTCTTTCCTCTTATCGTGGAACTTTTTTCACATTATGGTTAAGATTGATTAAATACTGATATCCCTCCGAAGCTAAGTATCTATTTCTTACTTTTATTTTTTTTTCTGGTCAGTTTGGTCAAATTTAAACCTCAATTGGGTACCTTCCAAAAATAGGACCTTAATCAAAGGCATTCCGAAATTGATATCCCACCCATTGTAATTTGTAAAGCTAATTAATTCATTGGACTTTAACAACCACTTTCAAGTTTCATTGAATTTCAACTACCACTGTTCAGCTTTGCTACAAGTGTGCACTCTTAACTTATTCATTACCGTACTATCAGACTATCTCTTTACAGCTCCACATCTGATTCGGTAATAGGATAAAATTATTTGGTAAAATTTTATTCGCCTCTTATTGTCTTTTAATCGGTAAGAGAAGATATAAATTTAAATCATTAAGAGTTGCCTCTTAATAAAAAATTTAAATCTATGGAGCTTCTATAAATATTGTACTCCCTTCATTCCAAATTTTAAGATCATTATTGATTTTTGAAAAGTCAATTTGAAATATTTTTAAATTTAAAATTAATATTTTAAAATTTAAAAGTCATTCAGATGTTTTATATTTTTTAGTTACCAAATAATTTTTAAAATTCAAATATTATTTCAGATCTAATTTATTAAGATATACTTTATCAAACACTAGCTAAGTATTAATGCTTCATTTAACTTTGTAGATTAAATGACATACTAGTCACTTTTGTTATAAATTTAAATCAAATAGAAAAATATGCTACATTTGTTAAAGTCTAAACAATAAGTTGGACTGCACAGAGGTGCAAATTTCATTTTTATTCGTTTTAATGTGTACCCATATTGATACATCTTAGTGAGGCCTATTTTAATTAAAAAAAACTTTGGTCCTATGTCGCCATCACCAAGCTTCATCCCACCACAATAAAAAGCGTCAACCGAAATCTTAATTTGATATGATTCAATAAAAATTTAGAAACAATAAATTTTACTGTAGATAGTATTTTTCAATTTTTTTTATAATATTTGTTATTGTGTTAATTAAAATTAAAATAATTTATGTCAATTTTGAGTTTGAAAATATTTTAAGTTAACTTCAAAAAGTAAATAATAATTTTATATTTTGAAATAGAGGGAGTATTTTATTCGTATAATCTTAAATTTTAAAATTGATGTGATATGATTCGTGTAAATTCTAAAATAATTTTGTTATTGGTAGTACTTTTGTATTAGTAAAATTCAGTAATTTTATATCAATTATAATTTTGTAAGATTTCACATATTTACTGCAAAAAAATAATCAAAATAAGACTATTTTTAGGTTAGGTATGGAGTAATATAAGACTATATATTTAGTAAGATAAAGCACCAGTCCTAGTCCATTCTTATGTTAGCTGTTACACACGTATCTATATTTAAAAATATTAAAACCCATGCTTAGTGATTTAGGGAGGAAACACAAATACACAATGAAGAGAAGACGAGTGGAATTATTAGACCAATGGAGAATCATTTTCGACAAGTATATATGTTTACATTTTTATACACTTCTCTAATAATTATTACTAGTAATTAATTTTTTTTATACCTAAACTGAGAGTTTAAAAATAAATGGGTTTAGATAAAGATTTAATTGATCATGAGTTATTTGGTTTAAGATTTGTAGAGATTGTGGAATAACCTACCATTTTTATTTTGAAGCTTGATTGAGAATTTTCTACATGATTAAATTATATGTATAAATTTGGGTTGATATTTACAATATTACATACATAAAAAGTATGCATGGGTTGGCATTTTTTTTTATTTTTTTTTTGAGACCAAGTGTGCATGGTTGGTATGAATTTTCAAACTCAAAATTGATATGAATTTATTTAATTTATGTCAATACAATTATAAATATTGTAAACTACATAAAAAGTGTACTACTAGTTATAAAAATTTATTGTTTTCAAAACTTAAGTGAATCATGTCAATTTTAAATTTGAAAATGTCTTAAATTGACTTTTAAAAAGTCAATATTAACCTTATACTCCTATATATACATGGGAAAAGGTTAAAATAAACAAAATAATATATATTGCGAATGTTTATATCGATTTTTTGATTGTTAGTTAAGTAAAAGATTTCGCAATTGTAGTTTAACACAAATTTATCATAATATATAATATGATTTCTAAGATAACAGGAGCTAGTATATAAGAAAAGGATAATACTATATCATACCCTATCCATGTCAAAACTAGAGTTCAATTAAGCAGTTAAACATTTTAAGAAAAGTTTGATATAAACATAATTAAGTGTCAAGATCACTTAAGCAGAACAATTACTACTATTTTAGAATAGTAGCTTTCTAACACGTGGCACGGTCTGTCTTAGTTAATATAGTTAATATTTACAAATATTCAACGTGCCAATTAAATTTTTGAAAAAAATTAATAAGTGCCATATCTATTTTAAAATATTATAAAGATCAATTGAGTATGATACTAATATTCTTTTTATTAAATTCAAAATGACATTCAGGCTTTTCTAAAGAAGTGTGAAATTTTTTTAAAAAATATTTTAACAATGATGCAAGTAACAACTATAATAATGTAGAAAATATAAAAGAAAAAAAATTCTACCTTATCTCGTTTTGTTTTTTCTTGTTGCATTGAGTCAAACAACAAGTTTACAACATAAGGAACCATATAAATATCGTTAAAAGTTATAACTAAATGAAAACATACATAGTAAAAATTACGTAAAATATTATGTTTTGAGACAATTACTATGAGAGTAACTACTTAACTTGTTCTATTAGAAAAAAAATAAAACAATTACAATTATGCACACACATATGTATTTAATATGTATATATATACACACTATATGTATGTATATAAGTGGAGAGAAACGATTTTTTTTGAAGTCATAAGACATTAATACTAAAATAAATATTAAATTAATATAGTTTAATAACATTAAATGATAAATTGGGATAATTGATAAATTAGGATAAAGATTAACTTAATAGCATTAAATGCTAAATTGGGATGAAAATGATACCAAAATATATCGGTACCAAAATCTAGTGAGCTTTTATAGTATTTAATAGATAGATTATCACTTGAGATAATTGCTTACGTATCAATGAGTGAAATACATATGAGTGATCAATGAGCTGTTACCTGTTAGGTTAGATATTTGGGAACTTTTGTGGTAAACATAATACTAAAAGGTATTTTTGCACTACCTTCTCGTACTCCTCAGAGCATCTTCAAAAGCATCTTCAATTATTTTGGGATATTTAAATAAGTGAATCACGTCAAAAAAATTATCTCCAACAGCCTCTTCAACCTTAGTCATCAAATCTGCAACTTCATTCTCTCTCTTCAGAACTGGTAAGTTGACATTGTCTCTTCAAAACATTTATTTTATTTTGGAAAAATCAAAATCATATAAAAAAGACTAAAAACATTGATTTTGCTTGATGAGTTTGATATACAGCTCATTTTAAAATTTAATATCATTCCTTTTTATTTATTTATTTATCATATTGTATTAATTAGATTGAAGAGACTGATGAGACACAAAATATTAAAGTAGCAAATAATGTTTTTCAAATTGACACGTATGTCAACAAACTTCAATTTGAAGAGTTTTTTTTGCTACTACTGTTGGAGATGCTCTTACTTACAATAGAATAGTACAAATCCTTTCTGAGGTCTATTTCTCGGAAATTGGCTAATATCTAATGCTAAATATAATCCCTATGTCTCTTAATATAAGTCGTTTTAGAGAAGTATTTTTGTCTCTTAATATATGTCGTTTGAAAATTTTAAGTAAACATTAATTGCTTAGTTTTTAATATTACCTCAAGTATTAAATATAATTTTGGTTCTCTCACTATTTTTTGCCCAATAAATAACATTTTTTTTAATATAAGGATAATATAGACAATTGATATTATATTTAATACTATATAATCATTTCTTTAATACTTATGTACAACTTTAAAATGACTTATATTAAAGGACGAATGGAGTACCGGAATATATGTACACACGTACATAAGAACATAAATTAATGTTGTGTGTGCTGGTTGATCAATTAAATAATTGTCCTTGGGAAGGAAGAACCCACCACACTATTTCCACCCCCAAGGGCCAAGGGCCCACCAACCAAAGGATGATTTTAAAAAAAATATATATATATATATATATATATATATATATATATATTACAAAGAAAATAAAAGAAAAGGCTCAGCAAATGTGAAAACATACAAAAAAAAAAAAACAAGACATTTCCATGAAATGGGTCAATGAAAAGGGGACACGGTGCTCGAAAGTTAGTAGGAAAAACTTGAAATATGGGACCCAATTTAGTGGTGGTAGTAGTAGTAGTAGTACAATTTTGCCTATTGTGAAAACGGATGCATTGGGATTTGCTTGGTCAAGTCTGTGGTGCGTTATCGATTTATCCCTTGTTTGGGTCGACATAACATAAGGATTGGATTGTAAAGACTCACCTCCATTAGCACGTGTAAGTCCATATGTAGGGACCTGGAAACTGCTTTCAATTATAAAGGCCATGCACATGGAAATGCTAGGCTAGCTAGTGTTTCTTTGAGGAAAATTAAATGCTGTCACCAAACAAAGGTAAAGAAAAATAGGCGTTGGATCAAAGGAAAGGATTACAAGGAGTAGGGGGAATCAACAGTACCTCATACCTACCCTACCCTACCCCCCCCCTCCCTTCTCCTATGAACTCTTAAAGAAGGCAACTTGAGAGGTGTGACACCAAACTAAAAAGTGAGGCACGATCACCAAATTTTAGTATTTAACTAAATGATGAAAAGATTTTTAAGATGATCACATAGAAATTTTATTATTAGCCCTTATTAAGAGCAACTACTTGTTCATGAATTTCTTGTTTTCATTTTTAATTTTTCCTTGCTTATATGTTTTGTATTCGAAACCATACATGTTCTTCTGGTGAGTTTAGGGGGTGTAAAAATGAGTCAAGCTACTCAAAGCTATAGTTGGATTGATCACATTTTTGAGTTTCATGAGCATAGTTTGCTTGTTAAAACCGACCACCACTCTCTAACCAATACCCCTTCCGTCCCAAAATAATAGGGGAGTAAGATTTTACACGAAAGCTAACCATTTCTCCATTTAATCAATTTTTAGAAAAATAAAACTCCAATTGTGGCTGTGGGGGACAAAAAGGAAAAAGGAGTCTCAGTTCTGGTAGCATAAATTATCAAGCAACACAAATTCAAAGTAGAACTTTATTTGACGCGCATTTTTCTATGTGATTCAAACTTGTATAAGCTTAAACTCGTTCAACTCAACTCAACTCAACTCAACTAGTTAAGACCATCATATAATGCTATCAAATGACAGGATATCTCAAAGTTTGCGCTGATATATTTATATACTAACCGGCACTAATGAGGCATTATCATATTGGACAAGAGGCATAATTTATTTACTAACACATTTAAGACGACATATAATAGGACCAGCACTTATTTCTCCACAAAGTAGTGATCATCATGACATATTAGCGTGTTCAATTACCGGCAGCTCATGCTTGTGCATCGTCCACATTTGGTTAGAAAAATCCCAAGTAATACTTTAATCAAAGAAGATCAAAACCAGATTTGGCCATCAATTTGCATATTCTTAACAATACCAACATACACCAATTATTTTGGTCTTTTTGTCTCTTCCAGGACAACAACTAAAATTCTACTGTAACTTCAATCCCATGAGAGTTCTATTTAACGGTTGATTGGGGTATGCATCCGCTCGACTATCCTATTCACAGCATCACGCGACATAATTAACGTGTCATGCAACAAAATGCTGTAGACATTTAGACCCTGCAAAAATAATAATAATAAGAGCATAAGCCCATAAATGGATTGATGGAGCCAATTAAGTCTATTGTTCTGATAGTATTTCATATAGTAATACTCCATTTTAAACAATTCAATAATAAAAATTGTTTTTTTGGATATTCAAATCTTATAATGAAATAACCCAGAAAATGATAGAAAGCTAGTGGTGAGGTACTGACAACACCAAAATTAGGCCATCATATTAAAATAATTTAGAAGGAAACTATGTATATGCCTGCTTAAGAAATATCATAAGGCCAGCAAATTGGATACTTCAATTGCAACAAAAGACACAAAAATACAAATAAAATATGAAACTTACAATAGAAGGCAGTACGTTGACATAATGCAGATTTTGGGTAGACAGCTTTAATTTTTCATCAATCGGACCACCATCCACCAGCAGAAGTTTCTTAGTGTTCTCCATTTGCTTTAGATAGTTCACAATGTTCTTGGTCTTATGCGTAGGAACATCTAAATCCTCAAATATTGCTAGCTGTGTATTTGAGCAATTTTTTCCGGTTAGCTTGTGAGCCCCATGCAGAGATCATGAAGATAAAAACTAACCAATTAATTTGAGAAGAATTCAGAGTTATGACCAATGCCATGGAGAAAAAGTAAAGCAAAAAGGGAGACTATAAAAGGGAAAAAGACTACCATGATTCAACAAAAAGATTCTGAGTGATAATTCCAAAAGGAAAATGCAACTCTTAATAACAATGGCATCAAAATTATCCAACAGATGGAAACAATTCCACAAGACAAAATCTAGAGAGGGTAAGAGGAAGAAAAAGTATAACAGCAAATAGTTGGAAAGAGTTTTGTTTTGGTTTTTCGGTTTCTTGCAACTTCTTTTACTGCAAAGGCAACTGCAACCACTACCATTTGTGTGCACTGCTAAACCCCTGACCACAAAGCTCTTGCGCCTCTATGGAGTTTTGAACCCATGACCTGTACCTATTGTAGGGTTTTAGGAAAAAGTTTCAAAACAATATAGTTCATTCTTTGCTCCAAAATTCCTTGACAATCTTTGAGCAACATTCCAAGTACAAATCATGTAAACAAACAGGATCAAAGCGAGAGACACTCTAACATGATAACATTTGTACGAAACTGTGGAATACGAAATTGTTTCGAAAAGTCCCTATCCTCCCTCTCACCCTTTTCTCTAGACTAGAAAGGAAAATAGATAGAAAATAAATCAAGATACTTGATGCCAGAATATTTACTGAAAAGTCCCCAAATTAATATTGGCACTTTTCCATTAGTATTGATGATGACTTGAGTGCAACAAATAAGTCACAAGTATATTAAGTCACAAACAACACCAGAAGCCCGACAACAAGCTCCAAAAAATTTCACAAAGTTCATCAACATTATGCTTTACTCATTAATAACAACCTTATAGGAAAGGAGACATTTGTTACAAGATTATCTATTACAAGTATGAACAGAAATGACCCCCATTCCCCAACCAAGATTTGAACCAACGTTATAACCAAAATAAATAAACACTCGTATCAGATAGAGAAAGAGAGAGACTTGCCTTTCCTTCTGCTGCACGAGCAGTAAGTGCAATTTTTAGTCCTAGTCGACGAACCTTCTTGTTCAGCTTGATAGCATGACTTCGTGGCTTTGGGCCGTGCATAGTAGCACCATGCCTCCACTGTACCATAAACAAATCCATCAATATACATCCCCAGAATTCTTATCCAAAGTAGTACCGAATGACCAGTAATATGGTTACCTGAGGTCCGCGCTTTGTTCCATGCCTTGCTCGACCTGTGCCCTTCTGTGGCCATGGCTTTCTCCCAGTCCCGCTGACCTCACTAATAGTTTTTGTTGAATGGGTTCCCTGCAGAACATCAATAGCAACTCCCAATTAAATTACAACAGCTCAAAGTGGGACAATCAATTATGTTACAAGGAAGATTAAACCTTTATTGCACTAAAAAATATATTTAAATTTTATGTGATAAACAAGAGAAAAGGTGAAAAGATAGAGCAAGTGACTCAATAATTTCAACAGATGCAGCAGGTTTGTGTCAATCATTTGGTTCAGCAAAATGATGGGAACATAGATTTGTGTTTCCCAATGGCCAACACACAAATCTTCAGCTAAGTGCCCATATTTCAAATTCCAAACCAAAAGGATTATCTAATACCTGTTGTCGTTTTGCAAGTTGCCATCTTACTACACGGTGAACAATATCCTTCCTAATAGGTACATCAAAAACATCACCAGCCAAAACCATAAAGCCTTTATCTTCATTATGAAAATTTGTTATGGGAATTACCAAGTCCTGGTAGAGTCCTGCAATGAAATGAATGAATAATCAATAAAAAGTACTAGTCTAAGACAGTTTGTATAAAAAGAAACCATATGCAATCCATTCCAAAGCAGTAATATCTAGAAGATGGCAAATGCTCCATTTCACATTTGCAACTTTTTTTATTGGGACATTTCAGGATATAAATCCACTTGAAAAATCAAGGTATCAATTCCCACTACATTCAAATAATTTTTTTTTTCTTTGCCGTTGATTATGCTAAAGTCAAAGTTTAATTATACGTTCAAAGGTTGAAACTCAATTTGAAACAAAGATAGTGCAATAGAAGACAACAAAGTTAGAATTTAGATTCCCCAGTCCCTAAAATTTTACCGATGGCCTTTGGCCTAATGGTATGACTCGCCTCATGGTTTCCATGAGGTCGAGGGTTCGATCCTTGGTGGTAGCAAGGAGGCTGTGTGTGTGTGTGTCAAATTAGCCAAAAAAAAAAAGGTTAGAATTTAGAATTGCCTGACTATCATGCAAAATAATATAATATTCCTAATGGATCTAATATGTGAATCAGCAAAGAAACAGTTTAGCAATAACTTCAAATAGCTTACACATAATTACAAAAAAAATTATGATTAGATAAGTTAAAATCATGTTTTCATAAGCCTAGTGAGAAGATCAAATTCATTATGTGTTTTTGACAGCATTCCACAGGGTCAAATCATGCATAAGTCATGAGTGGTTTCTTGCACACAAATAAGCTGAAACGTAAGAGCCTAATCACAAAAATCTGAAGTTATTACTAGGAAATGGGTAAATATGTAATATCCAGCACAAGGTAAAGATTATACTCGCATAATCATTGGCCAATTAAAGCAAGTAGTTTTCAACAACTGTAATGTATTTTTCAGCAAGAGGTGTGAATAGAATTTTTTAAAGCCTTTCACATACCTATGGTACGTTCCGGAGCTACAATACCCTTTGCGGACAATAAATCAGAGGGGAATCCCCCTTGACTTGATTCAGGAGTTAGGATGGAAGTTGAAAGCTTTCGACAAGCAAGCAAAGACGGTTCACCCTGCATTCAAAAAGCGGATAACAAGTACTAAGGAAGCTTATCGAATGAAGTACATGTAGCCCGGAAACCAGCCCAGTTTGCCTCTTCTGCTATATTTTGAGACAAGTGTAGTAATTATAGTTCAAGAGGTCTCAAATTCTTGGAGCATAAGTCAAAGTTTCCAAGAATATGCGAGTAATATGCTTGTTCACACTAAAAAGTTGTATTCACTAATGAGGCTACCTAGCCAGCCTTTGTTTCATTTGTTGCTCCTTCATGTACTCATATTTACATGAATTGGCCCCCCTCCCTGTGCATAAGTAATATTAGTACTGTCCATCTCTAAACATAGTCTGAAGAGCAATTCAGTACTCTATTGCTTGGCACCAATTCACCAACAAGGAACTAACAAAATGTTCACAGTTCACCATAACAACATAAGAGACCATTTGCATATTGAAATAATTGCCAAATTAAAATCCTTGCTCATCCTACTTCAGTGTAATAGTCTATTCACCAATCCCCAAAATTACACCATTTTTATTATAGGCCATTACTACCTAAATTTTTTTTGAAAAGAAACTAGGTTCAAGTAGGTATTCCTCCAACAAAAACATAAGATGAATTTAACTAAGAAGAAACCATTTTACAGCAACGTTGAGAAATTTTCAGAAAGAACAGAAGCACAATGAAAGAGACAGATATATAACACAAGTCTGTACCTTCCCCAGTGTAGAAGATTCTGCAGAGAATAGGCTACACCCAGAGACATGGCTATGCAAGGCTGCTTGAAGAAAAAGAATAAACTCACATAAATCATACATATTAACACCAATTAACAAAAAGAGACCTTAATGAATAACAAAGGAACCTGTCTCTTACCATTAGAAGAAATACCAAAGGATTGACCCGAGTAATTACAGCAACTGAGTGCACAGAGGTAACCAGAAGAACCTAAAAGTTTCTTGGAAATTGACAAGGCCATGCTGCCAAAACAAAAAAAAAATAAAACTACCTGTTGTTGTAGTTTATACCAGCAGCAGGAAAGGAATGTCACAAATTCATTCTCCACCAATACTTGCAGCTATTTTGCTGTAGAAAAAACATAAGCTTAGTATTTGACTGTGAATACTAATTTAGAAACTAGGACAAGACAAACAAATTCCTAAAATAGACTTTGAACCATAAGCTACATTAGAATCTACAATCCATTTCTACTTCTCAGACCTAGGCCAGCACAAAGGTAGCAGACACAATTACCGATAAAATGAGCTTCAATACAAAAGCAGCCAATTTGATCAAATTAAACTGACGGGCATAGGTCTAGCTTAAGCCCAACTTCTCTGCATCCCACACTAGCAGGCATTAACCCTTCTTAATAGCTTATTACTTTATTTCGTAGTGTATTCAGCAGATAAACATCACAACATTTGTATACATCAATGGTAATCTACAAGAAAGTAAATTAGTCAATTCTGACTTTCAAAGACTGTAATAAATGGATCCGAGTCTTGTTTATAAGATACTGATAAACCCAGGGTTCCGAAGTGAAGTTAATTCACAAAAATAAATAAATTCAGAAATATATAAATACATATATACATAGAAGATACACAGCAATGGAGAAACTGACATGTGCAGGTGCAGCCGGACGTTGATTGACACCGCTAGCGTTGAGAGGCTTCGATTTGGAGGCTGCGAGTTTGGGGAAAATGAAACCTGGCCAGTGGACTGGACACTAATTCAGAATCCGAACCGCTCGGCTTTCTTATAACCCTGGTCCCTGGGTACTCCGGTTCAATGAATTGCTATTTCACCAAATGGGTTGGGCTCAGCTCAGGACTGCAGTTCTAAACCATGGGCTGAGATATAATTGGCCTTTTAGTTGAAGCTTAAACTAATTATTGAAAATGTGATTTGTGCTGAAATTTAATTGTTTATAAGAACTGATTGCTGAAATAAAATGCATAGAATAATTAGTTAGTTAAGAATGAAAATGCATAGAATAAAATGAAGCTGAGTATTTAAGTTCGTTTGAAAAACTAAAGATTACCAAGTCTTCAAGCACACATATCACTATAAACAGTGAAACTAGCAAAACCCCAAAAGTCCAATAGTATATAAGATTAACTTACTTAGCATTATATTCAAAAATTTTCAATAACACAAGAAAATAAGAAGGAAACAGTATGGAAAAAACCTATGACAATTCCGCCACATGGAAATGACAAAACGATGAGAAATATACCTCCAGTGACCACAAAGTAACAATTCATTTGGGCAAAATCCAATAAGTGAAACAATCACATAGCATATCGTTATCTAAATAAGTGTTTGATTAACTTAGGAACTGCATAAGATGGTTATGAGAAACCTCTTATGCAGTTTTTAAGCATCTCAACATTTGTCAAGGGCTAAATGGGATAGGCATGAATATACCAACCCACGCCAGGACCTAGAAACTTAATTATGTAACACAGCCACATTATTAGCTACTCCTTTTCCAAAGAAAAAATTGCTTCTATAATGACATTGGTTAATGATATAAAAAAAAAAAAATTTAAAAAAAAAAAACCTTTAGGCCCAAAAGGGTCTTACCCTCTTACTTATTGACAGAGAGAACTAACAATCTATAATAAAATTTTGTAAAAAACACAACCAATTCACGCAACTTGAGGAATAGTGGATACAGTCCACAACTTTAAGCAACAACAAGAGAATATATAAACTAAAAAGATCCAAAATTTACCAGCAGGAACACCAAAATTCACAAACACAAAATTCTAAACCCCCAATTAACATAATTGAGCAGCATTATTAGTCAACTATATACATATATAACAGAGACATGAGAATAGAGGAAATACGTTGGAAAGTAATGTTGACCATAAGCTCCACACATTAGGTGAATCAAAACTATGAGCCACATCTCATTCACAAATCAAAAGATCTAACCATTCATACAACAAATTTGAGCATATATAACATGAAATAGATTTACAAAATACCATTACTACAATTTAAAAATAAAAAGCAAGAATTTTTCACATAAAACCCACCACAAGAACCCAGAAAATAAAATAAAACCAACAAAAACAAAGAAAAACAAAAACAAATTGGATATATATAATGATCAAAGATTGATAAACATACCAACCAAAGAACAGCAGATTAGATAATGGATCTACTGTAAAAACCTCCAAAAAAAAAAATTACATATGAATCACCCTTTCTCCCTGTTTGTTCTCAGATTCTAGTTTTCAATCTAGAACAAAAGAAAATTGTTAGATTAATTAAAGAGAGGAAGAATGAAAGACAGAGAGATAATAGAGAGAAAGGGAACAGGAAGAGGGTTTGAGTGATGAGATGAGAATGAAATGGTGGATGTGCGGGAAAGACAAAGAGGGGATAGTACCCCTGTCATTTTGGAAACTTAATTAAATAGTGTAAAAATGGTGAGTTTTTTTAGGTAGTACCGTAGTATTACCTCCGGCCTCCGTCCCCAGGCATATTAAGTAAAAGTAAACGAAAGATAATAAAAAAAATTTAAATTTATTCTTAGGTGCTCTACAAGATTATATAAAATGATTAGTATATTTATTTTTTTTATATTAATGGATTTCATTAAATGACATATTTACCTCTCATCTTTTTTAAAATAAAAAAAAATTATACTTTCAGTAATCTTTTTGGGAACAGAGTGAGTATTACTTTCTATGTTACACTAAAAGAGTCTTATTTGTAAATAAATAAAAAGAAAGAAAAATTATTTTATTAAAAGAGTTATCTATTTATTAACTGCTCTATAACATGACACAATTACTCAAGTTTGTCGTTGTAATTTAACTTATTACTTTTTTAGATAAACAATTAATATTTTGCCGATATTTTTTTACCTAGCATACCCTATCACTACTAAATTATTAGTTAAATTAAAAATATATTTAAAAAGTTTTAAAATTATATTTAAGAATTGATGTTTAAGAAATATGTTTTTAAAAATTATAGGATGGAAGGAGCAGTGAAAATATGCTACATTTTTACGAGATAATAAGGATAAAAGTTTAGTAACACGAGATGAACATCTAAATTTTCTGCTTAAAAATCGATATCCTTATTTATGTACTTAATATTGATTAATGGAGCTCTTAACGTTTATAATAAAAATACAGTTTCATTCACTACTAATGTTGGAGTTAGGGGTGTAAACGAGTGCGAACAGAGAATTACTCGGATTCGACTTGAAAAGTAAATTTTTTACTCGAATTTGAATTGTATTTAAAAAACTCTACTCAGATTCGACTCAATTCATATTTATTACTCAAATTCAATCCGACTAAGATCGAATTATATTCAAACTACTGGCGAACTTTGAATTCAAGCTCAAATTCGAGTCTCCACATAGTAAGTAGTTTTATAATACATATAATTACTAATTGAACTTATTATTTTACTTAGAAATTAGAAAATATATTTACAATTATACTTTACAAATAAAAAACACAATTAAAATTAAAAAAAATAATTATTTATTCTAATTTTATTAAATTGTGCATATATTATAAGAGAATGTATCGAATATTTATTTGAATATGAATCAATCAAGTAAATATCGAATCATGATCCTAAACGAGCCGAGTATAATTGTGCTCAGATTTTACTCGTATTTTTATTCGAACTATTTTTTGTGTTTAGATTTGGATCATATTATTAACGAATTCGAATCTCGCTCATATTTTTTCGAATCGAGCCCGAACTGTTTGGTTCAATTTAAAGACTTAGTTGGAGCACCATTTTGGATTTGTCACTTTTATGAAAAATCAGTGTATATATACACACACAATGTGTAACACAACAAAACTAAATCACATACTCATCTTGTAAAGTACAGTCTTTATCATACTTCAAAAAAGCATCCATTAACATTTTGTTGGTAGATAAGTTTGTTGTGCAACACAACAAAACTAAATCACATACTCATCTTGTAAAGTACATAGTCTTTATTATACTTCAAAAAAGCATCCATTAACATTTTGTTGGCAGATAAGTTTGTTAACTTATCCTAATATTCTCTGATTTAAATCGGATTGTTTTGTAAAGTCTACTACATGTGACATAAATTTTAAATAGTAAATACAGACTCAAATATTATTATTTTATATTATAGTTAAATTTTCACATTAATCGTGATCCAACTTTTATTAAATTTGCCAACGTTTACACTATTCGAAATGAGTTGAAATGACAGTTTAACCTCCAAAAAAGACCAACCACTGCAACCAAACCCAAAATTTCCACAATCATTAAACATAATGTTGGAATTCAAAGTAAATCCAGTGGTTTATATAATCCGGTAAACAACAAATGATAAAAGAAACGAAACGGATATCTAGGGCATGTCAATATATAACAGACCAAAAGTGGTACACTGGAAACAGGAAATTTACATATTACTAAGTGCACATTGCACAAGTCTGCCACCTTGCCAGTTGCCAAAGAACAGCCACCTTGCCAGTTGCCAAAGAACAGAACCAGCAAACAAAACTGACGGGCGAGCACATTGTAACAAACGCTAACTTAAGCGCTTTTATATACAACTACATGTTACATTCTCTCATTTTTTTGATATTTGTTTCTTTGAGTGACGTACTGATAAATTAACTTACGAAGAACAACAGAGCATGCATTTCTGTGTGTTGTACTAATCAGCCGAGTAACTTATGAAGAACAAGAGAGCATGCATACACCTGGACGGTAAGCCCAAGCTGGAGGTAGCCGAGCATATTTTTCCATTCCTGGTTGCTCATCATATGGCCTTTCCATAACCTTAAGCAGCCTACGAACCTCTTCGAAATCGCCTGACTCAGCTACATCAATTGCACTTTGACACAGATAGTTCCTAAGAATGTACTTGGGATTTACGGAATTCATTGAAGCTTTTCTCTCCTCATCTGAAATATCACTTGCAGCAAGCTGTAGATGTAAGACGAAGACTAAGAATTAGTTAAAAGACGTGCAACATGAGGGAAGTGTGCAATGTTCTTAATCACCGTTGCACTAATAGGAACTACCAATTAGCATACTATGTGAAGAATAGAAATGCAGAAAAACTTTATGCCCAACCAGTTAACTATAGTAGATATCAAACTAAAAAAATAATTTATAGTTCCTCTAGTTGGATGGAGAAAATAGGAAGATACGGACATTTACAACTTATTAGGGCAAGAGCAGGCAAAGCAATGTTCCAAGTGTCTTTTGTTCTCCTTACCGCTTATCCTACCAAATGGAGCACGACATCCATTTTAACTCGGTTCAAAAGGGCACAAGAAAATGTGGTAGGCAAATGATTTCAGACCAAGAGGACTTGATAAAGTGCAGCCCTCCGCTCAATAAAGAAAGCACACTTCTATAAAATTTTGATGCCCCTTTTGCGTACAGATCCTCAAAAAAGAATTGACCATATATCTTCCGCCGAAGGTGGGCACACCCACTCCTCTCCTAACTCTAAAGAGAAAGCTATACAAAACTCGAGCAACAGAAAAATGCAGAAATCTTGTATTCTCATGTTCACTATATATAAACATAATTATTGATGGGAAATCTTGTGCAGAACTTCCTAAACTTTCCTACTTGTTCGATAGAGACATATTCAAATTTATTAATTTTGCAAGAGAAGGGATTAAGAGAGAGAGGATATAATGGCTTGAATCCTCATAGTAGGCCACACCCACATGGGTGAACAGCACTGAAGAACTCAACACCATCGGTATATTTTATTAGTTCTATTAGGGCTGTAAATGGTAACCGAAAAATTCGTATTCGTCCGCAATCGTATTCGAAAAAAAACGGATATTATTTGTATTCGAGAAAAAACGGATATATCCGTATTCGGTTTAAAGGTATCCGCAAATAAACGGATACGGATACGGATATAGGCGTATTCGTATTCGTTTAATATCCGACCGTAAATATATCCGGCGGATAGCGGATATCCGGAATCCGATATTCGGATTCGTATCCGTATCCGGAATCCGTATCCGAATAAATATATATTAATAACTTATATGCATTAATTATATATAAATAACTTACATTCATTAATGAATAACTTACACACACACATATACATATATATATATATATTAATATCTTACATATATATATATATATATATTAAGTTACAAAATTATAGCTATTAGTCTGTTACATATATGTTAATCATTAATTAATAACTTACATATATATATATATATATTAACTTACAAAACTATAGCTATTAGCTTGTTACATATATATTAATAACTTACATTCATTAATTAATAATTTACATATATATTAACTTACAAAACAATAGTTATTAGCTTATACATATACATATACATATATATATATATATATATATATATATAAACTTACGTATATATATTAACGCTATTAGTTTGTTACATATATATTAATAACTTACATTCATTAATAACTTAAATTTATTAATTAATACTAATAGCTATAGTTTATATATATATATATATATATATATATATATATATAAACTTGCAAAACTATAACTATTAGCTTGTTACACATATATTAATAACTTATGTTTATTAATTAATAACTTACCTTAATTAGTATAGCTTTACATTTATTAATATCTTACATTCATTAGTATAGCTTTACATTCAGTAATATCTAGTAATTAAATAAAATATTAGTAATTTAGAAAGAAAAAAAATTAATAAATAATAATAATAAATTCTTAGTTTTTAAATCTGCCGGATGCGGAAACGGATATTATCCGTATTCGGATATTATTCCGAATACCGGATACGGATAATATTTTTAAAATCCGCCGGATACCGGATACGAATACGGATGCGGATTAATTTTTCGGATACGGATACGGATATCAGTATATCCGTATCCGTTTATATCCGTTTACACCCCTAAGTTCTATCATCTATGCTAGTAGTTTCAAGGTAGTAATTTCAGAGAGCCTCAATTGCAATGAGGGCGGTAAGTCAACAATTTAGTAGAAAATACATTTCGACATTGGACTTCCTCTTTTTCTTCACCCAAATATGAAAAATAAAAATTCGTGGACTTTCTCTAAAGTTCATCCGTACAACTGGACTTACATATGCAAGCTATGCCAACAGATCCGTAGTATGTTATAACCTTGTAAAGCTGATTTTTTCGGACTAAACTAAAATTATCTTTTTTCTTCTTTTTCCTTTTTTGTTTGACAAGTCTAAACTAAGGAATCCTTATTCTCCATCTTGTTTTTGAGTAAATTATAGCAAACAAATAGACTCCTTTCATTCAGAGAGAGGCAAAAAACTTTTAGTGATGCAAAGCAATTTCCTTCAAGGAACTCAATGAAGCTCAATTCATAACAAGCCTGAGTCATTGTTTAGACTTCGCATGAGAGAACTGAGACCAAGAATCAAGGCCACAAGGGGAGCAAAAACAACAGATGTTCATGTGTGGAACAGTTTGCTTTCAAGGCATAGTGCCTGTTTGGGATGCTTTCTAGTCTATTAGTTATGTACCAGAGTTGTAATTTATGCTCTTTGTATTTGTCATCAAAACATTTGCTGTTTAAAGTTTCTTTGGCAGTAAGTGACACTGTGTCTTACCATATATCTACCGCAAGCCACTAGAGGTGTTATAGTCTATTAGTTATGTTGCAGAGTCATAATTTGTGCTCTTGGTAGTTGTCTTTTAAACACAAATTGCAGTTCACAGATTCTTTGCAGTTTGGTGGCAGTGACTGTCTCAACAAGTTGGCAGCTAGGATGGATCTTTAGTTTTGGGCTTAGAATCAAGCTTGGTCAAACTGTATGGGTTGGTTGAACTTAGAGTCTTAGGGGGTGTTTGATAAAACTGAATGAAATAGTTCTGAATGTTTAAGTAATCTGAATAAGCTGAAGGAGCTGAATGGTTGAATACTGAATAAAAAAAGTTGTTTGATAATTGACATGTCTGAAACATCTGAAAATAACAGATTTTTATTATTTTACCCCTCTGAAAAAATTCAAAATTGTTGTAAATTTATTTAATATTACTTAATATAATAGTTAATATTATAAAAAAAAATTAAATATAAAATACTTCATTCGGCAGTCATTCAGTCAAAAAAAATACACTTAGGGGATGTTTGTTTAGAGCTGAATGGTTGAATCGGTCAGTCATTCAGTGCGTTTGTTTTGAATAAAAATCGTTTGAATGGCTGAATCGGTCAGATTTTTGGGCTGAATGGCTAAGTGTAATTTTTTTGGCTGAATAGGCTTAATGACCGCTAAATGGAGTATTTTATATTTAATTTTTTTTTACAATATTAACTATTATATTAAGTAATATAAAATAAATTTACAACAATTTTGAATTTATTCATAGGGGTAAAATAATAAAAATCTGTTATTCAGATGTTTCAGACATGTCAATTATCAAATAACTTTTCCATTCAGTATTCAGAATTCTGCTTCATTCAGCTCATTCAGATTACTTAAACATTCACTTTAGCCATTCAGCCCAAAAATATGACCGATTCAGCCATTCAGATGATTTTTATTCAAAACAAATGCACTGAATGGCTGACCGATTCAGTCATTCAGCTCTAAACAAACACTCCCTTAGTCACTTAACTCCGACATTTTACGGACCCATTGCAAATCCCATAAATTCCTTCACATTATGATCAAAAATTTAAAAAGAAAAACAAGTAGGAAACTACTATCACATTTCGAGGACGTCTCCCCAACATTTCCAGAGTGCTTCTCACTCTACAACATCCTCGTAGCATGATTCAAAACCTTTTAACAATGTCCTGTATTAGGTTGTTAAAGTATGAAGTTTTCTTAAGTTATAGTTTCATCACATTTTGGACAATTCCTTTATGATTTCTTACTGAGCTTTTCAATCCACACATTTCATGCTTATATTAACTCCAACAGTTAAAAGATAAAGAGTTTCGTAGTACCTCCTGTATGTAGGATTGCACCCAGCTGGTCCATGCCTCCTTCCTCTCCTTGCCAATATCTAACAAAACAGCCTTCAGTGGCACCAGCAATTCATCTTCTGGAATGTTAGGATCAGCTTTGATATTGGAAAGCAAGCGAAAGAAATTTGTGTAATCAACTTTGTCAACAGCCATATTGTTAAGAAGTTTACTGATTAACTGTTTATTGTACTTGGGCAGGCCAAGTTTTCTGGTCATTATAGCTTGATACTCATCCATGAATTTGGTTCCATATCTGTAACAAGTAAATGCCATAAAAAGTTTCAACAAACAGCCAACTAGCTGAGTTGTTATGAGAAAGAGCTGCAAGTTATAAATACCTTTCCATGGCATAATTTGCCTCTTTCTCATTTATGAGGTGCGCAGCTGATATTGTTGAGGCGAACTGTGCAATATTCCATAATCCAATATCCGGCTGATTTGCAAAACAGTACCTTCTCCCAGGAAGATCTGTCGTATTCGGAGTATAACTGGGGTCAAAAGCATCAAGAAAACCGAAAGGACCGTAATCAATGGTGAGACCCAACACACTCATATTATCTGTGTTCAGAACTCCATGTGTGAAACCAACACCCTGCCAGCTTGCGACCAGAGCAGCAGTACGCTCAGCGACTTCCACTGTCCAAGCTGGTAAAATTCATAAACAGAAGAAAGCAGAAAGGAAAAGGGGAAAAGGAGAAAAGTTAAAAGTATGTTGTATAGTAGAGCTATCAAGAATCAAGATATACTTAAACAGTTAACCTTCAATAGCATTTGTTTAAAACAGGGGCACAGAGAAATGGAGTTAAAACTAGATATCTACTGACACTAGAGAACAAAAACTAATGGGTCGTCATATTAAAAACAGCCCAATAGTCCATGGCATCCATAAAACAAATATAAATAGAAAAGGAAAACATGAGATGCTCTACAACAGAATCTCAACCAGATTTTCTTATAGATGAAATGGTACCGAGCTGTGTTATGGTGGTATATATTACCGAACAATCGTAAATTTCTGTTCAGGACTGTGAGAATTCAGTAACCAAAGTATTTACCTAATTCCTCCAATATTTATTTCAAAATTTTAAGGACCAATTACATGCAATGTGCAAAATTGTGAATTTGAAGGGGCGTAAACTGCAATTTAGCTTTTTATCTCTATTGGATAAACAATAAAAATCAGCGTTTTAAAAATTGCTAGGAAGACCTAAGCGGCCTAGGCTTTTTCTTAGTCGGTCTCATTTATTAATTTTAAAAATTGCTAGGAGGACCTAAGCGGCCTAGACGTTTTCTTAATCGGTCTCATTTATTAATTCTTTATATTGTACATATTTGCTTATACTACATAAAGCATATAGTACATGTAAAGATCCTAGATTTTACATGAATAGTTAGCAAAAAATCTTACAAGGCTTAACAAACTCATTTTAAGCCGTAAAGAATCGATGCGGTCCTGGCATAGGCACCCAGCCAAGTAAAGGTGGTAGA
Organism: Aralia elata; assembly: GCA_034770075.1. NCBI lineage: Eukaryota > Viridiplantae > Streptophyta > Magnoliopsida > Apiales > Araliaceae > Aralia > Aralia elata. The sequence continues at coordinate 100,577,896 of CM068384.1, read as the reverse complement.
GCCCCGCCTAGGCGCTTGGCGGGATATCTAGGACACTACTAAAAAAACCAAGGAATAAAGATTTAACAAGACAAAACTTTTTGAAGTGAAGATTGAATTACAAAACAATAGTACACATTAATATGGTAACTTAGTATACACTACTCTCATTCCAAAAATATTTGTATGCTAGTTGTTGGTTCAAATCTTAAAAAATAAATAACTACATAGCCTGGGCAATCTATAAAACCATAACCCATTTACTTTCTAAAAGAAAAAGCGTGTGTTTAGAAAAACCTGGACACAGTTACCTGAGTAATCTACACAAAGTACCCAACCTTATCATGGTCAGAATTTTACCACACACCAGTTCTTGCTCCATCTCACACCTCAAAAACGATGCCATCTGCATTCTCATCACTGATTCCAACACCGAAGGACACCACTATCTCTAGCTTAATTTTGTTCGATTTTGCACACTAATTGTTATGCAATTTAATTGTTGATTAACAAGAAAACAAAGTCACAGCAAAGGATTCCCAATTGATCCTGAAAATTCATTGGGGAACTTTGACCAGATTAGACCAACCATAAAATAATTGATTGATCAGATTAGATGGTAGCTCATTAGACAAGTGAGCCACCACTAGCATTTGTAAGACATCTGTGCAATTACCCAGAATGGTCACTCATATTTGTGTGCGTGTATAACCCAGATTGGTTACCAAGTCCCAACGCTGACCTCGTTCACAAAAAAGCAAAGATGAACAGGTTTTCAAAGAACAAATAACATGAAAAAAAAAATTAGCCCATATAGAATCTTTGAAAACTATGGGGCCTCACTTTTCTCAGATGTTCAGAAGAATTTAAGTAAAAGTAATTATCCTGCAAGGAATACGAGTGACATGACAGCGTACTATAAAAAACCCTCCTTATAGGCTATTACAATGTCGTTAAACTCACAGAGGAGCATGTAAGCCTTTGTGCATAGAAAAAAAAAGGTTTTATATCATAGCACACTTGATATGTAGTTTCTCTAGATCAAAAACAATCACCTGCATACTTGTTTGAAGTAAGATCCACAACTGAATTATCTTCCTCTCCTGTACTGAAAGATAAACTTTCGCTTTTACTCATGTTCTCTATATGAGGAAAGTGATGCCTAATGGTGTAGTCAGCCAAAGTACGGACAATGTCAAGGTCCTCTTTCCCTCTAGAAGCATGTATTTGGAATGAACCAAAACGCACAAAGGACTGAGCAACTCTGCAAACTATTGCACCAGGTTCATCCTTTGGATTACCACTGCATGCACATTTAAAGAGTAGTAAGAAGATATATAATAAAAAAACACACTTAGATAATAAATTTCCTACATGATATTCCAGCTTTGGTAATATATGAAACAAAATTTCTTAATCAACGCCCATATTGACTAATTTAAGTAATAATGTAGCGTGTAAATCTAAGAGCCACAAATACAAAATAAAGGAATCTTGGTTATCAAGAAACATTTCTTATAGATGGAAGAATGTTTTCAGCTTCTCAAGGGCTAGGAAAGCCCATAACTGAACATTTAATAATTACAGTAAGACATACTCGTAGAACATGTCGCGAGTGACATATTTTCCAGTTGTCACGAGACAAAGTGCACGTGTTGTTGGGATTCCTAGACTATGCATTGCTTCACTGCAAAGGAATTCTCGGATACTACTACGCAGAACTGCAAGACCATCAGCAAACCGGCTGTATGGAGTCTTCCCAGCGCCCTTAAGCTGCAGTTCCCACCTTTTTGACTTTGAATTCAGAAGCTCCCCGAGCGTTATTGCACGACCATCACCCAACTGGCCAGCCCACATTCCAAACTGATGCCCTCCGTAGCATTGTGCATAAGGCAATCTGTAAAAGTAAACATGACAATCATGAAGGCTGTATAAAGCTTCTTTAGAAAGGATTTGTGAGACAGATAAGCCACATATTGACACTTACCCTCCCGCCAAAGGAGATGCCCCAGAGAATATAAGTGGAAAATCAGGTCTTTCAAATCTAAAATACCAAAACAGTTAGTCCTGCAGATATAAGACAATGTATGACAAAGAGATGGAACGAGAACCAGATATATGTGAATGAGTAAAAAATGAAATTAGACACGGGACATAAATTATGCTCTAGGAGGAGAACTTCAAACAAAAGATTCATACAGCAGAACAAAACAGATCATAACCCATAAAATTGGAAAGAAGATAACATATTTCAATTATTCTAATTGTGAATGACTAATATCAACGTTCATGACTATTCTAACCAGTACTTAAGCCAGATATCAATCTTTATCACCGCTGCAAATTTCTCAGAAGGCCAGTTGACGATACAAGAGAATCCACATGAATTAGCCAGCATGGGAGGACCTACCCCATTTATCATAAAATCATAGAATAAAATTTACAAAGATTTGAAAGACGTCCAAACAAGGTGGATGAATTCCCTTATTTTTTTTCTTACCAAAAGGTATTCAATTCATCTATTGCAGAATCCCCATTCAATATGGGGAACACCATTTATAACTGAGGCACCTGACCATCTCAGGTCTAACTCAACAGTGGTTCTACAATATTTTACATGATCAATCCATACATTTCTTATAGTTTTTTATTTCAAGAGATACTTGCAATGCTGAATGTTTTGAAGATATTCAAATAACTTAGAGCAAATTAGCAAATATACTAGACATATATATATATTTAGAGAGAGAGACTGTCTACCTTAGTGTGTGTCATTTAATTTCCAGAGTTACTAGTTCTTTGCATGCCAAGAGGCACTAGAAAATTAAGAAAACAATAAAAAGGAACTCACTCTTTAGGATCCAAATCAAGGAACTCAGCAACTGATTCTGACCATGCAACAAGCCGAGGGTTCTCCACCTCAACTGATGGGGATACCTTTGTATAACAAGCATGTAGTACCTATACAATAAATCATGGGAAGACATATCAAGGGTATTAGTCAAGGTAGTTTGCGATGAAATACACTTGGACAATAATTAAATTTTGGATCATACACTTCCTTGATCTTGCGAGTTTGACATATACCATGCTAGGCTTGCTAAGATTAAAACAAAAGGCTACTTACCAAAAAAATTACAACAAAAAGCTAAGAGAAGGCAAGATGATATTATTTCACACGTTGTAGCATTTGTATCAAATGAACTATCATACTTATTATCAAAGCAAAATCTTGACTTGTTTCGCCCAAAATTTACATTGGGGGGAGGGGGGGAAATTTTCTACCCTTTTGATACACTTCTCTAACTCTTCTTAAACTCACCTTTTCTGTACCTCCTGGACCAAGGTCGTCACCCTAATCATTGTTGCTTTATCAATCCCGTTGTAAATTAAATTGTGCGCTTTATTAGCTAGATATATCCAAATCCATAAACTGGTGCAACTCGTTATAAAATATAAACTCTTGAAAACCTGAAGTAATTCAAGAGCTTGGTCTAGAAGAAGGTATATAAACATAAAGCACAATTGTGAAACAATATGTCATCCCAATTAGGAGCCCTCTTTTACCCTTTTACACATCAATAATCTTATGATATTTAGCAAAAAAAATAATAATAAAAAATAAAAAAATAATATTATGATATTTAAGCTATGAAATTTCCAAATTTACCATTCAAGTTAAGAAATCTTCTTACTCAACATATGCACATGGTGGCTTGCTCATTATACTACTTTAACTTGGTACTAACTTAGTATAGGACATTTAAAAATGTAACTTTTATTTAAAACATTCATCAAAAACAGGGGGGAATAAGACATGGTTTCCAACCACTACTTGCTCCATCACATATTACAGTCCCATCTTCCGTTTTAGGGATCAGAAAGTCAGAATCTGCTTTTAATACTCATTTTCATGCACCTCCCCTACAAATGAATCTTGAAGATACTTTGAAGACTGGTGATATAAAAGGCTATTTAAATTTCCAAATTACCCTTTATAAGACCCCAACCCGAAGTTCTTTTTACTCAATTTAAAATGGTAACTAAGGTTAGGTATTGGGAAATCAAAAGGTCAGAAAGGTATAAACTTGGGAAGGTGGCAGTAATATTTAAACAATTGATCTTGAGCTTTGATCATATCAGAGTTAAACAAACTATACAATCTTAATAGGATCATTTCTAATTCCTTGAAAATTTTTCAGTAAACCAACTTCACCACAAACAGGGTAAAGTAGGCATCTTTAAAACAATGAGAAAAACTAACTACCGAATAATATCAACCTAAAACAAACCAATTCAAACAAATCTTTTAAAACTATATTAAACCCACCTCATACAAGTGCCTATAAATCATATAAAATATACAGAAGAAGTACTATATAATTAAACTATACAATACCCACCTTATAAAAGTGCATATTATCACATAAAATATACATAAGAAATACAGAAGATTATATATATACATGGAGTATATATTATATATACCTCTCGGGGGATTATATCGGTGCGTGGATCACCGGGCAGCTCACGAACAAAAGAATGGTCCCAATTCAGATCTTCGAGCTTCAATTTGAATTTATTAGTTCCGCTCAAGCTCTGCCTCTTCAATTCATCGGCGACAGAATCGACGGCCAAATCGGCGTTCTCCATGGTGGAAGAGTTGGGCGGAACGGCGGCGCATGCGACGGAAAATGGTCGCCGGTGTAATTGGAAGGGATTAGAGGGGTAAAAATGGAAGTTTTTACTAAGGGATTTGGAGGTGGAGGAGAGTACAAGGGAAGGAGAAGGCGGAATGAGAAGGGGGCGGAGGTATAAGGCGGTGGTGGAGAGAGAGTGTGAAACTGATGAAAAATGGGAAAGCATTTTTTCCAATTTATTTATTATAGACAGATATATGATGCAAGTAAAGTAACGTAACATATGTTGGACTTTTGAATGTACATTTTCTTATGATGTAATAATTTTATTTATTTTTAATTTTAAATTATGATGTCATGGGCTAACTTCTTAATATATTTGATTATTTGTATATTATATTTAGATTCTTCCTTTATTTTACTAGAGACATTATAATGTAGTAGTATTTAAATTACAAATTACATAAAAGGATATATTGAAAATAATAGTATTTAGATATAAAATGATGAAATGCGAGTATTGGGGTAAAGGTTGAAGGTGATTAGGTGACAGGTCTCTTATTTATCATACAAGATAATAAAGTATAAAATATAAGTTGAATTGAGTAGTAACTATTCGAGTCGGATGAATAGTAGTCGATTCAAACTCGATTCGCCAGGTAAGTTATCGAATTCAATTCGAGTCGAGTATTATTAAACTTAAATTTTTATATTCGAACTCGACTTAAATATTTACGGAGTTCAGTCGATTAGTTCGCCAATAACTGCGTCACATTATTAAAAATGAAACAAGTACAAATTCTTATTACTATTTTTTATATATTATATTATTTATTTGAATAAATCAATACATAAATATAAATATTCATATAAATTGATTAAATGTATTAAACTTAGTCAAGTCTCGATTCGAATCAAATCAAGTAATGCAGGAGTATAAACACTAATGTCAATAATTTGATGAATAATAAAAAAAATGATCAAACTAACTCAACTTTGTTAGATCTAAAAGCGCAAAAAAGATCTAAAAAGGGGGATTGAATAAATTCTTTAAATTCTATTTTTTAAATATATTACCAAATAATAAAACAAGTTAATTAAATGAGTTATACAGCGGAATGATGTTTAAGAACCCTTCACATATTATACAAAAAAGTATTGATTTTGAATTAAGTGAAAACGTAGATTAAACCACTAAAAATGTAAAGTGTTGAAAAGTAAAGTGCATAAAATAAAATTGAAAGTAAACGACACAAAATTTTTAAGAGTTTCGGAGTACAAAAGTCTCATAGTCCTCTTTTTTACTCCGAGAGTAGCGATTATCTATTAAGGATGAGTGATTACACAAATCACAGTTTACTAAGAACTATTGCAACTGATATTCACTTAGAATCTGTAAGTCATTATGACTTAACATAAGTTGATCACTAAGATCAATACAAAATCACTAAGAAAGTGTGTGTTGAAGTTGTTGCTAAGTTATAATGAAAGTTTCTATCAAATGACTTGGTAGTAATAGACTGTCTCTAGGATCGAGTGGAGTTTGACACTTATTTTTTTGAGCACTTGAATTCAAATCTTTTCAATAGTCTTCACGTGTTGTACTCCCTCTATCTCGCAAAAATTGACTTAGTTTGATTTTTTTAGTCAAATTGACCAATTTTAGAATTGATAATTAAACAAATTTATTAATATTTTTGAACTTCCAAAAATTGAATGTTGTAATAAATTAAACGATTTTCTTATTGTTATAATATCTTTACCTATATTTCAAAGAAAATGAGATTAATTTTAATTCTAAAATTAGTCAGTTTGACTTCAAAATTTAAATTAAGACAATATTTACAAGACAAAGGGAGTAACAATAATCCTTTTATAGGCTTGCTTGGGGATTTACTAGTTAAATTGTTATTGTTACACTAAATTATCATAGACATTTGTCAAATGATAATTTCCTTGATTTCAAAACTTGTCGGTTGTAGCACAAGTTGTCATTTTCAGACAGTACCATTCTGTTATTTCTAAAGGCACTGAGAGATATAGAATGAGGGTTAAATAGATCTTTTATAAACTTTTGTTTTTAAAGAGTTATTACCAACTTATAATTAAATAAGTTAATTAGATGGTTTTGCATGGTGGAATGATAGTTTCGAAAACCCCCTTCAAAGATTATAGAGAAATCACAGCTCTAAATTTAGCAATCAAATATTGAACTAAGTCACAGACTAAATCGTAAAGTACTTAAAATAATGCTACAGGAAACTGGGAAAGTAAAAACTGAAAATAAATGAAATAAGATATTTTTAGGTGATTCGGAGCATAAAGATCTCCTCGTTCACTCTTCTACTCTTTAAGTAGGAATAATCCACTAAGGATGGGTGATCACTAAGATATGTTCACAAATAACAGTTACAATTACTGAATCACTAAGATTATTTCAAGTCACTAAGACCAAATAATCACACAAAGAATAATATGTTTGAGGTGTTGCTAAGTTGCTTTAAGTTGGACATTGAATGACTTAGTAGCAAAACAAGATGTTCAAGTCCTTAGAGTAGAAGCTTTTTGAAATAGCAGTATATTAACGTTTGATTGTTCGATCTTCTTTTGTTTGTTTGAGTTTGCTTGCCTTTTATATATCTTTCTCGAAATCTTCATGTTTGGAAGTTTCCGTTGCTCCATTAATGCTTAGATACTTGTAGATCTCTGATTGTTGACTTTAAAGGAGGTGTGTCAGCTTTCGGCTATGACATGTCATTTCATAGTACTGACTGTTACAGAGACACGCATGTGGGTGCTGTCTTTTCACCAATATAGTTGTTAGACACATTTCCAACTGTTATTCTCCTTAGCCTCAAGAGTTTTAACAAACTACCTTGGAGTCTACACTCTACGAATATCGGCATTGTCAATCTATGTTAGAGCTGATGCACTGTACGATTTTTCTAACGTAGAGTTGAGTGTCTTGTCGAAGAATATCTGGCTAGACAAACTCTACATTTTACACTTAACTTCAGTGCACTCTACGATACTTCTACTTTGTTTTGAAAGACTAAGTCTTCGTCTCTTCTTAGCTTGATGATTTCTAGCTTTGTTCTGATTCTTCGATCATTGCTTGTACTCTACAAACTCTAAGGTTTAACTTGACAATTATCGCAGAGTTAATTCTTGAATCATTTAGTGACCTTAGTAAACGATATTTGCTTTACGTTTCTTCAAAGAGATTGCTCTACGTAATGTCTGCTACTAAATAATTTTCACTTTAAGTCTGCGAACTTAGAGTTTTTTAACTTTCATTAAGCTATTTACTTGAAGTTTTTAGCCAGTCTTTAGCACGACGAAAATTCATATAATAGCTCTACGATCTTAGATTTACTTAACAAATTATATCCTTAACTAAGTTTTTTTTACAATAATTATTATAAGAACTTTACAAAACTTATTCTTTACAAATAGATTTTAAGCCTAATCATCATCAAATTAAATTAGTACAAACATAAATGCATGTATTAACAAACTTGATTAGCGAGTTAAATCGAGTTTGAGTATTTAACAATCCTCGGCCTACGGCCTACTAAAAGGAAAATATCTTACTATTAAGCTAAGCTTTTTCTATTACGAGTTTTGATTAATTCACAAGTAGTAATTATTTGCCTTTTAGTGTTTCTAATTTGGTTTTCCGTATTTTGTTGAATTAATTTAAAACAAAACCAAAAAAAAAAGAAGCTAAAAACAAAAACACAACCAAATTACCAATACTCGGACGTCGTTTCTGTTGTGCGGAAGCTACTAAATCAAAGTGGGAATTATCATACACACAGAAACACAAAGATTTACGTGGTTCGGTAAATCGCCTACTCCACGGAGGTAGCACTGAATATATATAAACTGAAAATTGAGGGATGATTATACAAGGAGGATACATGGGTTTATATAGGAGAGTAGAGCACACCTCTGTCAATAATGGTGTGCTCTATCTTCAACAAAATCAGCCACCACCAACCCACTACCCACCAACCCACTACCCACCAACCTTCTAGTGAGCCACCGCCGCCTAAGACCAACAATCTCCACCTTGGCGAACTTTCAAGGATTAGTGCTACCTCCAATGCACCCTTAGGTGCCAAAAACACAAGAGATATTGACCAAGTCCAAACAGTGCTGGAACTTGATCCCTGAAACCACCTTTGTTAGCATATCTGCAGTTCCGATTTTCTGAAATAGAATGTCACCTTCTTCTACTATTTCTCGAACAAAGTGGTACCGTACGTCGATATGTTTGGTGCGACCATGATGAACTTGATTCTTTGCCAGACATATGGCACTTTGACTGTCACAAAAAACCTTGATGTTTTCCTGACAGATTCCCAAGTCTCTGACCAAATTGTGAAGCCAAATAGCTTCCTTAATTGCTTCGGTGATCGCCATGTATTCTGCCTCTGTAGTAGACAAGGCAACGGTTGACTGTAGCGTTGATCTCCAACTCACTGGTCCTCCTGCCATAGTAAACACATAACCAGTAGTTGATCGACGCTTATCGAGATCACCAGCATAGTCAGAATCGACGTATCCAACTAGACAATTGACAACAGTCTTATCTCTTTCGAACTTCAAACCAATATCTACAGTACCTTGAATGTATCGTAGAATCCACTTCACTGCTTGCCAGTGACCTTTGCCAGGATTATGCATATACCGACTCACCATGCTGACAGCATGTGAAATGTCTGGTCTTGTACACACCATTGCATACATCAGGGCTCCAACAGCATTGGCATATGGGACAACATTCATCTGCTGTTGTTCATCATCTGTACTTGGAGACATGGATGCACTAAGTTTGAAATGTGGGGCTAACGGAGTGCTTACAGGTTTAGTCTTATCATCAATACCAAACCTCTGTAGTACATTTTTTCAGATACTGAGTCTGTGTCAAACAGACTGTCCCTTTTACCCTGTCTCTCTTGATTTCCATTCCAAGAATCTTCTTGGCCTCTCCAAGATCCTTCATTTCGAACTCTGAGCTTAGCTGAGCCTTCAGCCTGTCAATCTCCACCTTGCTCTTAGATGCGATTAGCATATCATCCACATATAAGAGCAGATAAACAAATGTACCATCTTGGAATTTCTTCAAATAGACACAGTGATCAAACTGACTGCGTGTGTACCTCTGATTCTTCATAAAGCTGTCAAACCGCTTGTACCATTGTCGGGGTGACTGCTTCAAACCATATAGTGACTTGTTTAACTTGCAAGCCCAGTTTTCTCGTCCGGGAACTTTGAACCCATATGGCTGAGACATATAAATCTCTTCGTCCAAGGTTCCATGGAGAAATGCAGTTTTGACATCGAGTTGAGCTAGCTCGAGATCAAATTGTGTGACCAAAGCTAGTAATAAACGAATAGAGGAATGTTTAACAACAGGTGAGAATACCTCATCGTAGTCTATTCCTTCCCTCTGTGCATAGCCTTTTGCTACCAGTCTAGCTTTGTACCTGATGTTGTCTTTTCCTGGAGCACCTTCTTTCTTAGCATAGACCCATTTGCATCCAATCACCTTCTTGCCTTTTGGAAGTGAAACCAACTTCCAAGTCTGATTCTGATGAAGAGATTGCATTTCTTCATCCATTGCTGCCTTCCACATACCTTGTTCTACACTAAGCATAGCTTCTTTGTAGTTGTACGGAATGTCAGCTTTAGTTATGGGAAGTGCAAATGCTACCATATCAGTATATCGAGCAGGAATCTGAATATTTCTCTTCGGTATCCTGGTGGCAATAGATTCTTCTTGATGTGTGGTCTCTTGTAGTGGTGCTTGTGTTAGTACCTCCGTCTCAACGGAGCTATCATCCCGATCGTCATCATCTTCAGGATGATCAATTATTTGAGTTGGTTTTTCTGGAATTGCAGGATTATCTAACTCCACCTGGTTCTGATTCTCCTTTTCTACAGTTGTTTGTTTCAACATAACAGACTCGTCAAAGGTAACGTCTCTGCTTATCACGATCTTCTTTGACTCATGGTTCCACAGACGGAATGCTTTAACTCCTTCACTAAAACCCATGAAAACAGCTTTCTTGGCTCTAGGATCCAGTTTTGATTCCTTCACATGAAAATATGCAGAACACCCGAATATATGTAGACAATCATAATTAGAAACGGATTGTCCGGACCATACCTCCTTGGGAATTTTCCCATCTAGTGCTGAAGCAGGGAGTCTGTTGATAATAAAAGAGGCATATGACAAAGCTTCTGCCCAAAATGCTTTGCTCAATCTGGATTGGGATAACATGCATCGAACCTTATCAACCAAGGTACGATTCATTCGTTCTGCTACACCATTTTGTTGTGGTGTGCCTGACATAGTGAAATGTCTGACTATCCCCTCGTCCTGGCAAACTTTCTGAAATGGATCTGACTTGTATTCCCCTCCATTATCAGATCTTAGCCTCTTGATTTTCTTACCTGTCTGGGTTTCAATCATTTTCTTCCATTTAAGGAAGATATCCAGAACTTCATCCTTGTGCTTCATGGTGTACACCCAGACATACCTGGAAAAGTCATCAATAAATGTCACAAAGTAATGTTTACCTCCCAATGAAGCATTTCTGGAAGGCCCCCAAACGTCAGTGTGAACATAATCCAGTGTTCCTTTCGTACGATGCATAGCAGTGCCGAACTTGACTCGTGTCTGCTTTCCCAAGACACAGTGCTCGCAGAAGTCGAGTTTTCCACTCTTAGCACCTTTTAGTAGACCCCGTTTCACCAAATTCTGCAAGGCCTTTTCACCGACATGCCCTAAGCGCATGTGCCACAGTCGTGAAGTATCAGACGAATCTGCTTTTTCGATACAGTCGGAGACGGATGCACTCCCAGAGACTGTGTGACCATCAAGGAAATATAGATTTCTTTCTCGTATTCCCTTCATAGCTAAGAATGCACCGCGTACAACCTTCAAAACTCCACCTTCTATGGTAACCTTATAACCACTGGAGTTAAGAACCCCTAGAGATATCAGGTTCTTCTTTAGATCAGGGACATACCTGACGTCTGTCAGTCGTCTGATTGTACCATCGTGCATCTTCAAACGTACAGTTCCAATACCTTTTGTCCGACATGCATTGTCATTTCCCATCAAGACAAGCCTTCCATCAATGTCCTCGAAACTTGAGAACCATTGCCGATTTGGACACATGTGGTAGGAACATCCAGAATCCAGAATCCATCTATCAGATGAATCAACTGAGGAAGAAACAGAGAATGCTGAGTCATCTTCGTCATCAGCCTTTCGTGCCATATTCACATTAGACTTGTCTTTGTTTGGACAATCTTTCTTCCAATGCCCTTTCTCGTGACAATAGGCACACTCATCCTTTGCAAGACGTCTCCGAGATGATCCTCCTGACTTCGAATGGGATCTGCCTCGCTCTTCAGATCCGCCAGATTTTCTATTGTTCGTCCCTGCCTCGGGCAATAGTCAGAGCTTCTGGTGTCGAATCTCTATGATCATTTTGATCCTTCTTCCGGTACTCATTATTCACCAAAGCATTTGAAACATCCATGAATTTAACCTCATCTTTACCATATAACAGAGTCGTGGTTAAGTGATCATATGTTTCAGGCAGAGAATTTAACAATAGCAGAGCCTTATCTTCATCTATAATCTCAACATCTAGATTTTGCAGATCAGCAAGTATTTTGTTGAAATTATCAAGATGCTCAATCATAGGTGTACCTATCTTGAAGTGGAATCGAAAGAGTTTCTTTTTCAGATAGAGTCGATTCTCTACACTCTTTGTCATGTACTTATCTTCCAGCTTCTTCCAAAAACTTGAAGCAATTGTCTCTTTCATGACAAAATATTTTTGATCTTTGGCGAGACACAATCGAATTGTGCCACAGGCTTGACGGTTAACATATTTCCAATCATCATCAGAAATATTTTTCGGTTTGGATCCTAATGCAATATCGGATCCCTCACGGAATAACAGATCCATAACTTCGCATTGCCACATGCCAAAGTTGTTTGTGCCATCAAATTTTTCAATATCAAACTTAGCATTTGACATTGAACTTCTTTGCCAAGAACTGCTGGTGGATGGTGTGCTTTGATCCTTAACTTTTTCTTCGCCTTTTGAACCATCCATTGTGCTTTAAAACAAACTTATAGAGCTCAATTAAGTAACAACAGTACTTTAGGAGCGTAATTAGCAGAAACGGATGGCACGGTTGGTCCGGAATGGTCCAAAACCTTGAAAATGATACTGAGTTTGTCAAAAACGGACTTAAAACGAGCTCAAACGGATCAAAACACCAAAAAAATGTTGAATGGAATATTCCGTTATCTTTAACGGAATATTCTAACGCCGTTTGCTGATGCAGTGCTGATGTCACTGGGTCGAGTCAGCTGGGTCGGGTCGGCCCACTGGGTCGCTGGATCGGGTAACCGGGTCGGATTTCTGGGTCGGGTCGGGTCGACCCGCGGACTTCTTCTTCTTCACCCGATCTGCTGAAACTTTTTTTTTTCTTTTTTTAACTGAACTTTGACCGCGATTTCCGGGAGCATACGACGTCCAAATGACACGCCGTTTGTTCCGTTGGACTCCTGGCGATGAGGGCTATCTCCTGGTATGATCAAAACAAAATTTCGACCACTTTGATTTCTGGGTGGTTTGAACAACCGTGGCTCTTGATACCAATTTGTTGTGCGGAAGCTACTAAATCAAAGTGGGAATTATCATACACACAGAAACACAAAGATTTACGTGGTTCGACAAATCGCCTACTCCACGGAGGTAGCACTGAATATATATAAACTGAAAATTGAGGGATGATTATACAAGGAGGATACATGGGTTTATATAGGAGAGTAGAGCAAACCTCTGTCAATAATGGTGGGCTTTATCTTCAACAAAATCAACCACCACCAACCCACTACCCACCAACCTTCTAGTGAGCCACCGCCGCCTAAGACCAACAGTTTCATTAATTCTTTCCAGTCGTAGCCTTTCATCGGTATCTCATTCTCTCTTATCCGTCTGCCCACCTCTCTTCCTTGGAATCACCGTGGACCAAACTGCCGTCCACCGCACCGAACCCCCGTGAACTACCGATACACCACCACCTACCCAGGCACAAAATTCCAGGTTTGGAAACTCGAGTTCTTTTTCTTTTTTCCGTTGTTATTTTGTTCTTTTGTAGTGGAAGCCTAATTCTGTTATCTAAATGTATAATTTTGCAGAATATGCCTCATTTTCAATCATTTTTATCGGCTCAATTACAATTCTTCATGAATCAAGAACTATGGACTACGAGCTTTCCGATAGCAGTGGTAAGTTTTAAAGATCTTAGCTTTTATACCCATGTATTATATATATGATCTTACATTTATGATTTTAGCTGTTTTTTAATTGATTGCTCATATCTTGTATTTGTTTTTGTATATTGAAAGAATTGTTGGGGGGTTTTAGTGGGTTTTATTGGAAATATTACTTTTAGGGGTTAAGGTTTTGTTCTAAGTTAATTAGTTTCAAGTTTTTGATTTTTTTTTGTTTTTGGTTTTTGTAATGGACTTGGAATTGTTCTTTCTTTAATTCTTCCTCTCCCCCGCTTTTTTTTTTTTGGTGAACCTAGAAGTAAAGTCTAATATTCCTAATTATTGTCTGTTCTCTGAAAAGTATTCACTTAATACTAGCATCTTTAAGCTGCGTAATGTCAAGAACATTAATCCGATTGTTCATCAGAAGTGTCAAGTTTGCATCAATTGTTGGTCTGTGTTACACAACTTGCATAATGAAGTTCATTGTTTATTGCATAATCGAAGTATAGATTTCTGCTTAATAAGTGTAATTGAAGGGAGGTGCCTTATATGTCACATGTTATGTCATATGTCATGGAGCTGTAATAACTAATATGTTGCAGTGCTATTATGAGAGCTGTGCCTCTTGGCGGTAGAAACTTTTATGAATTTCGTTTATTGATGGCGTTCAATGTATTTTTTACTATGAAACTTTGATGAAATCTCTCGTCTATTTAAGGATGGATTGTTTAGTATTCAATGTCGGATACCTATATTTATCATGCCTTCTGATTCTTCAGGTTACTTAATTTAACATGTGAGAGTAGATTGCAAATTGAAAGTAGCCAGGGTATGTTGTACTCAGGTTCCCTTTGAAAAGCTTGATTTTCTAGTGAAGTAGGCCATTCCATTTAAATATGCTAGAAGTATATATGTTTCTTTCTTAAAATAATATCTGCACTTTGTTTAGTTTCTACGACACGTATATTTTCTTAAATCACAGAGTGATTGATTCCTGGAAGATTGCCATACTTAGATATTTGCATGCACTTGTGCTCAGCTTGTTGTTATACCCTCCATATCTTCTAGACACGTAATTTTCTGATCAACAATGTTGTCTCTAGAAAGGCCCAATTTTATGCACACTCATCATAGTTCTATTGCTATAAATGGATTGTTTAAGATGCATATGTATTACTCAATCGGTCACTAACTTGGGACATCCCAAAATATTCGTGACTTTTGGTATTTCAATGCAACGATAATTGGAGTGGACTGCATTATCTTTCTAAAGAAAAAGTTTGCTGAACCCCACCATCAGTTGCATTTGATTTAATTGCAAAATTGAAATGAGTGCTATCAGTCTATATAAGGTGATCAAAGCACTGACTGACTAGCTGAGATAACCTTCAGAAAATATTATTATCCTCTTTTATCATAAGACTAAATACATAAATTATTGCTCTCCCATCTGTGTAGGCTATGCTACTTACATAATTCAAGTCCTTGCACTTGTCAGTTAACAAACTATTGTTTGACATAGTCATGCACTGGCCAGAAGAAAATTTATTCCCTCTGCAGAATTTGTAAATTATTTTAGTACTATCCAGGAAATCTAATCTATTTGTTTGTTTTATATTTTATGATTTTTCTTGACATAATGGTGTAATGCAGGAACAGATGATGACCTTCCTCCTTTGCACCAAAATAGATTTGCTAGTGTTGGCCGAGCTTCTGCTAATGGTAGATCAGTGGTTGTAGGAACATCTCCATTCCCTTATTTTCAGAGTGATATGGAGACCCAGATCCACCACATAGAGCAAGAAGCATATAGTTCAGTTCTTCGAGCCTTCAAAGCTCAGTCAGATGCCATTACTTGGGTATGTGTGTTTGTTCTTTCTGTATTGCTATGTCAAATGGAGTAATGTTTTACAATAAGAATTTCTCTACAGGATTCTAGTACAGAAAAATGTAGCAAATTGGATCGATAATATTGAAAACAAAGCACCATAACTCAATAACTCATTACTAGATCATAATAGATGAGTTCTCCACATGCAGTTCTTTTTGTCTAATATTTATGTCTATTAATTTTACTAGTGGCTACGGGGTTTGCTATGACTTTTTACTATGTCATGCAATGCTTTAGAAGAAGGAAAGTTTAATTACGGAACTCAGAAAAGAGCTAAGAGTATCAGATGAGGAACACACAGAGCTTTTATCCAGGGTTAATGCTGATGACATCATCAGGAGGATAATGTCTGATATTTTACTTTGGTTTCCTTTTTGTGGAGACTGATTCACAAGGTTATTCCTCGTCTTTGTTCACATGTTCATTATAACGGGATTGTCAACAGGGAGTGGAGGGCAAGTGGGCTCCAACCTAGCATGCACAATGGTGGGCTCGTTCCTGACCCTTTGCCTAATCCTACTGTTTTGGCATCACGTAAACACAAGGCATCGCAAGCTGTTGCTTCCTTGTCTATGGGAGCACCATCTCCAGCATTGCATCCATCAATGCAGCCATCTTCATTGGCTTGGAATTGAGGCCCTGTCTCAGGGATGACGGGAAAGAAACCCAAATCAGTAAGCTGAATCTTTTTTTTTTTCAATTTCAATTATTTTAATAAGATAATGAAGTGATATCCCCTTCATTTTCATTATTTTTCCATTAACGGAGTCTTACATTTATTCCCTATGAACTCCATGGTCCATGCAGTATACTTCTACAGGTTTGGCAGGGGTCATGTTCCTGGTCAGGGTTCCGCGGGAGCCTTTGGGAATGAATATGCTATAGTAGCAAACTCTATTCCATTACTTGGGAGGAAAGTCTGGACTAGATGGCCTGACGACAATAGTTTCTATGAGGCTTTTATAAACGATTACAATCCTGTTGAAGTATGTCTCACTATTTACTTCATAATGTTCAAGTGTTTGATCGGCCTTAATTTAACTTTCTTGAAAAAAATTTGCCAGGGACCAGGGTCGTCATGCTCTGGTTTATGATATTAATACAGCTGATGAAACTTGGGAATGGGTCAATCTCAAAGAGGTAAATTTTTTAATTGGCCTAGAAATAATTGGCAATAAAAAGATGCTATGCGGTTAAGAATGCGTCTATCTTTGTCTACTAGGTCATGTGTGTTTTCTTTTCTCTCTTTCACCCCCCCCTGATTTGAGCTTTTAGGTGGATGCCTTTGTCATGTTATTTATTTATATAGTTAGCCTGTTTTGTATTGAGCTTCAATTTTTATTTTCTTCTTTCTTTTCGTCTTATATATATATATATATATATGTTTATCTTCATTGTATAACATGCTCTTCACATGCTGCAGTTCTGTTTGAGAGGTTAGAGAGAAGTGACATCAAATTTCTTTTTCAACCTTAGGTGTGCTTTCCTTATTTTTTTAATTTTATTTTCTGTACTAAATGTTGGAACCAACAATTTTAAGTCTTTGACCTTTGAGTGGGGTTCTCTCTTGGAATTTTCAGTATATGTTTACAATCTTATTTCTTTAGACAATGTTAAGGGATGATGGCTTATGGTGCCATCTCAAGGGCACAAGTTTCTTTGGCCAGGGGACAGATTCCACAGATGCTCTTCTTAGAACCTTGTCTTGAATCTCAAGCACTAAAATCTTAAATTGACACGAGACTACTAAAAGAAAAAAAGATGAAAGAGAATAAAAGAGGACAGTTGGAAGAGAGGGTGAAAATAAAGAGAAAATCATAGAAGATGAGATAGAAAAGGAGAAAGAGTTTAGACAAAGAAATCAAATATTAGAAACCAATTTGATATATAAGCTCAGGAATATGCAAGTTCTGAGTCAGTAGAGCTAAAAGCTATAAGATGCTGAACTTTTAAGTACTGAAAATTTGCTGGTATTAACTGAGAATTTAGTAGTTAACTCAATCGAACTGTATGATAAGATACTTCAGGTTATGCCTGGAGAATCAATATATCCTAGCTGCGGTAGGGTTTCTGGTTGGAGAATACGAGTTTGGGGAAGAAACCGAGAGAGAGTATACTGAGAAAGAGCGCAAGAGACAAACCGATTGTCACGATCTGGATATAATAGAAGGCTCCGTCTGCCCAATTATTTCGCAGGCGTGTTTTTTACTCTTTATACCTTTTTTTTTTGGAAAAGGGCAAAACAGTCATTACAGCTGTCTGCAAAACTGTTTGCTGTTTAATCTGGGCCACTAGACTTGACGTGGACGGTGCTAGATGTGTTATAAGGCTAATAGTCCAGAGTCAACTTTGGTTATGGATCATGTGTGTGTGACTGTGTATATATATTTCTCTCTTCATTTCAAAATTAGAGATACATTTTTAAAACGACTTTTATGGAAAACTTTGTTTTTCCAAATATAGTAGTGTGATATGATAAAACTCAATCTACCTAGAATATAAGCAATGACATGTAAGAAATTTTATGTTACTTTATAGTTTAATATTAGAAATGTATCTATAATTTTGTAACGGACTAAAAAGGACAATGCATCTTTTATTTTAGAACAAAGGTATAGGAACCTTGGTACAAGCTATTTGAATGTGTGTCTATTTGGTTATAAGTTGGTGCATGAGTGTATTTTCTTTCTATCTTGTTGATTTCAAAATTTTACCAGTTTATTTTTTTTTTCTTTTTATTTTTACAATGATAGTAAATATATAATGACAGTGTGGGGATTGTGATCAGGGGCGGAACTAGGATTTACTTTCAGTAGGGGCGGATTTTAATTAATTTTTTTGATAAAATAAATAAGACTTAAATGTGATAAATCCAAAAATTACAAAACTTTTAAATATTAACTAATCATAATAATGTTTACAAATTACAATGCTATTTTCCTAAATCTCATAACTTGAAAATGTTCCAAGATAGCTTTATTATCAATAGTTTTAAATACATCATTTTTGATGTAAGAAACTAAACAATCATTCAACCATTTATCTCCCATTTGGCTTTGAAGAGTGGATTTAACAATATGTATAGTTGAAAATATTCTCTCCACCGTGACAGTAGCGACCGGCAAAATAAAGTCAATTTCAACAACAAATAAACCCAAGGATATGAATCAACCGTATTCTTGTTAACCAACTTTTGAGCAAGTTTACCAATCCCTTTTACATTATAAAATTCAGACTCATTTTTCACAGCTACAATATAAATCTCAAATTCATCAAGCCCCTAAAGATCCCCATCTTGAAATTCCAATAGGTAAAATTTTACAAATTGAATCAACCGTTCATTGTCATCAAATGTTGAGAAAGATTTACTTGGATCAAGACACGCCATTCAAATTTATAAAAGCATAATTTATATTTTCGGCCCTTACATATTTATTTTGACACATTTCTGCCCCTATAGTTACAAATTTTTTTTATAAAAAAACAAAACAAAAAAACAAAAACTACTAAAAATTTTTGGGTCCAGCATAGGCAGCTGCCTATGCTGCCCTTAACATAGTTCCGCCCCTGATTGTGATTGAAGGGAGTTGCAAATTCAAGTACACTGCTACTTCATCCAAACACTCTAAAGCAGTCACACCAAAAGTGCTAGTTGATAGAATTCACTGAATTAGAAAATAGCCTATAATTTAGTTGTTGCTGATCATATTTATCTACATTCTACCATTGGTAGATATCTCCTGAAGACATCCAATGGGAAGGTGATGATCCTGGAATTGCTCATAGAGGTAGCCATAGTGGATCAGGCCGTGGATTTAAAAGCTCTGTCTCACGGAGGTTATTTTACTGGTGGAAGGGGTAGAGGGATCGTGAGGAACCAGTCGAAAAGAAGATTCCCTCCATCACAAAATGGCATCGGAAAGAAGGCACTGGGTGACCTTGAAATACTTGACACTAACACATTGGTTAACGAGGTACATCAGCAATTTGAATTTTGTGCATCTTACTTAGAAAAAAATGGTCGCACACTGATCCATTTTAACAGGTAGGAGCATGTTTGCTGTGCAAGCCATCCTGATCCTATGGAGATTGAGAAAGCAAAGAATGTACTCAAGGTAAGTATAAGTCCATAACTTGTGATACATATTGTGAACCATATTTTTTGTTCGAGCAATGTTAAATGTATTTGCAAATGCAGGAGCATGAACAATCACTTGTTGATGCTATTGCAAGACTAGAAGATGCATCAGATGCTGAAAGTGGTGATAACTGACTACATATTACTGTGTTATACAACAATATAAAATCAACGAACAGGTCATCTTTTCTTCTTAATCTTTTTTCCCCTTACAAGTAAATGATTCAATAGAAGCGCCAAAAAAGCGTGGAAGACGATCACCTTCAATTGTATCATATATATCCCTTCTTTCTTATTGATAATTAGATATGACCTTTAGACTTTAGTTGTAAATTTTTTTGTCAAATTTGACTTGGTTATCATTCCAATCCAGAGAAATGTGCTCAAAATGGCTCTTGCTTCTATTCCAGTGTTTTCTTCTCCATTTTTTTATCGCTCGTAGGAAGGAGCATCAAAATCTCTCAAAATGCCATTTCCATCATTCAAAATATGGTAGTAGATTTTGCTTGGACTTATTATCCATTCATCTCTATGTTACCAAATAGTTGTTATTCATGTTTAACTGTAATGCCTATTGGAATGCTCAACTTCTATTTTGTTCACCACAATTGCTACCAACAATTGATAGTTTTCGAATCTCTCAAGTTTTAATCTTTACTGGTCATGAGTACCATACCTACTCTTCCTTTTCGCTTAGAACAACTTTTAAGCAGATAGGAGAGAGCATCATTTCTCACAGGGGAAATCAAATGACCAAGAAAGGAGGACGGCCGAAACTGACGTTATGATGAAATGGGCGGCAACGACGAAGGTAGAATAGTTGAAGGTTCCGATGGTGGCACCTAAGTGGCCAGAGAAGCAAGAATTGGATCTGTTCAGCAGTATCAGGGTGGCATGTTATAGTTGTAGGTTTTTAGAAGTAATGAAACTCAGCTTGGAATGTGCCATATCTAATATTATGACTAGCCTGGTAGACTTGCTGTTAGGTCTTTACAGTTCTTCCATTGTGTCTTAACATCTTTCTGGAAGACTGGGAAATTGTACAAATTCATGTAATGGATGATGTACTATGATCATGTAAAGATTCTTTTATTTATGTGAGATCTGGAAACTAACTTTATAGAACAGTGAATCTACTTGTGTAGTACCAAAATGATCTATCAACTGCAATAAACACAAGTTTTAGGGCAAAGCATGGTAGAAAAGACTGTAATAATTAAAATCAATGTAATAATGAAAAGATTTGTATTCCGACAAAAAATATGTAAACTTTTATTGTAAGTAGACATATTAATTAATTACTCGTGTATTTGTATTAATTTATATAGTATGCCACTGTATCTACTTACAACAAAAGTCAAACATGATTTTATCGTGATACCTAGGATGCCATTGTGTCTACTTACAATAAAAGTGACATGTTTTTGTCATGATACATAGAAGGGTTCATGTAATTATGATATAATATTTATAAATGTTGTTATATATGACATCATATTTATGTCTATACTAAATAACAAGGTTTATGAATACATTTTTAATCAACGCACAAAGCCTACCATGATTTCAAAGGCCCCTCCCAAGTTATGTGAATACATTTCTATGTTCGATTCTTGTTATCTACTTTTCTCTTGTTGTGGGACTTTGTTTCCTCTTTATTGTGGGATTTTATTCACGTATAAAGTGTGAGGTTTGTATTTTCACCCATGGACTGTGAGGTACACTTAATGTTAAGAGATGCAAAAATTGTTGAGATTATTATTTAATTCATTGTACTTATATCCTTCAAGTGGGGACATTCAAAAAAAAATTAAAAATTAAAAAAACGTATGTAAATATATTGATCCACATATTATTACTTTATTTTATTTTAGACTTTTATCATTATCCAAAAAATAAGTGTAACCTGGTAAATAAACCACCAACCATATTTCTTGTAGGTATAGACCCCACAAATGTTGCATCAATTACAAACTTCACCACCATATACCTCCTTTTCCCTCTTTCTCTCTTCCACTAAACACCTCCAATTATAGGTCTTCATACAAATGACACCCCAAAAACCTTACCCATTTTCAGTGAAGTTCGTTATTGCCAATCTAATGCAGTGCTGGAGATGCACCCATCATGTTTGATGAAATGATTCTAACAGGTGTTAGCTTGAATACACTTGCTGAATTTCATAGGTCAAACCATCTAGATTGGCATTCTTATCTAAGACAAATAAACAAAGTTTCTTAAGCCATTGACTATTAGATAACTTGATTTAGCTTCTAAACTGTTATATGATAGATAATTGAAGTAGTCTTCAGCAAAAAAATAAGGCTCTATAAGGTCATAACTAGTGCATAGCATTACCTCTAGGTAGAGAGTCTGTTTTAGGTGGTGTTTGATAAAATATATTGTTAAGATCTGAACAGTTTAGACATCTGAATAGAATTGTATCTGAATGAAAAAATATTGTTTGATAATTAATTTTTTAAAATGTCTGAATAACATGTTTTTACTATTTTAACCCTATAAAAAAAAAAGACAAAAGCAATGTATACTATTTTATACATTGTTTCTGTTGAAGATTTCAAGTAATGCAGCTTTCATGGTTGGCAATGATCACCAAGTTTTATGCCTTTTTAATTGATTCCATCAACTTCTTAATCCTTTATCTGGTGAATAAAATAAGTGTTATCATAGTCCTTGAAGGCATGGTGTCCCAATTTTCTGGGGTTTTAATTGCTTATCATAAGGTTTGCATTTCTTAATACTTCAATTATTTTAAATTGAGCATTCCTATAAAAATGAGTTGTATTTGTATAGGAGATAGTTGCCTTTGTATAACAAAAATCATCTGAAATGTTACTCTCTGCTATACAAATGCAATTCATTTCTATAAATTGCCAAATATGACCGGCTTAGGATCAAGATCCATATGTTATATATATATATATATATATATATATATATATATATATATTTATAATAACCACAATTGGAAGAATAGTCCTAGCCTTACAACAAATCTTTACCGTCCATAGGACAAACTAAAAATGGACGTAAGCCGGTCTTCTGTCCATAGTTGAATTATGCTGACGATAATTACTGTCTGCAGTTTAATTATGCAAACAATTATATTTTAAAAGGGGATATTTTTGATAAATAGCATGGTGGCCTCTGTCCGCAGTTTAGTTTGAGGGATGTTTGGAATGTTTGGCCATTCGATCAAATTTTGAGCGGTGAAAGATGTGTTGTAAGACTATGCTATCTTTACGACTATAGGTATGGATCTTTCTCCATATATATATATATATATTGTTTTTAAGTTTATATATACATTTATGTGCGTGTACACAAGTATATATGCATATATACTTCACCAATTTCAACTCTTCAGCTTGAAGCTTTGTCTAATGGCTACTCTAGATGCCCAACAAGCTTCATCTTGTAGTACTCCTCGATGTACATATCATGTATTCTTGAGTTTCAGAGGCAAAGACACGCGCAGGACTTTTACTGACCACCTATATTCAGCTCTAGTGCATGCAGGGTTCCGCGTGTTTAGAGATGAAAATGAGATCGAAAGAGGAGAAAATATGAAGTTTGAAATTGAGAAAGCAATAGAACAGTCTAGAAGTTCAATAATTGTGTTCTCGAAAAATTATGCTTCTTCAACATGGTGCCTAGACGAACTTGTGATGATTGTTGAGCGCAAGAGAATCTGTGGACATGTGGTTCTACCAATCTTCTATGATTTGGAGCCATCCGAAGTTAGGAATCAGACAGGGAATGTGAAGGAAGCATTTGTGAGGCATGAAGGAAATGAGAAAGTGATAGACAAGGTAAAAGGCTGGAGGGAAGCACTTAAAGAAGTTGCAGATTTAAGAGGGATGAATTTCCAAAATCAAGCTGATAGGTAAAAATTCCTCAATCTATCTATATAAATGCATTTGGTTTGTTTTGTGAAGTCAATAAAGAAACTGTTTAACAAGAACTAGCTTGGTCTTACATATATACACATACATATATATATATATATATCGGTAAATTTCTAAAACGAACTTTAAAAAGCGAACCAAGGACGAACCGTCGTCTTTGGTGTCTATGGCGACGATTCGACCCGTCACCAAAGACTACATGGTTACGGTGACAGATCGAATCGTCGCCATAAACACTAAAGACGACAGTTCGTCTTTGGTTCGTTTTTTAAGATTCGCTTTAAAAACTTACCGTATATATATATATATATATTTACCCATTAGCTATAGAAAACTGAATTTAATTTTATAACCAGCAATTGTACCGGACACATGTTCAAAATAAAAGGCATCAAAAGAGGTTCAAATCCCTAATGACTTGGAATCATTTAATCACAAAAAAAGAAAAGAAAAGGAAAAAACTAAATCACAGATACGTTTCCTCTATCCTTTAAATGATTTAATTAGATTTAATGGGATGATTGTATAAACTTCAAAAAAAAAAAATTTAAAAATTAACTATTGCATTGAATTGCATCTTTTGATAATTGTTGCATAATAGAGTTTGTAAATTGTGATCAATGAGAATATATAGAAACTTTTTGTCCATAAATCATCTCTTGGAGAAGATAGTATAAGACTATTGTTGATAATAAGGTAGTTTAAGACTATTATTGAGGTACTAGAGCTGTAAATGAACCAGGCTGACCGTGAGCCCAGCCCACCTCGGCTAAGCCCGACTTAAGCTCAACTCGAGCTTGTTTTAATTAAACATGTCAAGCTCGAACAATGTCATGTTCGACTCGAGCATGCCTCGTTTAGGCCCGACTCATTTTGGCCCGGCTCGTTTAACATTATATTTAATCAATTACTTTTTCTATTTTTATAATAAAAAAGTTAAACAAGCCAAGCGCACGCTCGACTAGCCAAGTGTAAGCTCGAGTTTAGCAAGTCAAAGCCCGATTTGGCTCTGCTCATCTACAGCTATATTAAAATACATGTGCGCAAGAGCATCCAATTACCCTGCATCATACCATATATTAAACATTTCAAATCCTTTTCAAGTCATGGAAAACTTATCCTTTAATTTGTTGCAATTTGTAGGTATGAGTCAAAGTTTATCCAAAAAATTGTGAAGGTACTTGAAGCTAAACTAGATCGAACGGTCTTGACAGTTACACCTTACCTGGTTGGAATACATTCTCGAGTCAAAAGTATCAATTTGTGGTTAAAGGATGGATGTTCTGATGTTGGTGTAGTTGCAGTTTGTGGGATGGGAGGCATTGGAAAGACAACTGTTGCAAAATTTGTTTTTAATCAACAGCATGGAAATTTTGAAGGTTGCAGTTTCTTAGCTAGTGTTAGAGAAACTTCTGAGCAACCTAATGGTTTAATACGTTTGCAGAAGCAGCTCAATTCTGATATTTTGAAGAGAAAAAAGGAAAATATTCGCAATGTTGATGAAGGAATCATTAAGATTAGAGATGCCTTATGCTCTAAAAGAGTTCTTCTTGTTCTTGATGATGTGGACAGAGAGGAGCAACTAAATGCGATATTTGGAATGCGAGATTTTTTTTGTAAGGGAAGTAAAGTGATTATAACAACTAGAAATGAGGGGCTGCTAAAGGCTCATAGTCATGGAGCTTACAAGCTACAAAAGATTGATGTATTCGACAATGATGAGGCGCTTGAACTCTTTAGCTGGCATGCTTTTGGGCAAAACCACCCTGTCGAATATTACAAGCAACAGTCAGAAAAGGTAGTAGGCCAGTGTGGAGGACTTCCTTTAGCTCTTCAAGTTTTGGGTTCTTCTCTATCTGGTAAAAGATTAGATATATGGAGAAGTGCAGTAGAGAAATTAAAAGCAATTCCTGATAGCCAAATACTTGCAAAACTGAAAATAAGCTATGATTCTTTACAAGATGACCATGACAGAAAATTATTCCTTGATATTGCTTGTTTCTTTATTGGGAAATGCAAAGATTATGTTGTTACTATACTCGACAAATGCGACTTTTACACAGTAATTGGTATTCAAAATCTCTTGGATCGATGTCTGTTAAAAATTGATGAAGATAACAAGTTGGTAATGCATCAGTTGATTCGAGACATGGGGAGAGAAATTATTCGCCAAGAATCACCTAAGGAGCCTGGAAAGCGAAGTAGGCTTTGGCATCATGAGGACTCCCTTCATGTGCTGAGAGAAAAAACTGTAAGAAACTATTTTTTTTCCCATGAGAACTAATGTGCTTAATCTGCTTTATGCAAGTTGTATCTACTCTTAACAATCTTATCTTATGCTTGTTCCTTGTTTCTTCTTTAATCAGGGAATGGGAGAAATTGAAGGCCTTATCCTTGACACGTACACATTCAATAAAGATAAATCTGCTCGGGCAATCTTAAGCGCCAATAATTCTAAAAAACGCAGTTTTGACGAATTTGTTGATCAGAAAGCGTTCCTATCAGTCCAGGGAAATGCACAGAAACAACGACATCTTGGTCTTTTCTCATGGAACTTGGTAGACACTTTTTCAAGAAAGTCAACTGACCAACTAGACTTGAAAACTGATGCATTTGCAAGGATGCAGAAATTAAGATTGCTCCAACTTAATCATGTACAACTTACTGGAGGCTATCAGGAATTTCCCAAACAGTTGAAATGGTTGTGTTGGCATGGATTTTCTCAAAGTACAATACCGTATAATTTCCCTTTAGAAAATGTGGTTGCCATTGACATGCGACACAGCAAGTTAAGCCATGTTTGGAAGCGAGCCAAGGTATGCTACTCAAAGTTTAACTGATTTTTTTTTTTTTGGATTTTTTGTTTTAAGCAAGTTTCGATACACTAAAATTGTTAAGGATAGCTGTTCGTGCAAGCAGCATAATAAAAAGTTTAGAAAAATTGATAAATCTTTAGAAATATTGTCACTGACTCTTGTCTGATCCTTTCAAAAAATTTCAGACCAGATAATAAGTTTTGCATATTAATTTGATGTCCCCAAATTAAGAATTTGATGTGCAATGTTCACCATTTTAAGGTATATAAATAGTTGGCTGACTATTGATTTTTTTCACCGCAAAAGGTGTTTGTTTAATCCTTATGCATACTCTTCAACTGATGACACATCCTTTCAATACAGTTTCTTGGATTGTTAAAAATCCTCAATCTTGGTCATTCCCATAGCCTTGTAAAAACTCCTGACTTTTCATTGCTCCCAAATCTTGAGAGATTGAGTTTGAAAGATTGCCCAAGTTTGGTTGAGCTTCATGAATCTATTGGACACCTACAGCGGCTTGTTTTCTTGAATCTAAAAGACTGCAGAAACCTTAGGAAGCTGCCACAGAACATTGCGATGCTAAGCTTGCTTGAAACACTTCTTATATCTGGTTGCTCTAATCTTGGAGAGCTGCCAACAGAGTTGAGCAAGATGGAATCTTTGAAAGTTTTTCATGCTGATGGAATCACTATAAATCGATTGCTTGCCCCAACTTTGGAGATTGAATCATGGCAAGCATTGCGTTGGTTTTGGGTATTAAAACAAAGCAGGACTCGAAAAGTTTCATGGACTTCTTTGCCAAGGTTTCTAGTAAGCTTGAGTCTTGTGAAATGTGATCTTTCCAATGATGATTTTCCCAAGGATTTTAATAGCTTATTGTCGTTGAAACACTTGAATCTTAGTAACAATCAAGTAAGTAGCCTTCCAGATTGCATTCGAGGTATTTGTGGGCTTCAAACGCTTCGATTAAATTCATGTACAAGGCTCAAGTCACTTCTAGGACTACCATGGGTTGATAAACTATTTGTTGGACACTGCAAATTACTAGAAAAGATTACATATTTATCATCATTGCTCATGCCACAACAAATTGAGCACACTGAATGTGCAAAACTAGATCAGGTCGAGGGTTTGATCAAGTTGGAACCGATAAGACAAGTTTATATGGAAATGATCAAACATTTGGGCTTGATCAACTTGGAAATTATGGGAAACATTGAGGTTAATTTCTTTAATGGCAGGATGCAAAACATGAAAATGTTGCCTATCCAGGTTCTTTCCTCTCTCTCTCTCTCTATATATATATATATGTGTGTGTGTGTGTGTGTGTGTATGAGATCTAATCCATAGTAAATAATGGCTATAGGAGTTTATATGGCCACCATAGTTTGCACCGTTCATTTCAAGATATGATGGTCATGATTTAAAAACACAACTCTTCTACCACAACACAATGTTGCTATAGGAGACTTGCTTACAACAACACAGTGTTGAGGTCGGAGAGTTATGTTTTTAACTCGTGGCCGTCAGATATTGCAATGAACGGTGTAAGATTTTGTGGTCATATAAGGTCTTATAGCCACTATGTGCTATGTATCGCTCCCCTATATATTTGGAGCTAATCTATAGCCAGTGTTGGTTATGCACTTTTTTATTGGGGCCATCAATACATCTTATACTGGCCACAGCGAATAATGAACATTTTAAACTTTTTAAACTCACATTAGAATGTCTAGCAAACTTAATAATTTATTTCAAACACTTTTGCCGGACAGTCTATTTTCTTCTGCTTTCTTGTAATAATTTTTCTCTCCTAACCTATTTTTCTCTATCTTATTTCATATTTCAAAATTCTATTATCTCCTTGATTGTGAATCAAAAGTTATCATTCTATATATTGTTAGAAATCTCTCAAAAAGATCTCAAAACAAGAAGTGTTAATGTTCGATGAAATTAAAATGGCAAAAAATACACTCAAAATTCAGCTAAATATACATTTAAACACAAATCTTTGACTGGATTTTTTTGCCATCTTAATTATACCAAAATATATCAACAACTCCTCTTATTCGAAGATCTTTTCATTACTTCCATAGGGACTCCATGGATGTGGTGTATTCAGCACATTTATACCCGGAAGAGAAATTCCAGGTTTGTTCAACATCAAAAGCCCGAGCTCCCCCATATCTTTTACAGTGCCTTCACTTCCTAACCACAAGATCCTATGCTTGAATATTTGTTCAGTCTATACACTTCTCAATAAAGATTGGTTACACTCTTCAATTGGTTCAAAACCGTTATTATGTGCTGAAATCAGTAACAAAAGCAAGAATCTAAAATGGAAATACGGCCCAACATGCTTAGGCATTCCAGAAGCAAGAAAAAGCTTGATTTGGTTTAGCCAATGGAATGTGGGGAATCACTTTTACTTGCAAGATGGTGATGTATTGAATGTTTCAGTGGATGTAAATAATGTGTTTAAACTAAATGAGTTTGGGATACAAGTTGTGTACGAAGAAAAAGAGAAGAAAGATGGTCAACTCAATATTTATCCTTCTACCCAAGATTTAAGTGGTACAAATTTTTCAGCATATCAGGTGCGGACTGGAGTGTATTATGTTAGCAATGAAGTACTTTCAAGGGATGATATTCTCTTACCAACACCTAGTTCACGTTGGGCCGAAGACTCGCTGCCAGAACACACTACAGGTTATGTCTTCTTGTCCCTCCTGAATCTCACATATCCTAACACCATCAGTCTATCAAATTCAAACTTTTATTGATAACCCTTAATTAGTCCCAAAACTATAGTTGTTTTCCATGTTTAATGGTATAAATTATTTGTTTTTTGCGTACTCCGTCCTCGAATTATAGTTGTTCTTCATGTTAGTCCTAGGCCAGTTTTTATCTATATTCACGTTTAGTACCCAAACTATAGCAGTTGTTCAGGCTTAATCTCAAAATATAGCTCTTTTTTGTTTTTAAGTTTAGTCCCCAAACAATAGCAGTTTTCACGTTCAATCTCAAACTGTAGCTTCTTCTTCTTCTTTTTTTAATGTTTAGTACCCAAACCATAGCAGTTTTTCACGTTTAATTTCAAACTATAGTTTTTTTTTAAAGTTTAATCCCCTTTAATTGCTTTATTTTTGTGAGATTGAACTTAGAGTGTAAAATTATAAAGTTTGAGGGCGTAATACCTGGAAAAAATAATTAAAGGAGTTGACAAGAAAAATAACTATAGTTTGGAGACTAATTAAAGAATTATCCCTTGAAAAATATTTATGTAAAAATATGTACTGTGATAACCTTAATAATTGTTTTTTCTCTCATTTAAAACTGGGCTAACCTTAAGATTTTTTTATTTTTTATTTTGGATAATTGGTATAAAGATGAAGAGCTACAGAATGGTGATCCAACAGTGGCAACAGAGAGAGCACAGTGTAACAGTATAAATGAGGATCAGGGAGGCCAGTTTGTTGTTGTTTCCCACTTTCTCTCAAAGTCTTAACTTAATGAGACAAATAAATTCATGAAGTAGATGTAACCTTTTGGATTATTTTTTTGGGTTTGGGTTTTCTCAAAAAGTCCAGAACTTGCATATTGCTAATAGCATCTTTTTTTTGGGGGGTAAATGAGAGAGAAAGGAAGTCAGTTTAATAAGATTTATTGAATTGTATTAAATGTTATAAATGCATTTTGTAAATCTTAGAGTGAAACTATGTGCATCATATTTTTGCATAACTGGTCATTCTATTAAATTCAATCTACTTCCAAATTACATCCCAGAAGTTTGAGCAACTTGTGGATCATAATATGTAAACATCCTCTAAACAACTTGTGGATCATAATAATATGTAGCTATAATCTGATTATATTTTAGTTGCCTAAGCTGTATCAAAAACTACATTACCAGTGTACTTTAAGCTGAAAGAAATGAGTGGCACTACTATCCCCTTCACTTTCACTATTCTCCCATTAACGGAGTCTTACATTTATAGATCTCTATGAAATCCATGCCATGCAGTATACTTCTACAGTCACTCTTGCATTTAAAAGAGTGTTGTGCCATTGTTGTGAGAAAATGTATCGGTTGAAGGGCGAAGAGAAGCCAGATGTTGGCGTATTAGCCATTTTTGATCAGGGTCTGTGTAGGATAGGGTGTAAGGGCTATGATCAATTGACTCTGGAACATAAAGTAACAAACAAGACCAGAACTCCGTGTGGACTATGAACCAACAAAAAGAAGAATGCCTTTGAGCTCTTGTTCGAGTTCTTCCTGAATAGCGATTGAATTTACCATAACCGAATAGCAAGTGAGTTCACTCAAGAATAGGAAGTGAGGGCAGAGCGTCACCGCCTGATGATGCTGATGATAGCGCTCCGATCTTCCCCCGGTACAAGAACCTGATACGCCAGTATCGACACCTCTTGAACGACCCCAGGGATACATCATGGAAGGTTGAGACTACACCAATGCTAACGAGCAAGAAAACTAAAGCGCTAACGAGCGAGAGCAAGAAAACTAAAGCGCTAACGAGCGAGTGAAGTATACGTCCAGTGCAAGAAAGTGCAGCATCAATGAATTGGACTGAAGATGGTGATGATAATGATGCCATTTTGAGAAATGGTCTAAAATTTTGTTTATGGCGTAGTCGTAAAATATGAGGCTGTACTCTGCATATTTAAAGGTGTTTAATTTGCATATATATATATATATATATCATAATTAAAATGTACAAGAAGACTTAAAAGATGCATGGTTGAAATCGATCTTTATAAATTTTATTAACAGATCTTTAGTGCTTGGAGGTTTCTAATTTGCTTTTGAAACAAGTTAACTAATTGAACTGCAGTCAATCTGACTCAGCATCGGTATTTTTTTTTAACAATAGGATTAGATGGATTAGCTCGTGCTGAAGTTATACATTTTCAAGTTTGGAATATAGACCAACTTAAGTTGGGTTTTCTCAAAAAGTCCAGAACTTGCATATTGCTAATAACTTCTTTTTTTTTTTGGGTAAAAGAGAGAGAAAGGATAAGTCAGTTTAATTAGATTTATTGAATTGTATTAAATGTGTAGCTATAATCTGATTATATTTTAGTTGCCTAAGCTGTATCAAAAACTACATTACCAGTGTACTTTAAGCTGAAAGAAATGAGTGGCACTACTATCCCCTTCACTTTCACTATTCTTCCATTAACGGAGTCTTACATTTATAGATATTGTTGAGAAATCAGGCCTTCACAAATACACTAAGATAAATACAAACACACTACTGTATGAAATAGAACACAATAACACAAGAATTTTACGTGGAAACCCAACTGGGAAAAAACCACGGGGAGAGATCTCGGAAATTCACTATGAAAATAATATGGAGATTACAAACTCTCAACTGAGAAATAAACTAACTGTTTATTTTCTCTCTACCTCTATAGCTCTCAAATGCTCAAACTTGAGCTTTCTCTCTCTAACTCTATTTTGCTTCTCTAAGTTTTGGTGTGTTTCAAAATGAAGGAGTTGTCTCCTTTTATAGGCTACCCAATGAGATGGTAGGTGGGTGTGAACAATGAGATGGTAGGTGGGTGTGAACAATAGAATGGTAGGCTTGCCTAACTTGCCTAATTCTTTTGACAATGTGGGTTGCATTCCCACTAACCAACCAAAATGTGAGCCAAAACACAACAATCTCCACCTTGGCTCATATTCTCCAAATACTACATATTGTGAACTTCTTTGTGTCTGTGAATGCATCCCTCTCCCTGGATACTCCACCACGAACTTAGCATTCAACGAAGTGAATTAAATCCAAGCAATGCTTGAATTTTTCTGATGTCACCGACTTTGTAAGCATATCTGCAGCATTCTCCTTTGTGTGAACTTTACGAACTGCAATGTCACCACTGTTCAGCCATTCACGAATCTTGTGATACCGAACATCTATATGTTTGGTCCTAGCATGGAACACCTGGTTCTTCGCTAAATGAATAGCACTTTGACTATCACACTGTATCTGGATACTGCCCTGCTTGAAACCTAGTTCTTGAACTAGTCCCTTTAGCCACAAAGCCTCTTTACTTGCCTCTGTCAACGCCATATACTCAGCCTCTGTTGTTGATAATGCTGTCGTAGACTGTAACACTGACCTCCAACATATACATCCTCCACAAAAGGTGTATACTAACCCTGTCGTAGATCTTCTTGAATCTAGGTCTCCAGCATAATCCGAATCAACAAACCCTGTAACCTCACTCTTTGCGGTATCACGATCAAATATAAGACCGTAATTGGTTGTACCTGCAAGATAACGAAAAATCCATTTGACAGCATTCCAATGCTCTTTTCCTGGATTTGCCATATACCTGCTAACCACACTGACTGCTTGTGAGATATCTGGCCTTGTACATACCATGGCGTACATGAGACAACCCACCGCATTTGCATACGGTACTTTGGACATATACTCCACCTCATCCTCTGTCTGTGGGCTTAACTGTGAAGATAACCTGAAATGTGCTGCTAACGGAGTGCTAACTGGTTTAGCATTATGCATGTTAAACCTCTCCAAGACCTTCTGCACATATCCTTTCTGAGTTAACCACAGTTTTCCTGCCTGACGATCCCTGTGAATTTCCATACCTAGGATCTTCTTTGCTGATCCAAGATCCTTCATGTCAAATTCACTACTTAACAATTTCTTTAACTGAAGAACATCTGACATCCTCTTTGCTGCTATCAACATGTCATCAACATATAGCGTCAGCAATACTAGAGAGCCATCATCAAGAGATCTGAAATACACACATGGATCATACTCCGAACGAGAGTAACCATGAGCTACCATGAAGTTGTCAAACCGCATGTACCACTGTCTCGGGGACTGCTTCAAACCATAGAGAGACTTTTTCAAGCTACAGACTAAGCTCTCTTTTCCTGGTTCAATAAACCCCTCTGGTTGCTTCATGTAGATCTTTTCTTCTAAATCACCATGAAGGAAAGCTGTTTTCACATCAAGCTGCTCTAACTCCATATCATGTGATGCTACAATAGATAAGATCAACCGAATCGATGTGTGTTTCACAACTGGTGAGAAGATCTCATTGTAGTCGATTCCCTCTCTTTGAGAGAATCCCTTTGCCACTAACCTGGCCTTGAATCTTTCACCTTCTTTATCAGACTGAGCTTCCTTTTTCCTGAACACCCACTTGCATCCTATAGCCTTTGATCCTTTTGGAAGTTGAACTAACTCCCAAGTCTGGTTCTTCTGTAAAGACTCCATCTCTTCTGCCATCGCTATCGCCCATTTATCATTTTCCTCGGACTGAATAGCATCCTGATAGCTAGTTGGATCTCCACTACCAGCAATCAAGGCAAAGACAACCATGTCTTCAAACCCATATCTCTGCACTGGTTTGCTGACTCGCCTTTCCCGATCTCTAACAAGATTATAGGACCTCTCTTGGGGATCTAAGGGATGATTATCTTCAATCTCTTCAGATTCTTTTGTCTTTTCGGGAAGCTCGACCTCAACTAGGTGTGTCTGTAACTCACTTGCTGCAGATTCTTCATTCTTGGATTTGTTCAACATGTGTTTCTCATTGAACACTACATCTCTGCTGACAACCTTCTTCTTGGAAACTGGATCCCATAACCGGTATCCCTTGACTCCATCTTCATATCCAAGGAAAATACACTCCTTTGACCTTGGATCAAGTTTGGACTGTCGTTCTTCAACCGGTAGATGAACATAAGCTGGACAACCAAAAATTTTCATCACAGAAAAATCAACTGGTTTCCCTCTCCATACCTCCTCGGGGATTTTGTGATCAATTCCAGCTGAAGGAGATCGATTTATCAGATAACAGGCTGTGTTGAGTGCCTCAGCCCAGAAACTTTTGGGCAAACCCGCATTCAACCTCATACATCTGGCGCGTTCCAACAGAGTTATATTCATCCTCTCTGCAATCCCATTTTGCTCTGGAGTTCTTTTAACTGAGAAGTGCCTGGTGATACCTTCATCCTGGCAGAACTGTAGGAATGACCTGTCCCTGTATTCCGTGCCATTATCTGATCTGAAATACTTCAACTTCTTTCCGGTCTGGTTTTCAACTTTAGCTTTCCACTGCTTAAATATTCTGAAAACCTCAGATTTTTGCTTCATAAAATAAATCCACACCTTTCTGGAGTAGTCATCTATAAAGCTGACAAAATAATGAGCTCCTCCCATTGAAGTATGCTTGATCGGCCCCCACACATCTGAATGTACATAATCAAGTACATTCTTACTGGTGTGCGCTCCTGCCTTAAAGCTTACCCTCCGTTGTTTGCCGTACACGCAAAACTTGCAAAATTCCAAACTGCACGTTTTGACACCTTTCAACAACTGCCTTTTGTGAAGTTCTTTCATTCCACTTCACTCAAATGACCAAGTCGCATGTGCCATAATTCTGTGCTATCACTGTTGGAATTTTTCCTGCACAGAAATTGCCGCTCCACCAGTAACTGTTGTCCCCCTATCAACCTGTAGAGAGTGCCCTTCTTTTGACCCTTCATAATTACCATCGAACCCTTGGTAATTTTGATGACACCATCTCTGACTGAGATACTACAACCCATAGAGTCAAGAACTCCAACCGATAGTAAATTCTTCTTCAATTCTGGAATATACCTTACATCGCCCAATGTTCTAACAACCCGTCAAACATTTTAACTTTGATGGTGCCTATTCCAGTAATTTTGCAGACTGCATTGTTACCCAATAAAACTGTACCACCATTGCAGGATGTAAAAGTATCAAACCAATCCTGTGAGGGGACATATGAAAAGAACAACCGGAATCCATTGTACCAATCTATAAGGTTGCTACTGTCTCTAACAGATAAAAGATCACCTTGTGAAGCTTCATTCTCTGTCATGTGTACAACTCTCCATCGCTGCACACATTGCTTGCTCAACAACATTAGCAGAATTTTCAATCTGCTTACCTTTCTTCTTGTTTTCTTTCTTCGACAATGGGACACTGATTTTTATAGTGGCCTTTCTCGTGGCATTGATAACACTCAACTTGAGATTGATCCTTCTTGCCTGGTCTCGACTGAGACCTTCCTCGTTCCTTGCCGGAATTCTTCCGATTAGGACCCCTGCCACGCCCATTTGAAAATACAAGAAGACTATCTCCTTGATCTCTGGAAGTAGTGCCCTGAACTTATCTTGGTCCAAGACTGCTGACATTACATCGTCAACTGCAAGCTTTTCCTTCCCTACAAGGAGAGAGTAGTTTGGAGAGTTGAGTATGAGTCTGGTAGAGAGACAAGAAGCAATAAGGCTTTATCTTCTTCGTCCAGCTTTACATCGATACTGGTAAGTTGGGTCACCAATCTATTAAACTCATTAATATGATTGGTCAAATCTGACCCTTCGTCCATCCGAAGCCGGTACAATTCCTTCTTCAAATATAATCGATTTGACAGAGACTTCGACTTGTAAACTTTCTCAAGTTTCTCCCACAAGTCCTCCGGAGAGGTGTCTGTCAAAACCTGATATTTGATCTGTGGCGCCAAACTCAATCTGATTGTTGCCACAACCTTTGCTTCAAGTTCCATCCATTTTTTCATCTGTCATATCCGATGGTTTCTTCTCTTTCCTTCTAGTGCAATTGTCAATCCCTGTTGAGCCAATACATCTCTGACTGTACTCTGCCAAATACTGAAATTTGACTTTCCGTCAAATGGTTCAACTTCGTACCTCATACTCATGCTTGTCATCTTCGTATTTGTGACCTGCGAGATTTCTCAAAACGGATCGTACCAGTTAGCCAGGTAAGTGTAAGTCCGGCGGGAGTCTCTCCGTGCTTTTGCAACGGTGACTAATTAAGTAACCACCTTTCTTAAAGGCACTGCCTTTGGAACCACTTTCCTAGACACCAACGGTGTGAACCAAAAGCTCTTGATACCAATTGTTGAGAAATCAGGCCTTCACAAATACACTAAGATAAATACAAACACACTTCTGTATGAAATAGAAAACAATAACACAAGAATTTTACGTGGAAACCCAACTGGGAAAAAACCACGGGGAGAGATCTCGGAAATTCACTATGAAAATAATATGAAGATTACAAACTCTCAACTGAGAAATAAACTAACTGTTTATTTTCTCTCTACCTCTATAGCTCTCAAATGCTCAAACTTGAGCTTTCTCTCTCTAACTCTATTTTGCTTCTCTAAGTTTTGGTGTGTTTCAAAATGAAGGAGTTGTCTCCTTTTATAGGCTACCCAATGAGATGGTAGGTGGGTGTGAACAATGAGATGGTAGGTGGGTGTGAACAATAGAATGGTAGGCTTGCCTAACTTGCCTAATTCTTTTGACAATGTGGGTTGCATTCCCACTAACCAACCAAAATGTGAGCCAAAACACAACAGATATCTATGAAATCCATGCCATGCAGTATACTTCTACAGGTTTCACTGGCAGGGGGGTCAGGGATCTGTGGGAGCCTTCGGCGTGAATGAATCTGCTGAAGTAGCAAACTTTAATCCATTAGTTGGGAGGAAAGTCTGGACCAGATGGTCCGAAGACAATAGTTTCTACGAGGCTGTTATAACCGATTACAATCCTGTTGAGGTATGTCTTTTTTGTTTATTTCATAATGTTCAAAGTGTTTGATCGGCCTTAACTTTCTTGTATAAATATTGTCAGGGTCGTCATGCTCATACAACTGATGAAACTTGGGAATGGATCAATCTGAAAGAGGTAAATGTTTTAATTGGCCTAGAAATATTCGACAATACATAGGTGCTATATATGGGGTTAAGAATGCCTCTATCTTTGTCCACTAGCTCGTGTAACGTTTTCCATTATTCTATGTTGTTATAGAATTCGCTGAATTAGAAAATAGCCTACTTTTAGTTGTTGCTGATCATATTTATCTACCATTGGTAAGGTGATGATCCTGGAATTGCTGAAGACATCCGATGGGAAGGTGATGATCCTGAAGACATCCGATGGGAAGGTGATGATCCTGGAATTGGTGGAAATGACGTTCTGATGAAATGGGCGGCGATGGCGAAGATAGAATAGTTGAAGGTTCCGATGGCGGCACCAAAGTGGCCAGAGAAGCAAGAATTGGAGCTGATCA
Source organism: Aralia elata (assembly GCA_034770075.1). Classification (NCBI taxonomy): domain Eukaryota; kingdom Viridiplantae; phylum Streptophyta; class Magnoliopsida; order Apiales; family Araliaceae; genus Aralia; species Aralia elata. The sequence goes on along the minus strand of CM068384.1, from coordinate 100,540,046 downwards.
GCAGGATCAAGGTGGTATGGTTTAGCCAATGGAGTATGGGGAATCACTTTTACTTGCTAGATGGTGATGAAGTGCATGTTTCAGTGGATGTAAATAAAGTGTTTAAACTAAATGAGTTGGGGATACAAGCCGTGTATGAAGAAAAGAAGAAGAAAGATGGCCAGCTCAATATTTATCCTTCTGCCCAAGATTTAAGTGGTACAAATTTTCCAGCACATGATCAGGTGCAGACTGGCGTGTATTGTGTTAGCGATCAAGTACTTTCAAGGGATGATATTTTCTTAAAACTAGCTGGCGGAATCTTTACGCATTATGGGTTTGTGTCTTATTGACTCATCCTTAATCTCACAAATCCTAACAATGTTCATATACACTATCAGTTTATCAAATTAATACTCTTATTGATAACCCATACTTCATCCTTAAATTATAGTCGTTTTAGATGTTAGTCCCCAGTTTATATGGATCTTCATGTTTAGTCCCCAAACTATTGCAGTTTTCACGTTTAATCTCAAACTATAACTGCTTTTTTATGTTTAGTCCCCAAACCATAACAATTTTTCACGTTCAAACTCAAATTATAGTTGTTGTTTTAAGTTTAGCCCCCTTTAATTGCTTTATTTTGTGATTTTAGACTCAAATTGTAAAAATTATAAAGTTTGAGGACGTAATACGTGGAAAAAATAATTAAGGGAGTAGACAAGAAAAACAACTATAATTTGAAGACTAATTATAGAATTATCCCTTGAAAAAATTATGTCCAAATATGTACTGTGCTAACCTTAATATTCGTTTTTTTCCCATTAAAACTGTACTAACCTTGAGATTTCTGTTTTTGGGATAATTGGTTTACAGTTACAGTCTTACAGATGAAGAAGAGCTACAGAATGGTGATCCAATGGTGGCAAAAGAAAGAGCAGCACAGTTTAACAGTATAAATGAGGATCAGGGAAGCCAGTTTGTTATTGTTTCCCACTTTCTCTCAGAGTCTCAACTTCATGAGACAAATGAATCCATAAGCTAGATGTACCTTTTGGAAATTTATTTGGAACTTGCATATTGCTAATAGTATTTTGTGTGTGTGTGTGTGTGTGAAAGAGGGAGAAAGGATAAATTAGTCTTATTAGATTTATTGAATTGTATTAAATGCATTTTGTAAATCTGAGTGAAACTATGTGCATGGTATTTTTGCATAACTGCTCATTTTATTGAATTCAATCTACTTCTAAATTACATCCTAGAAGTTTAAGCAAGGGATTCTATCATTACATGCCTCCATGAGTAATTCACTAATACTTCAAAAATGATTACATTGCTCAGTTTCCATCCAATATGACTAGTTATTATGCTAGTTCGTCTACTGACGTCATGTTTATTCGTCTACTGACGTATGGAGCGTTTGGTGTGTTTGGAAATTCCAAACGCAGTTGAAAATCTTTTTTTGTTTACAAGTAACTTATTTCAAACGCAACTTATTTAACTCATTAAAAGTGGTGCAGTGCATTTAAATCTCCAAACGCACCAAATGTTACCGCTGCAAACATAACCTACTAAGGGGCAGCCTTGAGAATGACTCACTATTGACAATTAAATTATTTACAAATTTTCAGAGTCCTAGTAAATTTGTTTCAAACTATTATGTAAAGTTCCGAAACTCTTTAAATAACTACACATTATAATTTGTAATGAGATATAGATAAACATCCTCTAAACAACTTGCGGATCATAATATGTTAGGCTATAATCTGATTATAACTTTAGTTGCCTCAGCTGCAAAAACTACATTACCAGTATACTTTAAGCCGAAAGAAATGAGTGGTTCTATGTACCCAAAATTATGAATAATTTGTGTACAAAGAAAGTGAAAAAGTAGTACGTGGTGTATGTGGAACCTACTATTTAAATTATTGGTAAGGTTTATTATCTGTTTACATCATTTTTTTCACTACTCAATACATGGGGTAATACTGTTAGTATACAACTGTTTGTACACAGTTTTGCACATAAAATTACACAAAAGGAATAAGCCATCCAAGGCCTTAAAATTGATTGTTTAAATTGCACAAAGAGGACGCACCATAAAAGTTACACATGCCTACAAAATGAACACCTACTCTCACTACAAATTGGTGCCGCTAGCCAAGCCATTCCTGACAATAACTATTAAGGGTAAAAGAAGGACTCAAAAACAGCAAAAACTACAATAATTCTCATACTTGAAAAGCTCCTAAGAACCTGTCTATTGTTGTCTCTAGTGCTTATCCTTTGGAATGTCAAGATCTTTAAATAAGGGACTATCAACTCCCACCCCCATTGTATTCAGACCATTGTCTACGTAAATAACAGCACCAGTTATTGCAGAAGCCAATGGTGAAGCCAAGAAAGCCGCGGTGTTCCCCACTTCATCTGTTCATTTGTTTATTAAGCTTAGTTATATGGGTAGATATTAGCATCAAAAAATGTATTTGCAAAAATATTGGGTGTCTGTTAGTTTTCAGTGATTTACCAGCAGATAATTCTTTCTGTAGAGGTGCGTTTTCGAGGGAGTAGTCAATCATCATGTCTATGAATCCAATTGCTTTTGCAGCACGGCTTCTTAATGGGCCTGAAAAGATTTTCCTCTTCAGGTAAGATAAAATACCAAGTATAAAAGTTCACTATACAATTCAAAGACAATTGGTATGGTCAAATCCTGAAAGGCTAACTTACCATTATCTAGGATTTTTTTATATATACATATATTGAAAGAGAGAGAGAGAGAGAGAGGGAGAGAGAGAGAGGAATAGAAAGAAGAAGAGGCAATATTTAGGCTACACAAGTAATTCGGTTCTGCCCACCAACACAAGGCAGTAAATACTCATAGAAAGATAATCTGACTGAAGCTACTGGGCCTCAACAGAAAATGTGCCCATTTGATTCGCTTTTTTAATCATTCTGTTGTGTCACTGGCGAAAAAAAAAATCATCCAGATAAATAAATATGGACATATTTATAATCTGTTTGCATGGGCTCAATGGCATGGTATAACTCAGAATTATAACATTACAGTATTTCAAATCCTATAGAATTGGCTACATTGACTCTTCTGAAGATTCTCCTTGAGAAAGATATAACTAGAAAAGTGCAGTTGGTAAAAAGCTTGCAGATATAGGTCGGAGCTACTTTGAATAGTGGACAGGTTGGAGCTACTTTGAATAGTGGACACAAACAAGTTATGTTTGATCTACGAGACTTTAAAAAAAAAAAAACATTTGGGTCTGAAAGAGTTAAAACGAAAGAATCAGAAAGATTAGGGGACCAAAAATACCAGCAGATATAGTATTGACCCTGATTTTGCGTTTTCTTCCGGCTTCAAAAGCAAGCACCTGAATATAACAATACATAGACACCTCAGCAAAAGAAAGATGAGAAAGTTAAGACTAATACCAACGCATTAAATAGATTAGAACTTACTCTTGTATCACTCTCTAAAGCAGCTTTAGCTGAACTCATGCCTCCACCATAACTGTGTGGTATAGTTAACAATTATCTTCCCCATGGAAGGTTTTGAAGTTACTAAACAAAATTACAACCAAATAGAAGACACACGTACCCAGGAATTATCCTCTCAGATGCAATATATGTAAGAGAAATTAAAGAGCCACCTGTAAAAACACCAACTATTCAGAAGTACAAAGAACATGCCTAGCTAAAATCAATCATTGAGCAAAACAAAAGAGAGAATGCTTTAACAAAGAAAATTCTTTAAAATAATGAGAAGACAAGTAAAGAAAGCATGGATCAGATTACAGAGTAGAAGGAATACCTGGGTTCATAATCGGAAGAAAATGCTTTAACAAAGAAACATAGGAATAACTTGATGCAGATATTGCTGCAAGATATCCTTTCCTGGATGTCTCCAATAGAGGTTTAGTCACCTAATTAAGAGCTGTACATCTTAAGTAATCACAGTAAATGTATAATTGCTACATGATAACTGGGAAAGATGTACCTCTGGTCCATTAGCAAGTGAGTGCACAAGAACATCAATGCTGCCAAAGTCCTGTTTCACAGATTCTGCAACTTCCTGAGAAATTTGAAAAACAACTAATAAGAGCATGGCCCATCTGATATGACTATTAAAACCAGTGTAAATGTAATTAGGGATATCTGGAAGCCCAAAATATCCTGAATTAGCTTAAACTTACCATTAAGTATTGAAATAAGTTATAATGTTTCGACCAACCCATTACCAGATTTTGGTGTGTCTATATATAGATATATATATATATATATATACATGTTTATGTATATGCATATGTAGATATGTGTTTTTATAATGACACAATGGTGTGTTTGAAGCGCACTGTCGTGCTTTCCAAACATGATATTTTGTATGTGATGGAATTTTAAAGTGAGGAGACTTAACAATGAAAGGATTTACAAATCCAAGTACATCACAAATACCTCATCCAAACACGTTCTAAATGATTGAGAAGGCATATTGAGTTTTCACATAAATAGGTCTAGGTTCAAAGTCAAGCTAGTCGTCAAAATGTGGTCATAATGTGGTCATAACCCCTTGCTAACATAGAAGTATTATTTTATTTTTCTGAGAGAAAACCTTGGTAACATAGATAATTTTCTATAAAATAATTAAACATGCAACATACAGTGGAAAAACATTCCTATGCAAATGTACCTGAACAGTCCACTTAGTAGATCCTGCATAACGCTTATTCGCTTTTATCTGCATGAAGCCATGTCCCATCAATTTATTGAGTGTCTGAAAATTTTCTAAATGTATATGAGAATTCTACTTTACATCTTCAGGTACGTCCTCAAGGTTGTCAAAAACAGCATCTAGGGGGTACACTTTAGTAATGTCCATCAAAGAACCATCCGGCAACCTGAAAAATCAAGTTTTTCATTAGAAGGTGCAACCAACAGCAGTTGCATAATTGAATAAAACAAGCATGAGGTTAAAATCTTACACACGTGATTCATCAAACTTCCCACGTCGTAGGCTCATTTCAAAAATATTTAGAGCCTGCAGGAGAGTTGTAAAATCCATTATCCCACAAATTAAACAATGTTGAGAAAGCTCTTAAATGACATAAAAATTGCTCCATAGGCTTGGGGCATTTTACTTACAGGCACCCATGTACCAACGAGAATTTCAGCACCTGCAGCAGCTAGAGATTTTGCTATAGCCCAACCATATCCATTGTCATCAGCTACACCAGCAATAAATGCCCGTTTACCTACAAAAGAGCATTCCATTTTTAGTTGAACAAGTGTATGTCTCTTACTGGTTTGACTTTTGGTTGAGCACGCATATGTTTCCTGGTGTTGCAATCAAGAAACTACACTAAACTTTCACTTTAGAAAATTCATAAATTTAGAAAATTATTCAAGAACATGACAATTGCCTAACATTTCCTGACGAAGTTTCTTCAGGTCACTGAATGATTAATCACCAATGAAATCCATTATTTGCTCCCAAAGGTGCTATTAAGTAATAACAGAGGCTCTGAAATGTCATTTTGAGAAGTTATCTTTCAGTCAGCTGCACATCGACAGCCACATATGACAAGTTGTTCTGTTTAAGACTTTAAGCATCATTGAGAACATGCAAAGATTGAGTTTATCCATCCCAGCAACCTCACATACCAAAGTAGCCAAGTAGGTAATGGATTTAACAACAAATCACCATTCAGTTATACCAAGCATCTCTCTCTGCCTTTTTCCGCTCAAGAATGGCTTTTATGTTCAGGCTCTTTTTCGTGATAGACGTCTTCAGCCAGTTGAGGGAGGGGAGCCTCAGGCAAGGGGCTTTTGAGATCCGGAATAGGGGGGACGTTGAGATCCAATTACCAAGAAAGAACTACAATATACTTTCACTTCAACGGAAAAAAAAAAGATCATAGAGTTAAGGAACATAAAGATCTAACCTCTCAAATCAATGGGCAAAACTGATGCAGGCCTGTTTTCACTAACTTCAGTCTTTGCCTTAGTGGCAAAGTTTTTAAAACTTGCAGAATTTGATTTGAAATTCTGCTGAAAATGCTTCACTGACGATACATGACGGGAATTGGCAAGCTTAACCCATGATGATTCATTAGATTTAACAAGAACATTGGCTACAGCTGACTTGAATATGCTATGGGTAAAGAAAATGGAGGGTCTGGCTGCAGTGATTTGCAGGCCAGAAGCAGCAACTCCCACCATTTTAAATATGAGAACTGCAGAAATAACATAAAAGATCTTCAGCTATAAAGAATCATAACTAATCTGCAGATAAAAGTAATAGAAATAACTAAAGCTACAATGTTATGTACTTTACAATGTAATGGAAATAACCTACTTTAAGTGTTTGGACAACTGTCAAATAAAAAGCTTATAATGGAACTTTATTCACTTCAAGTGTTTGGACAACTAAGCATCTGTTTTTATATTTTTTGACAGATAATCAAAATGCCCCTAAAAAGGATAATAGGATAAGAAAGTGAAGGTATTTTGTGAATAAAAGACAGATATGCTTCTTAAAAAAATGTGCCTTTTCCAAAAATTTTGAAGTTCCTTATGAAATAAGAAGGAATAGTTGGCTGCACCAAACACTTTGACTTGGCCAAAATGTTATTCCTTACGTTATAATACACTTTTAGCGGCAGCCCAAAAGTAGCCTAAATAAATATGGGAATTTAATTAGTATACCAAAGCCAAACCATACTGCTCATAATATAACTGAGAACATGGCATTTCATAGGAGTGAGTGTACGAGTGTAATCCGCATATTGGAAGCCGAATAGAATGTGACATTATAAGGCCAAGCCCTATTAGAAATTAAATAATGTCTAGAGACATTTAGTTATTTAAACGTAGTGGTCCCCAAGTGATCTTGGTCTGAAAGTTTGGATAAATAGTAAGTCATTTTAGTCTCCAAGTTAGGTGCAAGTGAGGTCCTTTTAGTAGTATAAATATAAGGAACATGTAATGTAAAAGTATGACTTGAATTTGAATTGGATTTACTTGAAGAAAACGATTTAGCCATTCTCTCTATCTCCCTTTGTCCATTTCTCTCTCTTTATATCTCTATATTATTTCTATATCTATCTCTCTTCTTCACCAAGTTCTTACTCCTTTATCTCTGTTTTCTAACTACCAAGTTCTTAGTTCTTACTCCTTTATCTCTATTTTCTAACTAATCTCCTCTAATATCTCATTGTTCGGCTACTTATTGTATTGATTCAGGTCCGGATCAAGCTTGAACTTTGACATATAACCTTTTTTTTTAATTGTTTTTTATAATCTTCAATTACTCTCTTTTCCTCCTTTTTATAAGTTTATTTTATTTTATTTGTTATGTATCTATTTATGTTTTCATATGTGATTTTTTATTTTTTCATTTTATATATTTCTTTTGTCTCAGTTTATTCATTTTTTAATTTTTTTTTTAACATTTTTTATCTCTATTTTTTTAACCTTATGTTCCTTCTTTTGTTCCTACATATGGAATTATTTTCAGGCTACCTAAACTAGTTTGGGATAGAAGGCATAGTTGAGTTGAGATGAATATTTGGCATCAATGAAACCTAAGTTGAGTTTAAATTTTTAAAAAATAGCTACAGATTTATCAAAGGAAACAACTCTCTCTTTTTTTCTTCTTTTTTTTACCATAAGTAGCGACTAGTTTAATATCGACAATAACAAACAACACCACTAAAGTGTTAAATTTGTACTAATTGTAGTTACCAATGCAAACAATATAATTTTTTAGTAAGTTTAGAAGAGCACCACCATCTTCACCCTGTTTTTTAGGTTCTGCTACTCCACATCACAAGTTTGTAAGTTTAAAATTACAATGCCATTTCACTCCTACCCACATATTTCAATTCATAATCCATTAAAGGTCATATCTACAAACTCATGAACATTTGTACAGCTTTCACATGATCCTTTATTTCTAGAACATTTGCCCTCATGCGAATTTAAAAAGAAAGCTTATAAACCCCACCATATACTAAAGGCAAGGACAATGGAATTCAATATTTAAACTTTCTCTTTTAAATTATTTGCATTTCAAGTGGCCACATATACGACGGATGGAGTATAACAACTGTTTTGGGACAGAGAGAGTATGTAACTAAAAGTTGATGAAATTTTGCCAATATTTATGAAAATGAAAAAGAAATTGGTACTTAGATTTCAAAAATTCCTTCCCTAAATATACTTTTTCTCCCAACTAACATTGCAAACAAACAAGTCAAATAAATTTGTTCTAATCTTTGTCTTCAATATATCCAAAAACCAAATAGAGCTATATGTTTGATTTGGATATTGGGAAGAGTCAATGGAAATTATGAAAAACAAGGCAAAAGGTGAAAAAAAAAACAAAAAAGAAAAAAAAACTGCAACTTTGTAAAAGGTTTACACCACACTGTGTTACTCGGACTCGGATGGAGTGTCTGGTTGGACACGGTATCCGACACGGGTACTTCTCAATTTTGCCAATTTTTTACACTAAAGTGAAGTATCTTGTCCAAGTGTCGGGTTTCGGACACGGGTACTTTAGGGCAAAATGAAGAGTCCGAGTAACACGTCACCACATATTTTGTTATCTATATTTCATTTTCTTGTCCTTCCCCTCACTGATTCTAAGATCAACCACAGTGTTAAGAAATAGATCCACAGAAACTAACACCATAAAACTGTCAAGACTTCAAAATCATACTCCGCCTAGTTCGCTTAGTCCCCGTCTAAGCGCTAGATGGTCCTCTATGTCTTGATTTGGCTGGGCGCCTATGCCTCGCCTAGATGGAATCAGACCACTACCGCATCGATTTAAGAAAGGCTTTGAAGCTTTATAATACTTGAAATAAATTTTTTAAGCCTTCAAGTTTTTTTCCCCCGAAAATTTTTCATGTCAAATTTTAAATAATTACATCCACTATATATTTTGTATAATATAATAAGTATATACAATAGAAAAATAAATAAATGACGCCGCCTAAGCAAACACCTAGTCTGCCTGCAAAAACGCCTGGTCACCACCTAGGCGGCCTAGGCGCTAGCCCCCTTTGCCGCCTAGATCCGCCTAGCATTTTTTAAAATACTAATCCCTCCTCACTAATTTGGTTGCCCTACTTGATAAGAACATGCAATGGAAGAAATTTCACATCTTATAAAATCATATACTATTCTTCGATCAATATTACCCTTCCTACAATACACTTTATTTCTTTTAAATGTAACGTAAATTTATGAAGATGGTAATATTGGACTGTTAAAGTTTGCTATGGATCCTCATTTCATGGAAATTACTCAGAAATCAAACATTAACATATAGAATAAACCAAACCATACAAGACCTAATACTCACTAAACTAAGCTCATATGAATTCTATTACTCATTTGTCCTAATTATACTTCAATTTAACTAAAACAAACTATCGTGCAAAATTCAATAAAATACACCATAATTTAACAATCATGTACCTATTATACACTAAAATGCAGCAAGAATTAAACAAGGGTCCAATTAAATTAATAGGAATACTTATATATGTTCTAATTATCTACAATATAGAGCGAAAATGTAAATTTTGAGAGAGAAAAAGATAATCTCACCTTTTAAGCAACAGAAGGCGAGAATGCGGTGAAGGGTTAGATAGGTTCTTGTATTGTACAGTAGCTCAGAATGAGAATGAAGATCATTGATGATGATGGACCAGACGCGACTATGTATAGACTTGGTCTGATGGATGGGCTTTTGGATTGAGCTCTTAACATATTGGGCCTTGTTTGATTATTCTAGTTTAATCCTCCTAATTTATTAAAGTTGATTCAAAATTGAATAATAATTACGAGTGTTTTTATATGTAATGATAAATATATTTTGATATTATATATCGACTTAGAATCTAATTAGGGTGAACTTAAGTTTTATAACTTGTTACTATATTGATTATAAAAAAATGTTGCATTGATAAGTTCTATAATTTAATGCAAGTTATATGAACTTATTACGGTAAAATTGATGTCAACTTCATCTTAATTGGATCCATCGACTTACGTGGATACATGTGATAGTATGTCAAATTTATTCTATTTTATAGCTTTACATTATGTACTAATCGTAATTTATATTTAACATAAAATTAGTCGTCATATAAAGTATTTTGTAATTAAGGATTAATGGGAAATCATATTTTAAGCCCTTCTACCCTCGTGAAATTATAATACCACCAAGAGTGCCACCATATAATGATAAGAGTATCATTACTTTATAATATATATTTTAGCAAATATAAATAATTTTTTAGAAATAATTTCAACACACATTAATTTTCGGTTAATGCATACATACGTGTCCAATTAGTTAAAGAGTCACTTATCAAAAACTGTAATTTTAATAATTATTTTTATATGAAACAAATATACCTATAATATCATAGCTGAGGACAAATATTTATCATCAAGTTTAATACCTATAATTATTAATATTAAACATTTTATTATGTGGTGATTGGAATCGATGCAAATCCACAAAAATGTAACGAAATAAAAATAAATAATTTTCGTTGGCCTCGAGTAGACTCAATTTTTTTTTTATTTGTTTGTTAACTAAGTAGTTCAAGTTTTTTTTTTTGAATTTGTAAGGGTTTTTTACATGCAAAGTCCAAAGTTTTTTTGTATTTACTCTTAAACATTCAATGTCCTTTACAGCAGTATTATTATTTACATTGTATTAAAAAAAAATTACTTTTGAACTTACCAAAAATATTCTATAGTATTTTTATATTTAGTTTTTTAATTCATGAACCAAATTAATATAAAATCATCTCATTTATATTATAAATAGGGCTCTCACTACACACTAAATTAAAAGCAAAATTTTTACAATTTCATTTTGCATCAACAAGATGTTTTCTTGGACCAACTATATATTTTTTAGAAGTGATGATCTCACTATACTAAAATGATTGTCAACACTAATGCTATCCGTTAGCTAGATGAAGAGGTAGGCATTATTTTTACAATCTATAAATCAATATCTTACATTATAAATATTTTTTCCAAATAATATAATTCATATAAATATCGCAGTCGCGTAGAGGACAATTCATAAATAAATATGATTGTAAATTTTTTTATATGTAACATATATTCATTCTGTAGATTACAAGAGCATATTGTAATGAATTCATTTAAAATTACAAAATATTATTATTATTGTTATAAATATTCGTTTAAATATGTTGCTTCTAAAATTTATTCGATGTATAATTTTTAAAATTTATTTGTATTTTGTACGAGTTATCAAGCTTGTTGTGTTTCTCATAAACAAGAACTAACATTAAAATAAAGTCCCACAATTGTCTTTAACAAATCATGAATTTTCTGCACTACTTGCCTTGAAATTAGAATATTTGTTGTAACAAATCATGAATTTTTTTATATGTAACATATTCTGATTGAAATACAATTTTCTGTATTTTGTACGAGTTATCAAGCTTGTTGTATTTCTCATAAGCTTGTTAATGTGTCATTAGAATATTTATAAAAATATCGCTAAATATATATTATTTTTATTTTAATAATATCAAACTTCAAAAAAAAAAAGGACCGGAGGGTATTTGAAACGTTATTTTCTCATGTGTAAAATAGAGATAATTAACAAGTGCACGTGAAAGGTGAATAACGGAGGACCAGGCTTTTTGGTAATGAAATAGTGGGAAAGAAAATGAGTTTTTGTGTGAGTGGGAGACAACTTATCTAGCATTTGATAAGCAATTGAAAAAAAATATAAGCACTTGAAATTTTTTGATTTGATAACTCCTCGTTAAATAGTGTAATATGGACCCTGTCGTTATCACATTTTCACAAGTTCTTCGTCCAAAGCATTTACTTTCATTTTACTACTATACAAGTTTGATGGAGTTCAAAATAAAATCAAATATTGGACAAGTCTAAATTTAAACACTACTTATGTTACGTTTAGGACTATTAATTGGACTAGATTTAAGAATGTTCAAGCTCAATCCTCTCAAATACTGACAAGTTCGGGCTCAGTCTCAACCCATTCGGACTTATAATACGTTGCTCAAACTCAGTCTACATGTGATCACGAGTTTCGAGCCTATTTTCAAAAAAACTTAAATAAAAAAAATCAAAATTAATAAACTAAAACTGAATAACAACTAATATATGATACTAATTATTAAAACGGCATTAACTCAATTTGACAACACCTATTGATAAAAATATTAAAATCTTTACAATTTAAAAAATCAAATAAAAAAAACAATAGGCTTGAACCTAAAATATACAACTAATCATGATAATAAACATCATGGACCCTGCCATTATCATATTTTCAAAAGTTCTTCATCCTAAGCATTTAATTACTTTTATTTTACTACTGTACAAGTAAGCATGAACATGAATAGAAGCAAGCAATGAAATTGTATTTTAATCAGAATATGTTAAATACGCATAATAGTCCATCCGCTAACAATCGAAATGGCAAAGTTCCTTAAAAGAAAGGGACTAGTGAGTGGATGAGTGGACAAGTTTGATGGAGAGTTCAAAATAAAATAAAATATAGGACAAATCTTAATTTAAATACTTCATAGGTTACTAGTAAAATAATTTGTTTCGACATATATGAGAATTAATATATTCTTTAAACTCTATAGTTTTAGTAATTAAGCTGAACATATATTTTGAATAGAGGGAGCAACATTTAAAGGAATCAGCGAGGTTGGTTTAAAATATAGATAGATAGATTGATTGATAGATAGATAGAAAATGAAGTTTTCTCCCTAAGATAATGCCTTCTATCTACACAATTTTAGTCTTATCATTTTCTCAATCTCTCACTCCCCTAAACCCTAATTTCTTCTCTATAATAGTGCAATATATATAATTATATATAGACAATTTTTGTCTAGATGCATTAAGGCATACATTGATATTTGTATTTTACAACTTAATTATAAATATTGATATTTATATTGTACAACTTATAGATATTAATATAATTGTATTATAGAACTCATTAACGCATGCATTAGGGTGTTTATATATAATCATCATGATATGTCTGAATGTAATTAGACAAAAATTGTTTACTTACCCAATATTTCTAATCTTCTCTATATTCTTTTATATTTCTTTTAGGGAATTGTTAAATCCACAATAAAAAATGTTATTTCCACAACAAAAGTGTCGCTGTAATTTTTTTTACAATTTCTTTATCTCTCTCACTTTCTTTCCTTTCCTACTTGTCACTACTCATACAGTCCTGCTCCCACAATCTCACTTTCTCGTACATTCTAATTTTTTTTATCGTATATATATATATATAATTCCTTTTATTATATTTATAATAGATATTAATATATTATATTTTATAAAAAATTATCCTAACACAAATAATAAATATATAGATGACATTGATATTGCAAAAATATCAAAGTTTCTATTAAAATATCAACTTCCTGTATTTATTTGAAGATCCCAGAGAAACATATATGCTAGTGTACATGCACGCGATTAATGCACATGAAACTAATTAGTATATTTAATATTATTACAAATTAAAAAATAAAAATAACTATATAAGATAACAAAAAAAAAATTGTGAGAGAGTGAGATTATAGGAGAATTTTTGAAAAATATGAGATAGAAAATGAGATGGGAGAGAGAATAAAATGAAAGAGATAATTATGGATAAAAATTTCAATTATGAAAGAAATTGAGACTGTCGCAGAAGATATGAAAAATTAAATAAAGGACTCCTGGCTAATATTATTATCTTTTTTTTAAAGACTAATGGCTAATTGATTATTTGGTGCAAATAATCATAAACTAGTGTAAGAGTATATTTGGGATTGCTTAATGATTCTAATTACTGCTTCTGTTTATAATTGGTTTTAAAAAAGTAGTTTGTATGTGGTAAAAAAAAACACTTGCATTTGTAAAAAGTAAAAAATGTTTGGTATAAAGACATTTGATAATCATAACTTATTTAAGGTGTAAATTTCAAAAAATGAATGTTTTAAAAAGTAAAGATGGGTAATAGATGTAATTACTAAAATAAATAGGAATATATTAGTAATGTATTTGGTCAAACCTGATTATTTAGATTTGCCAATTAATCAGAAACTCCAAATTGGAGTTTTTAATTATTTTCATAAAAAGTAATTATAAGCAATTTTAAAATCAGATTACCACACACCTTTTTAATTATTAAAATTGATTATAAGCTAGTTTGACTGTTTATATATAAGCGATCCCAAACACATTCTAAATCTAATTATAAATTTTAATTTTGTTTATATTCTATTATCATTTTAGTTTCAGATAAGTGCCCGAATAAATCTAAATAACCTTTCTTTTCATAAATGTTCTGCTAACTATATACCCTAACCTTTAGGGTACACACCAAAAACTATAAGAACATACTCTTTGACTTAACACATGGACTAATTACTTACTTAAGACACATGTAGACCTCGTGAAACTTGAAACTTCGCCATGCAAACTCTACGTGCATGAATCCTGATTGGTCCAACTCAGCAATTTGTTGGACCCCCTTGAAACCTTCAAACCAAAGAGTCCTCTCCAATTCCAATGCAAATTAATTTGAATTAATCAAACCAGCAAAAATTGGAGTTTGTTAAACAACAACGTTCTAATTCCTATTATCTATAAATATTCAACTCCTCTTTAATTATTTCTTAGACTTAAAATTTTATTGAGTTCTTTAATTAGCTTTTTTGATCGAATTTTTAAATTATATTAAGGAATTATATATATATATATATATATTTTATATATATAGGATTGAGAGGAAATTAAAGAAGGTTTAAGCGTATTGATTTGTGCGTAATTTGATTATTTTCTTGTTCGACGTAAATGACAATAAGCTTTACAGCTGATTACTTTGATAGTTTTCCGGTGAGTGGAGTGGTTTTCCGGCTGGCGTTGCCGTTTTTATTTATTGATACTCGTTCTTCTCCGTCGCCGGAATCTGGTGATAGTCCAGGACCATACATTATTGTTGCTTCTGTACTTGCCAAGTTCCGAAAAAGGTATGTATGAATTAAATTCTAATGTTCATTTTCTTTAATTATTTTGAATATACATACACTTAGATTTTTAAATAACAACCTTTATTTTTTTAATGTAGTTTTAACTTATGTAATTTCATGTGTTTAGTACTAGAAGTGATTTTGTAGCAATAAGACAATATTTTATTCATTACCAGTATTAATTTTATAGGGTACAGTGCAAAAATGAAGCGCCGGGTAAACTATCTAAAATCGTAGGATTCGTATTTTTTTTATTGAATCATTTTTTTTATTGAATCATCTCACTTTTAAGTTTAAAAATATTTAAAATTAACTTTTAAAAATCATCTTATAATTTGGAATTGAGGGATTACTATATATTAATATTACTAATGAATTTCTACACACCAATACCTGCTATGGGTGTATTAAATTTTAATACTAATGAATTTCTACACACCAATACCTTCTATGGGTGTATTAAATTTTAATACTAATGAATTTCAACACACCAATACCTTCTATGGGTGTATTAAATTTTAATACTAATGAATTTCAACACACCAATACCTTCTATGGGTGTATTAAATTTTGAATTTCTATGTGCATGATGCACTTCATCAAGTTATATTGAAGAAATGCTCTCTTTTTTTCTTTTTTTTTCTTCTTTTTTTTCTCTAATTTTTGTGTTTTCCCCTCCCAGCTAGATGATTGATCATAAATGTTAGCTTAAATATATACCAAGTTATATATAGATGAACCTAAACTATATGACCTAACAAAAGACATTGACAGATTTGTACAACTCCCTATAGCCCCAAATGGTCTAAGAAAAATCATTTCAAAATGTCGACATTTCGGAATTAATGTTGTTGAAGAACTGTTTACACCTGCTACAAATGGTTTTTGATGTAATTATTAAATGGTAAAGAACATATAAATAAACATAAATACATAAATGAAAATGAGAACAGTTTATCATGTGGAAGTATGTTCCTTTTATTGAGCAGTACAAGGAATCAAATGACCGATTTTGTGGTGTAGGCTTTTCTAAGCATTCCTATCATATCTTTTCCTCCACAAATATTAATTTTTTTTTCTATGCATGAATATTATTACTAGTATTTATTTAAATTATAGCCAATATAATTCTCGAAAAATGGCACCTATGTCACTACTCTCATTGCTATATATATGTACTTCTGATCAGCACAATTCTTGTCATTAATTCTTCTCCTACCTATCAAGCCCCTTTAGTTTCTCCAAAGTCTCCATTTTAATTTGTTTCCTATAAACTATGTAAGTTCTTGTTTTAAATAAAACATGTTTAAGTACCTTTGAGAAATTAGTTATTTATTTCTTTTTTAGACATACAATGCATATTGAAATAAGTTACTTATTTCTTTTTTAGACATACAATGCATATTAATTTCTAATTTTCAAGGCTAAAGACATAGATTTTTTTTCTTTATTTAAATAATATAGTTCAAATTATCGGTATATTCGTTCTTTCTATTTAGTTTTCAATTTTCTTTTAATTTATTATTAAAAAAAGAAGCTTACGGCGTTGTTATATTTCAATAAATATACTTTGTCTCCATATACTAACATTTTTTTATGTTTAATTTGCAGAGAAAACCTTAAACAATTGCAATGGACTCGCGTAACGTCATCAAGGAGATCCCCTTAAATGTAAGTAAATCATTTTTTGTTTCTAATTTAAATAACATTTTAAGACAAATTTAAACATAGGGTGCATGTAGTTTCAATGATCAGTGGGGTTGAAGAAAAGTTCAAAAGTAGGTTTTTGTGGGCAAATTAAATCTCGTTGGACTTGGGGAGGCACAACCCTCATGGGTGTGGCATTTTTTTCCTATGGGATATTTTTAGCATAATAAGGTTACTTTTGGTTCTGTTCACCAAATCTTATCCCCAATATGCCTTTAAAAGCAGAATGGGGACTAGCTTTTCTATCTCCTTACTTTCTCTTGTGATATATGGCAAATGGTAAGCTTTAATTGTAAGTGTACGTACTAACTTTCGGTCACTATAATTATAATTATAGTGTTAATTAATAAAATTTAAAATTTAAAAATATATTTGTGAGTTAAATAAATTATATTTAAAATAAATAACGCGTAAATAGACAAGATTATAGTAGTCTGCAACTAATTAGCACATATGCAACTTTAACAATTAAAAGTATCTTAATCTAGGTACCATTTTATTCCTTGATTATTAACATTATAAATGTATGATTCCTAAGAGTTTAAAATGGACAGTATATTTGATAAGTCTATAGAAATAAATTGTATTTTCAGATGACCTTGGTTACACAAGTATTATACAGTTTCAACTTTCAGTTACACCGCAATTTATTTTTTATTTTTTATAGAACTATCCAAATAGACAACATATATCAAATAAAAGATCTCATATTTATTGGTCTATATGTATCATTTTAACTTGATCTAATGACTAAATATTAGAATTGAACCGTTGACCAATTGGATGACTTTATTAATTTTCAATGTTCTTGGAACTTTAGCTTTAGTTTATGCCAACAAGAAGAACAGAATTTTTTTTGTAGACATGCATATTATTATTTTGAAATAACTTCATGAACAGGCAAGAGAAGAAACTAATAGCCTCGGAGCTATTAGTGAGAATGAGCAGAATGCCATATATTCCCACAGCTTTGAAGTTAAGAAAAAGCAACCAGGAGGCTGGGCACCAGCATTTCTCCTACTAGGTACGTACATATACTAAACATGAAATTATTTAATTTAATCATTCGTTTAATATAAGAAAACAAATTTAATTTTTCTTCAAAAAAATATTTAAGAAAGTGAGATTAATCATTTTATCAATAGTTGCTAATAGTGTTTTTTTTATCATTCGATCAACTTTTTATTTATAACTTTTCATACATATATTGTGCAGCTAATCAGGGGCTTGCAACACTCGCCTTTTTCGGCGTTGGTGTGAACTTGGTTTTGTTCTTGACTAGGGTTCTTGATCAAGACAATGCTTCTGCAGCCAATAGTGTCAGCAAATGGACTGGAACAGTTTATCTTTGCTCATTGATTGGAGCTTTTCTTAGCGATTCGTACTGGGGACGATACTTGACCTGTACAATCTTTCAGCTCATTTTTGTTCTGGTAATCTTTTAATTTTTTTTTACTCTAATAAGTATATGTATATATAGATTAATTAGGCTTATATCTAGTATATAAAGATGGGGAGGACTTTTGGTGTTTAACAATTTCTTGAAGTCTTTTAGGCTTCTTAAAATGCCCTTCAACTTTTATTGTAATTCCTATATTATCCTTAGAACTTCAACTTTAATATTCTTATTTAACTTCCAAGTTTAAGTATTCTATTATTTTATATTCAAAAATTTAACCTTTTAAAATTAATAAGATAATATAAATTACACACGCAACACATGTACCTCATAATATAATATTTAATAAATACTGAAGTTTATCCTGTTAAAATTTTGAAATCCTAAACTTTTTCCCGATATAAATTGAACTCAAAAGTAACTCATATTAATTATTCAAACAAATCTTTTGATTTGTTTAGTTTAAATGAATGAAATTATATGCATTTTGCTTGCTGTTTTTCATCTAATTTGAAGAAGGTTCCAATTGAAAAAAAAATTAAACTACCTTAAGGTTCAAGGTATCTCAAAAAAGAAAGCTAAAAGTGGGAAAAGTTCAAGCTTTATTTTGTAACAAATTAAGCAACACAATATACTCAATTTTTTGATTATGTGCATGCAATTTTACTAGGGTTTGGTGCTGTTATCCCTATCTTCTTGGCTTTTCTTGGTAAAACCTAGCGGTTGTGGTGACGGAGTAAAATCTTGCTTGTCAACTTCTTCGACTGGAGTTGCCATATTTTACCTAGCAATTTACTTAGTTGCCTTTGGATATGGCGGACATCAGCCTAGTCTAGCCACCTTTGGAGCAGATCAATTCGACGAATCAAACCCTAAGCAGCAAAAATCCAAAGCCGCCTTCTTTTGCTACTTCTACTTCGCACTCAACGTAGGCTCACTTTTCTCAAACACTATTCTTGTTTATTATGAAGATACAGGCATGTGGACACTAGGGTTTTGGGTTTCCACAGCTTCTGCTGTTATAGCCTTGTTATCTTTTTTGATGGGATCCAAGGGTTATCGATATATTAAACCATGTGGCAACCCCTTGCCACGTGTCGCGCAAGTGTTTGTTGCTGCGGCTCGAAAAAGGAAAGTGGAATTGGCTGATGGTGTTGAGTTATATGAGGTTGATGGAGCAGAGTCTGCAATTAAAGGAAGTAGGAAAATTCTTCACACTGATGAATTTGAGTGAGTATACTTACCATGCACCATTTCCTTCTTACTAGTCTACTAAATACAGTTTTACACTATATTTATGAGTTTTGAATAAAAAAGAACGAAAAATTTAAATTATGATAGGAAATTAAAGAAAAGACGTTACGATATAATAAGTTGCTATTTTCTGGTACAATTATTAGTGTAAATTTATATTTTTTCGATCAATTTTGAACTATTAATTATACTTTAAAAGACCGTACTATTTTACATTACTAATTGTATCTTGAGATAGCGATTTGTTATATTGTAAAGTCTGATGCCATATCTCTGTAAAGTGATAAATTCAAAATATAATTTTGCATTTTAGTCAAAAGAAAAAATTTAAACAAAAACTTATAAGCTCCATTTGTGTTGTTTGTGAGTATAAAAGAAATTAAAGGGAATATAAACTTTAAATTTTATTCGTTTGAATTTGTCCGTCTTTGGACCTGATCACACTTTGACTAGCTAGAAAAATTACCAAGTTTTTTCTCTCGTTTTCACTCCCATAAAAAACTCATAAACAACATAAATGTAAAACTTGAATTACGTTTTCATTCCATTTCTTTTCTCTTTTGTAAATACTTGATATTAAAAGTGTACGTAATTGATCAATTTCATTTCTTTTCTATGTTACATCTGCAAGGTGTTTGGATAAAGCAGCAATAATAACAGAAGAAGATCGAACCGGTCCAACTACAAACCCATGGAGGCTATGCACCGTTTCCCAAATTGAAGAAGCCAAATGTGTAATTCGAATGCTCCCAATTTGGCTCTGCACAATCATATACTCCGTTGTATTCACTCAAATGGCTTCCCTCTTCGTCGAACAAGGCGAGGTCATGAAACTCACCCTCGGCAACTTCCGCCTCCCGGCCGCCAGCATATCCGCATTCGACATCTGCAGCGTCCTCATCTGCACCGGAATCTACAGCCAGATCTTAGTCCCGGTGGCCGGAAAATTAAGCGGAAACCCAAAGGGCTTATCGGAGCTCCAACGCATGGGGATCGGGCTTGTTATTGGAATGCTAGCAATGATTGCAGCCGGTCTAACCGAAATAAACCGGCTCAGAAAGGTTGAACCGGGCAAAAACTCTAGCGAATTGAGCGTATTTTGGCAAATTCCGCAATATGTTCTTGTTGGGGCTTCTGAGGTGTTTATGTACGTAGGGCAACTGGAGTTTTTTAATGGACAAGCGCCGGATGGGATAAAGAGCTTTGGGAGCTCGCTGTGTATGGCGTCGATTTCGTTAGGCAATTATACTAGCAGTATGCTTATGAATATGGTTATGGGGATCACGGCTAAAGGGAACAAGCCCGGATGGATACCGGAGGATCTTAATAGCGGTCATTTGGACAGATTTTATTTTCTGATTGCCGGATTAACAGCCGTTGATTTTGTGATTTATGTGTATTGTGCTAAGTGGTACAAGTGCATAAACTTGGAGGAAATTGGCCAGGAGGAGGATGAGTTTCATAAGGAAGGAAAAAAAGCTCAACAGGAACAACAAGTATTTGGTAGAGTTTGATCAAGTAAGGATTAATTAATTAATTATAATAAGCAGAGATTAAATCGAGTGGATCTAAATCTCTTTTTGTCAGAAGTCCAAATCTTCTATCACATAATATGTTTCATCTCTAATCTCATTTTATGTATTGCTGTCGGATATATAATTACTTTTTTACAATTAATTTTTAAATAAATAAATATTACGTGATACCAATACTTAGAATATCTCACTTTAAATTATTATAGAAGTCGATATTTTCACATAATTTTTTTCAAATGAATAGTAATTAGATTTTACATTCATTCGAGATAAATTCATGCGAAAATATCACTTTTATAATGCGAAAATATTAAGGTTCTTTTTTGGGTGGGTGAGTTATGTAGTTCTATATATATTGTTATTCTTTGTGAGGATTAATGGTCTTTTGGTTTCATTTCCATCTAAATGATGAACTTTTGTTTGATAACGCAATAACATATATATTTTGCTTAATTAATTAATGTTTGTAAACTAGTTAGCTAGTCTGTATTGTGTTTGTGGATTCTTTGTATTTATTGTCTATCAGTGATTAGAAACACTAGTTAATTTATGCGAGGTACCATGCATGTAATTCAAAAGTCATAACAAGAGTACTTATTGTTATTCCCCTTTATATGGTTCATATACACATCTAGTAAAATATGATATTACATATTCATATTATATATTCTCTAGTTGGGATAAAATTGACACTAATTTCATTGTAATAAATTTTATAATGTTGTAAAATGATAGATAAAACAAAATATATATCAGCAAAAATGTATATTGATAAACTCTTGTATTTAAGTGGTCATCCACACTTCTCTTTCAGTATGATATTCTTACTTCTTTCAATATACAAGTAACAATGGACTTAATGGTTAATACCCATATCTTCCCCATGATATCAATCTGATGCATATATATATAGGCATGGAGAGAGAGAAAGTGGAAGATGAAGAGATAGGAAGAGGAAGAGACATGAAAACTAAATGTTTTCTAACACTCTCCCTTGGATGACTACTTTTTAAGAATATGTCTTGTTAAAAACCTTACCAAATAAAAACCCTGTGAGAAAAAATTTTGGCTAAGGAAAAGAGTACAATATTCTTGTATATTTTTTAGTACCTTAAGATTGCCTCATTAAAACGTTGCAAAGAAAAACCCAGTGGGAAAAAACCTTAGCGAAGGAAAAAGAGTACAATCAGCACACGTCCTTCAGAAAATTTACTCCCCCTCATGAATACTATTGTTCATGGTAAAAATATCCTTAAGTCGACACATGCCAATGTTGTGCACCATCTTCTTAAAAGTTACAGTTGATAGTGGCTTAGTAAATATATCAGCCAAATTATCACATGATCGTATCTGCTTGACATCAATATCGCCACT
The DNA here is from genome assembly GCA_034770075.1 of Aralia elata. Taxonomy (NCBI): domain Eukaryota; kingdom Viridiplantae; phylum Streptophyta; class Magnoliopsida; order Apiales; family Araliaceae; genus Aralia; species Aralia elata. Next base: position 100,517,697 of record CM068384.1, on the reverse strand, counting down.
CTTCTGTAGTTCATGTGTATAAAAGAATTTTGGTGTAATATACTTGGTTCTATCACCCTTGATATAACCTCCCCTAATTTGAGTGATATAAGCAATATTATCTTCGTATAATATCGTTGGACTATTTATGATTGATGATAATCCACAGTTCTCACGAATATATTGAATTACCGATCTCAACCAAACACATTCACGTCTCGCTTCATGAATTGCGATAATCTTTGCATGATTTGATGAAGTAGCAGAAATTGTTTGCTTAACAGATCTCCATGAAATAACAGTATTTTCATAAGTAAATAAATATCCTGTTTTTGTGATCTGCCTTTGTGTGGATCGGAAAGATAACCTGCATCAGCATATCCAACTAACTGTGGTTTTGATCCATTTGGATAAAATAATCCCAAATCAGTAATCCCACGAAGATATCGCAAAATATGCTTAATTCCATTCCAATGTCTTCGAGTTGGTGCAGAACTGTACCTTGCTAGTAAGTTAACTGCAAATGTTATATCAGGTCATGTGAAATTTGTAAGATACATCAAAGCACCAATTGCACTAAGATATGATACTTCAGGACCAAGAGTTTCTTCATCATTTTTTTTGTGGTCGAAACAGATCTTTCTTGATATCAAGTGACCGACCTATCATTGGAGTGCTCAAAGGATGAGTTTTATCCATGTAAAAGTGCTCCACGGACTTTTTCTGTGTATGTTGATTGATAAACAAAAATTTCATTTGGAAGATGTTCAATTTGTAGGTCAAGACAAAATTTTGTCTTACCAAGATCTTTCATCTCAAATTCATTCTTTAAACAATTTGCTATTTTTGTTAACTCTTCTGGAGTCCCTACAAGATTCAAATCATCAACATATACTGCAACAATAGCAAATCTGGATTCTAATTTTTTGATAAAAATACATGGACAAATTAGATTATTCTCAAATCCTTCTTTCAAAAGATATTCACTGAGGCGATTATACCACATGCGTCCAGATTGCTTTAATCCATATAAGGATCTTTGTAGCTTGATAGAATACATACTTCGAGATGTAGAATTATATGCTTCAGGCATTTTATATCCTTTAGGAATTTTCATGTAGATATCATTATCTAATAATCCATACAAATATGCTGTAACAACATCCATTAATTGCATATCCAAATTTTCTTTTGCTACCAAGCTAATTAAAAATCTGAATGTAATTACATCCATTACATGAGCATATGTTTCTTCATAATCAATACCAGGTCTCTACGAGAAACCTTGTGCTACAAGTCGCGCTTTGTACCTTATAATTTCATTTTTCTCATTTCGTTTACGTACAAATATCCATTTGTATCCAACAGACATTACACCTTCAGGTGTTCGGACTACAAGTCCAAAAACTTCACGTTTATTTAGTGAATTTAATTCTGCTTGAATCGCCTCTTTCTACATTGGCCAATCATTTCTACGTTGACATTCTTCAACGGTTTGTGGTTCATATTCATGATCATTACTTCTGGTAATATCAAGAGCAATTTTATATGAAAATATGTTGTCGACGACAATTTTATTTCTATCCAATACTTCTCCTGTATGTACATAATGTATCGAGATCTCGTTATTTTCAGGTACCTGATCCTCTTTAGGGGATAACTCTTCAAGAGTTTTATTTTTAGGAGATTTTTGCTCATAAGTTTTGGATAAATCAATTATTTTTGTGGTATGTATTATGGGTATAGCCTCTTTATAGGCTGCAACTTGTTTTTCTTGTACTTTCTCTTCCGGAGAATGTTATCTTTAACACCGATCGGTCTTCCATGCTTCAGGTGTGGTTTTGATTCATTTGCTGTTGTATTAACTGATTGTCCTATATGGACTTCAATCTGTGCTGGAGTATTAGCAACTGGAATATGTGATTTCACTATTTTCTTATTATCGATGAATACATCCGGTGATTGATTTGCAATTCCTTGCAAATGAATAATCCTTTGAACTTCCAGTTCACATTGATTTATACGAGAATCAAAATAAGATAGCGTCGAAACATTCCATATAATCTCTCGTCGTGCTTCAGGTAAACGTCGTGCTTCAGGTAAACGTCGTGCTTCAGGCAACGATTTTTCTCCCCCTAATGGTGAGAAGATTTAAGAACATGCACTACATGGATAATCAGTAGGTAAAAGAATCTTCTGGTTCTTTAAGTGATATTTATGGGAGTTTTTAATAATTCGACGCATCATTATTGATCCTGGATGACCAATACGATCATACCAAAACATAAAAACCTTTGGATCTGAACACTTCTGGTGTATTGCAACATTTATTTCAACTGTTCTCATTGTAGTATAATATAACCCAGAAGAGAAAATAGACAGTTTTTCTAGTATAAGTTTCTGGCCCGATACTATTGAAGTAATATAAAGAAATTCTTCACTGCCTTCGTTATTGGTTTCAACATGATAACCATTACAACGTATATCCTTAAAGTTGAGTAAATTTTGGCTTGACTTGGTAGAATACAAAACATCATCAATACAAAGTTTTGTGCCATTTAACAACATTATAATCGCTCTTCTAGAGCTTTCAATTAAGTTTAATGAACCTGATATGGTATTGACATTGACTTTACATAATTTTAAAAATCATTCTATATGATAATCGCTCTTCCAGAGCCTCTAATTACCAGTAGGTCCCATACATCTTCATATATGTAAAATATAAATTAAACTTTATTACTTGAAACATAAATGAAACATATCAAAGTAAAAATGCTTATTATAATGTCATAATATAATGAAAGAAAAATAATTAATTGATACGACCATTTCCATTTTAAAAGTCAAGATAATTCATGAGATCTTCAAGATCATTATGATCATTCATGGGATCTTCAAGATCCTTATGATCAACAAATTTTCGTTTTAATTTCCTTTCCCTTTTCTTTTATGGAAAGGTGGTACAAATCTACCAAATATTTAGGAGTACGACAGGTACGTGACCAATGACCTTCCATTTCACACTTACGACCACGACCATAATTTTCTCTATGTTTATCAAATGAGGTTCCATTCACTTCAGGGAATGGAGTAGAACTGGTCGAACGAGATTGGTGGTTTTTTTTATAACAAAAATTCATTATTTTGTTCAGCCACTAGAAGACATGATATCACTTCAGGGAACATAGTTTCCTCTATCGCTTCAGGGAATATTTTGTAAACTTATGCTATCGATATTGCTACTGCAGGAGCATATTTGAGGCATGAAATGTAGTCAATGTTTTCTCTAACATGTCTTCATAAGTGAGATGATAACAAATAAAATTTATTGATTTTTGCATGATCCTGCAGGGATGCATGATTGTCAACCTTAATTGTATCTTCAAAATTCTTTGTCTCTAAATAAATCTCAACATCAAGACTCCATCACAAAGTAATTCATGCTCGATATATAAAGGGCGGTAAATTCAAGTTTTGTAAGTTCGACATTTATATAAATATATAATTTCGTAAGAAATTAAACAAAATATAAACTTTCAAATAATATAACATTATTATATGTATTTACTATGAGCTTAAAGTGAGAACCCAATTAAGTTGAGAAAATACCCAAAACAAAATGCAAGACAGATATGTCTTGCCAATCATATTTACTCTCGGTTTGAGGTCATTTTCATAAAACTCCACCACTTGGGGTTAGTAGATGTAATATGATATTTAATAAATATTTAATGTCATATCAGGCAAAGAAAAATATACATGGTATTAAACCATTTAACATGCACAAGCAAGGGAGTGACTATAGGAATATTCATGTAAGTTGACAAACAAATAACATGCAATTTTCTATCAACTAGTATACTTAAGCAGTAATACAATTATCAATGTTTGCATTATTAATTTTCAATTCAAATTTTGCATACTGATATATATATATATATATATATATATGTAGACAAATAAATATATCCTCAATTAGTATTTTAACCAATTTTAATCTCAACAAATATTTTCACATATAATAAAAAAATAGATAATAGGACTTATCTGTGATGTAGGATGGTTGCTTATCAGATTTTGCTATGAGCCCATGTGGGATAACATTTGCGGATCCATTGGCAGAAATAACCTTTGGTGTTTGAAGAATCATGAGAGACAACTTCCTTTCCTCAGTTGGTTAGAAATCCGTGCTGATAACGTGTTGTAAAATGATAGATAAAACAAAATGTATATCAACAAAAATGTATATTAATAAACTCTTGTATTTAAGTGGTCATCTGCACTTCTCTTTCATTATGATATTCTTACTTCTTTCAATATACAAGCAACCATGGACTTATTGGTTAATACTCATATCTTCCCCATGATATATATATATATATAGGCATGGAGAGAGAAAAAGTGAAAGATGAAGAAATAGGAATAGTAAGAGACATGAAAACCAAATGTTTTCTAATATATAACTTGTTATTATATTGGTGATAAAAAATATTACGCATTCTATATATAATTTTTTGTTGCATTGATTAATGTAATATTTTCGAGATGGTTCCTAGATAACGCTCACAGATAGCTAACAACTTCTCAACAAGATCGTCTAGATATTGCTCCACGTCATCTACGGAAAGACAATATCACCCTAGCTACAATGAAAATTTTGACTTCACTACGAAATCTATAATCAATATAATAAAAAATAATATAAATTTTTTAAGGTAAAGTTGGTCTGCAACACCATAACCGGATTCATTAACCTCCTAGCTAAGAATCATCAACTGCAGAGAGAACAAAAGGTTCATCTTTATAGAAATAGTTGTGACCACCCAAAATGTAAAACCGATCACATAAACGAATTACAAAAATTATTATATAGTATTCCTTCCGTTTTAAAATTAAAAATATATTTGTAAAATAACAATTATTAATTAAGGATAATTTTATATTCTCAAATATAAAATTATCCTTAATAGTGGTCATTTGGACAGATTTTATTTTTTGATTGTCGGATTAACAGCCGTTGATTTTGTGATTTATGTGTTTTGTGCCAAGTGGTACAAGTGTATAAACTTGGAGGAAATTGGCCAGGAGGAGGATGAGTTTCATAAGGAAGGAAAAAAAGCTCAACAGGAACAACAAGTATTTGGTAGAGTTTGATCAAGTAAGGATTAATTAATTAATTATAATAAGCAGAGATTAAATCGAGTGGATCTAAATCTCTTTTTGTCAGAAGTCCAAATCTTCCATCACATAATGTTTCATCTCCAATCTAATTTTATTTATTGTCGTCAAGGATATATAATTACTTTTTTATAATTAAATTTTAAATAAATAAATATTACGTGATATCAATACCTAGGATGTCTCCCTTTAAATTATTATAGAAATTGTTATTTTCACATAATTTTTTTCAAATGAATAGTAATTAGATTATACATTCATTCGAGATAAATTCATACGAAAATATCACTTTTATAATGCAAAAATATCAAGGTTCTTTTCTGGGTGGGTGGGTTATGTAGTTCTATATATATTGTTATTATTTGTGAGGATTTATGGACTTTTGGTTTCATTTCCATCTAAATGATGAACTTTTGTTTGATAACGCAATATCATATATATTTTTGCTTAATTAATTAATGTTTGTAAACTAGCTAGCTAGTCTGAATTGTGTTTGTGGATTCTTTATATTTATTGTCTACCAGTGATTAGAAACGGGTTAAATGCACAGAATGCCCCTTGGACTATGGCCTTTTCTGATTTTAAACCCAATTCTTTTCGTCAACGCATATAAGACCCATTACAATTTAAAAAATTGGATATTAAACCCAACAACGCCACATGTGCGTTGACTGCATACGTGGCGCCACGTGGTTTTGCTGATGTGGTAATAATTGGTTTGCACTTTAAAAAAATTGCTTCTACCCGGTTTCGAACTCTGGCCAATAAATTAAATTCCAACACCCTTCCCACCCGAGCACCACGGGCCTAACTGACAATTTATCCCAAGAAATTCATCATATATTTTGTTTGAATCCTTCCTCAGCCAAGTCCTCAAAAGACTTTTCTACCACTACTTGCACCATCTCCCTCCTTTAATTTCAGATCGGCCCTTCTCTCTCTTCGGCTTCTTCTCTGTTTTGAACTAGGGTTTGCAAAATCTTTTAAATTTCAGAGGGTTAGGGATGATTCGATAAAGTAATGGAAATGGGAAAGATTTATAAAGCATCTACCAACATAAAGGTTGGGGAATGTTCAAATTCTACTAGAGGTAGTGGAATTTCATCTACAAAGTATTGTGGCTGAGGCATGCGAGCAAGAATATGTACCTCGTCAAATGGAAAAACTGTAGGGAGGAAGTTTTATGGTTGTTCAAATTATGGTGCAAGTTTTGGTATTTAGCTTGCTATAATTAATTAATTTAATTATTTACACATGTGATAATATTTCACATTGTTTGACTAATTTGGTACAGAAGGAATCTTTTTGTGGGTTTTTTGAATTGATTGACACTATGAACAAGTTAGAAGATGCTGAGAATTTTCAGTCTCTGTTGAATATGAAGAACACTGAGGTTGAGTTACACATGATGAGGGCTAAAACTCATGACCTGGAAGTGCAAGTAGCTAAATTGACAAAGAAGAATGCCAAATTGAAGAATGATTTAAAGTATTTAAAAGACAAATTAAGAAATTTAGAAACAAGGGAAAAGTGGTTCGTACTTGTAATTGGGTTGGTTTTTGTTTTGTTTATGAGCATGTGCAAAAACATGTTTTAGGTTAAATGGTGACTGAATATATGACTCAATTTGAAGTACATTGTGAATGTATGTCTGAATTTTGTACTATTTTGTGAATGTAACAGAATGGAATTTTGTGAATGTAATAAAATGGGAAATCAATGTGCAGTTTGATGTTTTTCGTGTTACTCATACCACTTTGGACATTACAATAATAAGTGAATAAGTCAAAGATGGACACTTAAAGTAGATAAACAAGATTACATTAGCATAATAACTGAAACTTCAAATATTAATATTAACACCATCTGTTCTTCCAAAAACATCATTTGAACATAAACACCAGAAACATCATTTGCACAGTTAATTCCAAACACCAAAAGCATCATTTGAACTGTTGACAGTAATACAAAATCATGCACCTAGTTGTTCACATAAATAGAGAAATAAATTACATAACCAACTTCAGCCTAACATCCTTCTACTTGTTTGCACCCCCTAATATTTTTTCTGGCCTCATTTACTTCTTCATCATCAGTTACAAACAACTCTTCTTCATCCTCATCAATTATATAGGTATCATCAGAACTATTTGAAATCAGATCTACATTTTTTTCAACAACAGCACCATCATGATTTTCGACAACCTTTTTACCATTTTTCCCCCTTCACAGTCATGCTCAAGATATATCTTAACATATTTATGATTGACAACTTCATCTAACATAATATTAAGGTCATCATCATTTGCAAGATTATCGAAATGGCCACAAAACATAGCATCAGGCATCTTGTAATATAAACCTATTACATCTGTATACCCAAATCCCTCACACATTATCTTCAGCTTTTCAAAATTTAGATCTAAATAGGGGATTCTGAACTTATCAACCTTTTCTCCACTGTAATGCATTACAGGATGTAACCCAAAGTAACCGCCATGGTGGAGTTCAACAACCAAGTAACTACATTAAAAAATAAATAAACAACTATTAAAAGGATATAATATTTTTTTATTTTAACATTTATAAAGGAAAGCTAGTTATATAGCCCACCACAAACATATACAACATACATACAAAGACAATACTCAATAAGACCACAACAAGGTTCTGTTGACTATTGAAGCAAAGAAAGAAAGAACAGAGACAACATTCAGTGTAGGACCAAAGCAACAACATTCAGTGTCATAAACAAAGAAAGAACAAAGACATGCACAACCTATTTGGACCACAACATGGGTCCTTATGATAAAGAAATAAAGCAACAAAAAGTTACCATTAAAGGGGCCGGCAAACAGACAATAGTGGAATTAATTAATTAACAAAGAAAATATGAAGAAGATGATAGATACACTTACACCATCGCCATCGATTGCTAAATATTTCTTCATACTACCGCCTATTTCTCCTTCGGATGAGCCAAGATCAAACGTCCAAATTCATAACCCTAATTAGTCACTTGAAGGAATATGAAACAGAACGATGTTGAAAGGGAGATAAGATGATGCAAATGGGGGTAGAAAAGTCTTTTGAGGACTTGGCTGGGGAAGGATTCAAACAAAATATATGATGAATTTCTTGGGATAAATTGTTAGCTAGGCCCGTGGTGCTCGGGTGGGAAGGGTGTTGGATTTTAACTTGTTGGCCAGAGTTCGAAACCGGATAGAAACAATTTTTTTCAAGTGCAAACCAATTATTACCACATCAGCAAAGCCACGTGGCGTCACGTGTGCAGTCAATGCACATGTGGCGCTATTGGGTTCAATATCCAATTTTTTAAATTGTAATGGGTCTTATATGCGTTGACGAAAAGAATTGGGTTTAAAATCCGAAAAGGCCATAGTCTAAGGAGCATCTGTGCATTTAACCCAATTAGAAACACTAGTTAATTTATGTGAGGTACCATGCATGTAATTCAAAAGTCATAACAAGAGTACTTATTGTTATACCCCTTTATATGGTTCATATACACACATAGTAAAATATGATATTACATATTTTTCGGTTGGGATAAAGTTGACACTAATTTCATTCTAATAAATTTTATAACTTGTTATTATATTGATTATAAAAAATATTACATATTCTATATATAATTTTTTGTTGCATTGATTAATGTAATATTTTCGAGATGGTTCCTAGATAACGCTCACAGATAACTAGCAACTTCTCAACGAGATCGTCTAGATATTGCTCCACGTCATCCACAGAAAGACAATATCACCCTAACTACAGTGAAAAAATTGACTTCACTACGGAATCTATAATCAATATAATAAAAAATAATATAAATTTATTACGGTAAAGGTGGCCAACAACTTTACCATAACCAGATTCATTAACCTCCTAACTAAGAATCATCAACAGCAAGAGAACAAAAGGTTCATCTTTATAGAACCAGTCGTGACCATGCACCCAAAATGTAAAACTGATCACATAAACGAATTACAAAAATTATTATATAGTATTCCTTCTGTTTTAAAATTATAAATATATTTATAAAATAACAATTATTAATTAACGATAATTTTATATTTTCAAATATAACTTTAGTATTAGTTAGGAATTCAGCTGTAGTGATTTGATATTAAAAATGATAGTAAAAAAGTAATAGTAAATTAGGAATATCATGTCACTTTATATTTCTAAAATAAAAATGTATCTATTATTTTGGAATGGATTAAAAATAAAAATGTATATTTAATTTTGGAACAGATCGAGAGCGTATAAAATAACACAATATTCTCGAGTTTATAATTATAATTTTGTTATCATGTATGTCATGCCTATTAAATTAACATTTATCATTTTTAATTTAGGGGGTAGACATTGAATAAAAATTTGTAAATTAAACTATTGATTTTGTACCGGAATTAAAGGAGTATAATGTTATTGTTTATGACACAATAACTACGTGGAAGACATAATACTATGAAGCGAGAGGAAAGGATGTAATTGAATAAGACATGCATTCCATATTAACTAACCACAACATTTGATAGTCATGTGTTTCTTTTTTCTCCGATTTAAAATTACAAGACAGGGTGTAATTCCCGGAAACTCTTTACTTTTGCACTTTTAACCGTTAAAATATATATATATATATATATATGTATATATATATAAAAATTAAATGTTGATCATTGAAATATCCTATTAACGATATATAGAAGATGCATTAGATGAGATTTTTATATTTTATTTTGTCAGGCCTTTCATCTAAGGGTAACATCAAGGAAAATTATAGAGAATGGGTAACGGAAGAAGCATCATTTAATTGAATAAGAATTCATTTATTATTTAATAGATATGTGAAAAATATAAGTAGGTAGGTAGGTAATAAAGAAAGAGCACACTCTTCTATATTAAAAGGACAATATTACTCTTAATTAATTTAGAATTTTTTATTAATTATGTAATTGACGGTTCTTTTCAAATATTTTACAATATTTGAAATTTATTTATTAAATAAAGGATTTCTTACTTACTTTCAAATTTTAAATTTTGTGCATTCATATTTTTTTTGAAATTAGATGGATCAATTAACTATATTATGGTGTATCACTTTAATAAGATACTAAGCTAAATTATATATCATGTCTTAAAACATACGAACTAGAATATTTACCATTTACAAATATTTAAATTTTATATTTTCTAATATAATATGAATTAAATTTTTAATAAATTATAATAAAATATCTCAAATTACAAAGAATTCTATTAATTATGAAAACAATTGGCTTAATATAGTTGTTCAGTTTCATATATGTCGAGAATTATGTTTTGAAATAGCTAACTAAATGTATACACATTTTGTCTTGTAAAATATGTTGTATAATAAATTTAAAGGAAAGATAAATAGATACTCCCTCCGTCCCAAATTAATTGTTTTTTTAGGACTTTTTTTAAGTCAAATTGACGATTTTTAAAATTAATAATTAAGCATATATAAATATATTTCTAAAATTATAAAAATTGAAATTAGTAATAAATTGTATATACTTTCTTTTGGTTATAATATCTTCACCTATATGTTAGCAAAAATAGTAAAAAGATTAGTTCTAAAAATAGTCAATTTGACTTAAAATGGTCAAAATTGAGCAATTAATTTGGGACGGAGGGAGTAGTAAATATGTTAATTGGTTGTATGTAAATTATGAATATTGTAATAAATTTTTTTAAAAATATTTGGGTGTAAAACTATCACCTTAGACGCGCATGTATCAATACTGTTAAGAAAACAAAAATCCCATATTGAAGCCTTAAAATTAGGTAACACAAAAAATATCATGAGCCACGGCCCAAAGGCCCATTAGATCTAGGGCCTGTACAACGCTAGATCTCATAATCTCAGGCTCTCATCAGCAAAACTAGACATACATAAATGCTAACATCACTCAAAAGTGCACGTGAACTGCTATACTACTATTCCAGTTCATAATAATTATCAGCCACATTTAAATCTAATTTTCATATCCGCCCTTATTATTTTTCTCCCCACAATCTCTCTCCTCCTTTCTCTCTCCTCATTCAGTTGGCCCTCTACGAACCCTAGCCACTCTATTTCCTCTTCCTCTTTAGGGATTTTGCTTCATTTTTGAGTTTGATTTGTAAAATTCGTTCTGTTTTTTTGTTGTTGTTCTTAATTTGATTCTTTAGGTTCAGTTAGGTTTTTCGATTTCAATTGTTTTTGTTTCTTCATTACAATGGAGTTCGGAGGTGCTCGAAAGAGAGGGAGACCAGAAGCTGCTTTGAATGGGAATGGAGGTTTTAAGAAAACCAAGCAAGGTTTGGCTTTTCACTTTTTGTTTTACTCTGTTGAATCTAGGGTTTTCATGTCGATATAAGATATGTATGAATACTGTTTACTTGTTCATATTGTATGTTTATCATTATATGAAGTATTTTGTGTGGTTACTGATAGGGTTTTATGAAGTTTGTTGGTAAACTTTCTGGGAACTGTATTTAGCTTTCAGGGCTATTTGTTTAGTGGTTCAATTTCTAGTTGATTTCTATTGGGGTGTTCTTTTCCCAGAATATTAATTTGTGTATTCATATGAGTATCGCTTAGCTTTTCTGTTCTTACTAAACTTGGTTTGATATATTTCTGTTTTATTAGAGCAGGTTACTTTATGTTTAATTTATGCAGGATGAGATTTATTTGGTTAACTTAGATTTGGTGTGTATGGCTGCTAAAGATATAGATAAATTGGGTTCATGTGTTTGTATAGGTTGACAAGCCAAATACTATCACAGAAAAGTTTCAGCTCATTGAGAATTTGTAGATTCTTTCAATTTTTTTTTGATAAGTTAGAAATTTTCATTTATCTGTTGTGGTTTTTTGATTTATTTGTTGTAATTTCCTTTGCTTTGGTGTTTTTTTTAATTTGTTTGTCTTTGTTTTTGTATTTCAAAATTCAGTGATGCATATATTAATATTTGACTAAGTAACTCTATGCAAAGAGTTTATTAGATCGAGATAATTTATATAAATCTATTACTTGTCAAGAAAATACTAGTATATTGTCTATCGGCCAAGAAAGGTGGGGGTAGAAGGAAAATAATCTCGAGTTGCTATGGTTCTCCAATGTGTCATGTTGAATTAAAAAAAAAATCTAATTCTACATATTGTGTCTGTTAAAAAAATAATTAGAATTGTCTGTAGGGTTAATTTTTTTGATGCCTTTTGAATATATATTTACTTTAAAATAGTAGAATTAATTCTTTTAGGAACTTAGTTACACACATTTAACAATAAACGATTTATAAAAATTTCTGTTCTTACCCTCCAGTTTCTCAGCTACCAAAGCCAACATCAACGAACTGGAAAACAATTAATTTGAAGCCATCTTTAACTTTTGTGTCCTATATATGATTTTGTAATTCTCTTCCGAATTTGTTTCTTTGGAAAACTTTATGCAGGAAGAGTTGTTTTCATTATTCAAAATAAAATTTAAAGAAAAGGTAAAACTATTTGCATCTCCTGTCTTTGAGTAGAAGATAAAATATTCACTAAAAGACCCTTAAAAGGATTCCCTGAAAAAGTTTTCCAGTAACTAATAAATCTTAGTATTCCATGAATTGTTAATCTATATTTTATATATTTTTTTTCAAAGCAGAACTTTTGTATAATAGTGATAAGAAATTTAAATTGGTTTTAACGTTCAAATATGTAATGTTTCAAGATTAATAATTCACTGAAATTTTAACTGAAGTAAATAATTAATGTTCTGTAACAGAAATGGAGTCCTTTACAAGTGGTATAGGAAGCAAATCGAAGCCATGCACAAAGTTTTTCAGGTTCTAATTCTAACCTATGAAAAATAAATCTTGTAAGTTTAATTTTATCTATTGTTAATGCTTATAAGCTGTAAGAACAATTCATTTATACGATGGTTACAAGTAAAAGCAGTATTATTTGGACTAATGAATTGGGCTTCAAAAGTTGTGATACAGGTAATACTCTTCGATTAATCACAAGATAACATGGACTATTGAACACAATGTTTGATTTTGAAAGTGTTGTTGATTTACCACTAGCTGGTCTATATGTAACTCAAAGCAGTTTTGGTCGATACAAAATTGGCCCCCCAAATAATGATGATACATACATTAAATGAATCTTTCACAAGTAACAGTTGCGGGATTGGGCTAATCAGTTGACAACTAAAGTTGGGAGATGTTATTGAATAATATTCCGTATTACTATATAATATGGTCTGATCTGGTTCACTGTGGGTGGAGTTTGGTATGCTGTATTATTTCTACTCTGAATCAGGTGTCCCTAAATTTTCTGCGATATAATGGTCATTATGTTTGGGAATCTTCTTTTGTGGTATATGGGTACATAAATTATTTTACAGAAAATCCTGGTTTGCACAAATTGGTCATGGTGGCCTGCCTTTTATGATATTATTACTTTGCCTTTGTGAGGACAAATTTCTCTAGTCAATGTACATTCAGTATTATGTTCTGTTCATACATCAGTAATCAATCAGAATAATGGATTATCTTATGTCAATTCCTTCCGGATCAAACATGAGAGAAGAGTTCTGAAATTACCCAAATATTGATAAAAGCAGATAGAGAAGTTAATGGGTGGGTTTAGAGTACTCTTTTTTGATTTTCTATAGAGCTTAGTGGTACTTTTGAATGACTAGAAAATTTGAAAGGGGACGTTAGATAAGACTTATATGTTATGCCGATTTGTATAGCTTTTTCTAGCTTAGTTTTGAGATTAGCAGTAACCTGTTTGATTATACTAACAATAGTGTTGTTTATATCCATTATTATTGAATTTGTGTTAGCACTCTCACTTTGCAATATGTTGGAGTTAAGGACAAAGATTTTATATAGCTTTGTTCTAAAAAAAAAAATAGGCAGACCTAGGCGGCGAAGGGAGCGTGAAGTTCCTAGGCCTTGTAGGTGGGTCCTAGGCAGTTTTCTAGGCTTGTCCTAGGCGGGCGGTCTAGGCGGTGTTAATTTTATTTTAAGAAAGTATATGGGTGAAGTTTGAAATATATCGAACTTTAGGACTATAGTCTATAAATATAATTAAAAAGAAACTTTAAGGCATGTATTTGTAATATGACATATTTTAACTTATATTACACATACAAAATTGGGCCACATGTTCATTTTTCGTTTTATTAAGTTGGCCTTTGTCTTTAAGTCGTAAACCGTAAACTTAGAAGCGGAAGACCAATAAAAAACCCTAGCCTCCTCAAACGTAATCAGTGAGAGAGGGCAGCGATGGCGACAAGATGACAGTGAGTTGGCAGTGAGAGGCCCTCAAGTAAGTTTCTTTCCCGCTTCTTTTTCTTCTCCTTTCTTCTTTTCTCTTTTTCCCCTTTGTTCTTCCGCTTTTAAATTTACAGTTCACGTCTTAAAGCCAAAATGCAACTTAATAAAAATAAAAATGAACATGTGGCCCAATAGACACACCACGTCTCCTATTATACGTGTAATATAACTTAAATTATGTTGTATTAGAAGTACATGCTTTAAAATTTCTTTTTAATTAGTTATAGTCCTAAAGTGTTATATATTTCAAACTTCACCGATATACTTTTACTGATAAAATTAACACCACCTAGTCTGCCCAGAAAGCCCTATGCGCCGCCTACAAGGCCTAGGCGTTTCTAGCTCCCTCCACCACCAAGGTCCACCTAGCATTTTTTAGAACATTGGCTAATGGTATGGAAAGGTGTTGGGTTTATTGCCATTATGAGCTGGAGAATAGTTGGTTTAGGAGCTGATTAGTTGCTGGAAATGCTGAAAATTTGTGAGAGATACTGATTTGGTGTTGACTCGTAAAAACTGAAGGCATGAGATTATGGAAATCGTTTAGGCTATACAATCAGGATGTTAGGATGGAAATATAAAGAGCATACTTGTTGGATGTGACCTGAAAAGTATGCCCAGTTTTAGATAGTAATTTATGTAGGACAAGCGGAAGAAAGGGGACTAAAAGAAGATACTTAGGCTAAAAGCCACAAAGCATACGGTATAATAGTCGATCACTCAATATAAGTACTAACAATGGACTACATGAGTTTTATATAGGAAAATAGCAAAACCATAAACTAAATGACCAGTAAAATACTATAATCCTTGGAAATCTATTTAAATTCGGAAACAAAATCCCTAATTAGTAATGATTATCTACTACTATAATACTATGGTAGAATAATCTACTAATATAATCAAAATATATCCTAATATTATCTACTAGAATAAAATAATTACATTTACTTCATCATAAACAATAATATAAAATAATTAATTAATAATATTTTGATTCTCTTAATTCCATCCTCACTAGTAATTTTTGAGGAGCCGAGTAAAATGTGAAAAGGAAAAGTTGAAATAAATAAACTTAGAATATATTTTAAGAATTTGGTTTGTCAGGCTTACCTCCTTGAGTAGTTTTAGGTTATTTTTTCTCTCTTGGTTTATTTTTGCTTCTTACTTAAGTTTATGTGTTGCATAGCACATTCATAGCTTTCATGTTTCATCCCAGATTAGTAGAAGTCAACATTTTTGTACAAAAAAGATTATCAAACGCATACATTATTTGCTTATTTTTTCGTTTGTGCTTGGGGATTAGACTTTGGCAATCAAAAGAATTTTAATTGTCAAATTGCAAAGGAAGAGCGTTGATGTAGGACAGATTTGTAAAACGAATTTATTATTAATTGATAAATAAATAGAACTAGAATCTAAGCTTTGCGCTTAAATACTAGGGTTTAGAGTTTCAACTCAGCGTCTATTAACTCTAGATAGATATCTCCACGATATAAGGGAAACCAATAATAGTCGTAATATGCAGAATGTCCTCCCAAGGAGACTTACATCGGTATTTAAACAAAACAACCCTAAATTGGACTTGAAGACCAAAAAGACAAAAATATCCCAACTAATTAAAACAAGTCCATAATAATGAAATAAACAAAATAAATAAATAAGGCAACTAAATCATCGATCCCCATCAAGCGTCATGTATGTCAAGTGAAATTTTCATTGATATTAGAAGAATTAGTTTAAAAGGTATATACAGTAGTAGAATGTGCTTTGGTTTATTGTTGTATAGGTTTAGAGGGGTCTATAAAGAGACATTTTGGAATGTGATAGTTGGAGGAGTATAATATATATATATATATATTAATGTGTCTGATTTATAAAAAGTAAAGAGAGCCTTAATAGATCCGAGCGAATGTACGTTTAACTATTTTTTGGACTTAATAAGATATTTAAAGGTCATGATGCTTCATACTATTGTAAAAATTGTAATACATTTATCTTAGCTGGAATATTGATATAAATTATAATGTGTATGAGATGGAAGTTGAACAAGGCGTGAATTGTTGACTAGTTGTGAGAGGAGAATGCATGGCGAATTTGGCTATTATATGGTTATGTTTTAGCGGTGCCTGACATTATTGGAGGACAAACAGTAAAGTCCAACTTGAAACCGTTTTGAATATGAAGGCCTCATTTGATACTTTTTAAATATTTTAATATGATCAAATTATCAACCAAAAAAAATGTTAATATGGTCCCTGAACTAAGCATTAGGGCAAGAAGGTTTCTCTAATTAACCTCATGTCATTAGTCTTGCATAATCTTAATTTACAGAAATTTCAGTTGCAACTTTTTGAGATGTTTGTTCTTTGTTTTTGCTGTTTTATTTTTTATTTTTATGGTTATGTTAAATTCTGCTAGTTAGTGCTAGATGGACACTTATTTTGATGATGATGATATATATTTATATGGTTGAGGTTACTCATAGTATGCTTGTAATATAAATAATAAAAAATTTGTCAGTGCTCTTATCTTGCATGCGTAGTTGATGTGACTATTGTCTGTGAATGCTCAAAAGCTATAGTATAACGTTATTCAAATGCTTTATTTAGTGCATAAACTGTGTAGAATTTAAGTGTACTTTTTGTCGGGCAGAAATTACTTTTTCCATTCTACAATGATTATTATGATGAATAAGATGAACCAAAGTGTAATAATCAACTAAAATGATTTGAAAAATGCCAATAAGGTGTTGTTTTTGAGATGCACAGTGTAATTATATGAACTTGAGCTACACAAGTAATCCTTTGGTCCAGAATAATCTCATTAGTTAAATAGTCTAAATTTATGTATTTAAGGATTTCTCCACTTTATTTAGGAGAAGTCAGAAACCTTAACCTATGATAACTTGACAAGTGATTTTGAGTTATACTAAATGTTTGGACACGGATCCCCGATCCTTCCATACTAGTTCTGTTTTCCGAACTTGATTTAATTTTTCACATAACCATCTTAAACCTAATGGTTGACTGTAAGAAGCACAGCCTTCTGCTTTGACAAGACTCGAGGAGGCAATCTACAAGCAAAAGGTTAAGATTAGGGATTATGGGTATTGCCAAGAGCAAAAAGACTACCCAAAACTTTTTCTCATCCTATAAAATATAATCAACTCTCTAATCAACACAAACTTCCCTAGGACACAAGGCTCTTTAGTTAATAGCGAGAGCTTAGAAAGGGTAACTATCCTGAAATTTCATGAATAGTTGCATACATGTTTATATTTTTGTGGCCTAAAATTCCCAATTGATATTCTAATATTACTTTCTTTAGCTGATATAACTATATCCATTTTTAAAGTTTCCAACCTTGAATTTTCATAAACCTATCCCTCCCTAGAAAAACTTCCTTTAGCAAGAACCTGTTTTTTTACTCTCTTGATAGCGTTAGTCTCTCTTTGGGCAAGTTTTGGATGGTTTAGGAAGGAGATAAAGGGGAAGAAACAATGAAAAAAGAAATAGGAGTAGAAGAATGCTCAAAGGCTGCAGGGCTACAATGCACATAGCCTTAACTCAATCAATATATTAATTACTTTAATTAATCTAAGAGATTACAATACCTATATAGGAGACTTAATACTTGGAGACTAGGTACAGTGGTAAAGTTGGTGGCCAAGTTAAACTAATATATTATTGTAACTTTGGTAACCTTAATAAGAAAATAACTCCTGTTTACTTACCTCCAAAATTAAAATATATAAAGTAATTTATCTTCTACAATTACAAAATCTACAATCACAATAAATTTATCTTTAAATAATTATTTAATCTTCACATGATGCTCAACATCATTCTTTCCTCTATTGAGAAAAACGTGTCCTCGAGTTTTAAAGTGGGGAAGATTGAGTTAACCTACAATTACAATAAATTTATGTTTAAATAATTATACAATAGTTATTAATCTTCATATGATGCTCAGCATCATTTTTTCGTCTATTGAGAAAAACATGTCCTCGAGTTTTAAAGAGTGGAAGAATGATCTAGTCAACTTAACTCCTGATATTGAATCCATGAAATTTAAAATCTTGAATCTCTTTGGAGTTTGATATTGTGGAAGTAGTGATAATTTGTTTTTCTTTTCTAGTATAATTTTGAAAGCTTCATTGATAACAAGCTCAATATATAAATGAATTTGTGCTTCATGGCTACTTTGCTCCCGCTCTTTCAACTTTTCCTTAGGTGAAATTGTTTCTGATCTTTTTGAGTCACTGAATTATTCCTTTTTTCCTTATCATTGAGATCTGCTCACAATGGCCTTGGATAGTTTTATTAAATACTTTGATGGAATTCAAAATTTCGTATTGATTTCTTCTTTCGATTTGCTACTACAAATTTTTTTGCTTGCTTAACCAACTTGGGAGAAATACTTGTCTAATTCCCTGCATGAAATATAGTTGGGAACAATACCTAGATTCTTTCTCGTAACGTAATACTAAACTTTCATGTTTTTATGCATCACACTCCAGATTTCTGCAAAGGATCCGATATTTATATGGGTCATCATTTGTCTTTAAACCTTAGCAATCCATTTGTTTTTTCCCTCAGGTTTTTTGTTCATTTTAGATTTTCGGTACATGTATCCCCAACCCCCACCCCAAAAAAGAAATAAATAAGTTGTTTTTTTTAATTTATTTTATTTATCTACATTCTTTCTATTTATATTTTGAATTATTTACCCAACTAGTTTGGGATAAAATGTGTTGAGCTGAATTTGGTTTCTTTACCTTTATTACCTTTTCTTGTTTGTTTGTTTAATTATTTTATCTTCTTAAGGGCTAGAATGTGGTTGGACCAATGGTTTCTAAAGTCAAAAAAATAAATGTTTCTTTCACTTGATGTAGTGTCTTAAAATCTTGCAATGATGTCCTTAAAGGATTTTGGTCTCTGTCATTTTTTGTTGTTACTTCGATGTTAGTATTTACTGGCATCTTGATGTAGTTTAGTTGGGTAGGGGCCTAATTTTTTTTCTTTCAAAAACCTCGGTACTTATATTCCTGAAGCTCTTGTCTGCATTCAGTATTATACAAATGTATACGTGTGTACTAAGCATCACATACAAAAATAAACTTTTTCACCACATCAATGTAAAATACTAATTTTGGAACCTTTGAGGAAGCTTCTGCTTCTTTTTGTTATGTGATTTTTGTGAATTATAGTGGCTAGGGCTGTCAATCTTTTGGGTCTTATCTGGTGAGCCTAGAATTAAGCTGAAAAATCACATACTTTTGGTGTACTGTACATGACCTGTCTTGAGTCATTCTCAAGGGTCTGGAGCTTTCAAAATTGTAGAAACATTAATTCCCTGCATACGTAATCATGACTTTTGTTTGATTCAATGTCATTATCCTGGTTTGTCATCTTCTTAGAGTAGATATTACTCCTATAATTGCTGTATTTTGGTTTTCCATTTTTATTCTGTAATATTTGTGATACTGATGTATATATGTTTGTACTTGTTCTGCAGCACTTCTGGGTGTCCATTTGGTGAGGGATGCCATTTCTTACATTATGTTCCTGGTGGCATTAAAGCTGTGGCCCAGATGACTGGCAACAACCCAGCTCATGCAGCTCCTACCAGAAATCCTGGACTCCCACCTTCATTTCCAGATGGTTCATCTCCTCCAGCTGTGAAAACACGCCTGTGCAACAAATACAACTCTGCTGAAGGGTGCAAGTTTGGTGATAAATGTCATTTTGCTCATGGTGAATGGGAGCTTGGGAGGCCAACAGCTCCGTCCCATGAAGATCCTCGTGCCATGGGACCAATGTCAGGCAGCAGGTTTGGGGGGCGGATGGAGCCTACCCCTCCAAGCCACGGAGCTGCAGCCAGCTTTGGGGCCTCTGCCACAGCGAAGATCAGTGTTGACGCATCACTTGCTGGAGCCATAATTGGTAAAAGTGGTGTAAACTCTAAGCAAATCTGTCGCCTGACCGGAGCCAAGCTTTCCATTAGAGATCATGAGTCTGATCCTAACCTAAGGAACATTGAGCTTGAGGGTACGTTTGATCAGATCAAACAAGCCAGTCAAATGGTCCGTGAGCTTATTGTGAACATTGGATCAGCCTCCGGACCTCCACCAAAAAGCCGTGCAGTTTCAGGCTCTGGTCCTGCAAGCAATTTCAAGACAAAGCTCTGTGAGAACTTTACCAAGGGGTCATGCACTTTTGGTGACAGGTGCCACTTTGCACATGGAGCCGAAGAACTTCGCAAGTCGGGGATTTGATCACTTCATCTGTTGATCACCCTCTTACTGCACCTGTCAGGACATCTCTGCTGTGGCCGTAGTTGATTTGTAGTTTTCTATTGTTGTTTCCGGAAGCAAATGAGATTAGATTAGACAAGATTGCAGTATCAAGAGTTATTCTAGGTATTGATATTTTGGGTGTTGACCAATCCTTTTGTATGATATCTTTTCATTGTCTACCTTGTTTTGACATTTTAAGTTCTCTGGTTTGGGCTTAAAATGTTGACAATCATTTTAGACTTGGTAGGTATCTAGATTCCAGACCTACTAATACCCCTATAATTGCTTCTAGGTACAATTTGGTTATTGCTTTCATTTCCTGTGTGTGGGGGTTTTGAACTTCTTTTTGAATATTGTACAATATACAGGGTGACAAAGTAGTTGTAGAGGTGGTGTTGGGTGATGCCTTGACCTCTTAAAGGATTTGTTGTGTAGATAAATATATATATTTAGAGGCACTCTTTTTAGCCAACTGAAAAATGTTTTGTCGGTGCATATTGGGTAGGCGTCTGGGCGACTTGGTGGGAGGGGAGAAAGTCGAGCGACTTGGTGGGCGACTTTGTGTACTTGGTGAAGACGACTTTGTTATTGAACAATTTTTTGGGTACTAATGATACTTGGTGAAGACAAACCTTGGTGGGCACCAAAATTATATACACACACACATATATGTGTATATATATTATACAGTCCGCTTTTCCAACGGACCGGTTCGTTAACGAACCGGTCTATAGCGACGGTTCAATCCGTCGTTATAGCTATGTGTCGTTGAACTGGGTTATAGCGACGGTGCGAACCGTCGCCGGTCCGTCGTTAAAGCTCTGTTAAGCGATGCATATGCTATAATGACGGACAAAACCGTCGCTATAGGCCGGTTCGTTTTTTCCGGTTCGTTGGAGAAGTTTTTTGATATATATTATATATATATATATATATATATATACACACATACACACACACATCCACATGCTCCACACACACATATATATATATATATATATATATACACATATGTGTGTATATATATTTTATATATATACACACATCCCCGTGCTCCATTAATTGCTGCCCCTCCACTAGCTTCTGATTTTGCTGACCATTAAGGTTTGTCTTCACTTGAGAGCATAAACTAATGTTGTGTTTGGTTGGTGGGAATGGAATGGAATGAGCTGGGAATGGAATGACCATTCCTTATGGAATGACTAAAAACATGTTTGGTTAGTCAGTTTGAATGAGCATTCCATTCTTTTAGTTATTTCATCCCTATTTGAAATATTATTTTTCATTCCTTTCTAAATAGGTGGGTTTATTTCATTCCCTTCCGCTTCGTTCATTTTTCACTTGACTTTGGGCCTATTCTAGAATGACTTGTTTTAAAATGACTTATAAGTTAAAATATAAGTTGACTTATTATTCAAACAGCTTATTGGTAAACAACTTATTATTGGTAAACAACTTATTATTGGTAAACAACTTATTATTTAAACAACTTATTAGTAAATAACTTATTATTGGTAACCAGCTTATTAATAGTAAACAACTTATTATTTAAATAACTTATTGATAAATAGCTTATTATTGATAAACAACTTATTATTTAAACAGCTTATTAGTAAACAACTTATTATTTAAACAGCTTATTGATAAACAGCTTATTAGTTAAATAGCTTATTATTGATAAACAACTTATTAATAGTAAACAACTTATTATTTAAATAGTTTATTGGTAAACAACTTATTATTTAAACAGATTATTAGTAAACAACTTATTATTGGTAAACAACTTATTATTTAAACAGCTTATTATTGATAAACAGCTTATTAATAGCAAACAACTTATTGACAAACAACTTATTATTGGTAAACAACTTATTATTTAAACAGCTTATTGATAAACAATTATTATTTAAACAACTTATTATTTGAACAGCTTATTAGTAAACGGCTTATTTAAACAACTTATTGGTAAACAGCTTATTGTTCATCATTGGGCATAGAAACCAATAATCTTAGTTTACTACTGCATTGAATAAACTATTATGAGATGTTCAGGAATATTGCTTTTTGTTTAATTTTATATATGATTTGTATTGGTTTCAAGGTTTTTTAAAAAAAATCATAAAGGTGTTTATTTGAATTTTAAATGCATAAAAATATAAAATAAAAAAATTCTAGTGAAGATGTTCTTTTAATTCTATTTAATCTATTTTTTCATTCATTTTTATAAGTTAGTAGTATATAAAAAACGAAAAAAATTATTTCTCATTCCATTCATAATGTAATTCATGTAAATCAAACACTTAAAATATAATGGTGATTCTATTCTTGAAGGAATGAATGAACAAACCAAACATAAAAATGGGAATGACCATTCCATTCCCATTCCCATTCCATTCCTTAAGTCATTCCAATCCATACATGTCAAGGAATGAGGACCAAACATAATATAAGTAAAATATATTATTTTGCTCTCACTCTTTGCATTATTTTATATGCTCAATTTCTTTTATATTGTGTAATGACAAAGTAAACATCAGACAACAAAGTTCAAAACTCCAGACGATCAGGAACTGATAAACTTAATACGCTAAGAATACCAAGACATCAAAGCCTTTATGAACTGTAAAACATGTAACCTGTTTGGGACATACGAATTAATTTATTTTATATATATATATATATATCCCGATAATTACCCTGTGTTTAAGAGAAAGAACTTGCTTTAATAAAGTATATTGAATTAAACTAAATATTACAAGTGTATCATCATTTATATAATTTGAAGTTGTACACGTTCAAAAAATTACAAGTTTACAACTATAATAAAATTATCCATTTTGACTTGATCTTGTTCACTTCTTGTTGTGATTTGATATGCTACATGTATTATGAATATGGTAAATCATTAGAAAAATAAATATATCAATATTTATATAAATATTAAATATATATAATTTTATTTGTATAAAATTTACATTGTTAACGACTTGTCGACTTGTGGACGAATAGTCGGACGCCTTGTCGCTTAAGCGCTTAAGCTCCCGGCTGTCGTCTCGCCTCGACTTGTCGCCTTGATAACTATGATTCTATCCAATATACTAATTATTTAATCTTAATAATTTTATAAATAATGGTTAAAATATATTAATAGATAGTTATGATATTACTCCCAAAAATTAGAATAGTAATAAATAATTTCACTGTTAAAAATTTAAAAGTATTTTCGACAATTGAAATTTTGATGAAAAATTCACGTGTTCTCTAAATGATGAAAAAAATGTAGGATTACATTCATTTTTGGAACAATTATGCTATTAAATATAATAAATTAATTAACAGTATTGATTTCAAATATATTATTTACAACTATAAAAATATGGTGTATTGGATGAAATTTGAGGAAAGATGTAATGAAGGTGATCCAAATCCCCTATTTCTACATTGATTTTCTATTTGGTTTGCTTCAACTAAAATGATCGGCCAATAGCATAGCTCTTTCTTTCTCCGGTCTAGAAGTCTATTGTTATATTTTCTTATATCTACAAATTCATTTTTCACTCATCAAAAATATAATAATTGACTAAAAGTAGATACAAAAATCATTTAAATAGTTATTAATTAGTAATAATTATTGGGTTCATCCATTTAAATTATAAACTAACTATACTTTGAGAAATAATTATGAAAATAATTATTTTTTGCTTTTGGAATGTACAACGTAAATCAATTCATTTTTTCTTTTGACAGAAAATAGTCTAATTGTAGATAAACATTATTTGCACTGATGAAAAGAAACTAATGAAGATTAAGAGAGATGCCGCTCTCATATGTTGAAGAGATATGGAGTTCTCATTGAAATCTTGACACTTTATCATGTATATGAATAATCGAAAATATAAGATTATTGATGTAACAAGCCCAATTACAAGGATGATCAACTTATATTTAAGATGACCGTGTCAGATGACTTACAATGTCTCTTATAAAATTTTAATAATAATCTCATGAGTTTTAATTCAAAAATAAACTTTTTAAAGTGTGGATAATGACAAAATGAAAAGATGTAAACAAAACAAAAAAGTAATACAAACCAATAACGTTCAAAATATACTTTGATGATGCAGGAAAATAGTAAAAATAATAATAATATCCAATAAGTCAACTGAGCACCAACTAAATACATGTGTTTTTTTTTCCGGAGAACTTATACTATTCTGTAATAAATCTATAAATACATTTGAATTTCAATACAGTTATGAGAGAGTTTGCGGAAGAAACTAAGAGAATAATTAAGGGAACCATTAGAAAACTTACCTCACACAGTAAAAAAGATGACTTTATCAGTAGATTATGACCGTTGATCTATATCACCTCTAAAAACAAAACTAGGGATGATGATGGTGCGGTACAGTTTCGGTTTTTCAGTAATTTGGAGCCGCATTGGTCTTAAAAAATCTTGAACTGGAATCGCACCGCATGGATAGCGGTTCAAGATTTTTCTGCACCAAAACTGCACCGACTAGTTTATATTTTGAACTGCACCGCACCGACTTGCACTGATCAAAAATTTAAAATATTTTTAATTTAATTTTTATTAAATTAGTTTAATATTCTTATAAAATACATTACAATAACATTCATTAAAATAGCGCTAGAAAATATTAACAAGCAATACAAGAATATGTGTTTAATTAAAACTATGATAACATTGTTATAGTTTTAATATTATTATTTAATATATATCAACTGTAAGATCCCGATTTTTATAAAATAAAATTTAAATTTTCCTTATATTTATTATTTTAAAACAGGAAAATAAAAGTGGAGCCAAAACTTGTAAGCTTTGAGGAGATCAGTTTCCCTTGGTCATTCAATTAAGTTCCAATAATTTTTTTTATAATTATCCTTTTTCATGGTTGTTATTAAACTAGTTACATGGGATCCACTTCACCTGTAATAGGCAGATAGTGGGTTTTATTTGATTTAAAGAGAGATTTGGAATTATCATGATCCTATTTTGTAATCAAGAATTCTCATACAGTAAGTTTATTTAAATTGCCAATCAAAAAGTAAATTTGATTTAATTGAATTTTCGAACCCGGGCATACTCACTTTAATTGCTGTAATATGAATTCATGTAATCAGTACAAGTGTATTGATTTGGTTAATGCAATCACGTGATGATGCCTTGTAATTTGACTTAATAAATTACATGAGTATATATTATTTGTTTGGTGGATTACTATTATATATTTATGATGTTGTATTTTGTTATCACTTGAGGTGGCGGCTTAGTGGTGAGAAGTCGGATATAAATTTCCATTAATGTGGGTTTGAGTCCTAGTAAACTCCTCTATGCTCAAGTGATCTCACGCCCTGAATTTATTCACGGGTAAGTTGAGTTGTGCCGATGAAGACACCACTGAGGCCTCCAAATTTTTTTGGTTATCATACACTTATTTTCTCCCATCATACACGTAATTACCCGAATATTAATCAATAGAATTTAATTTTCTTATAGTTTTTATTCTAAATAGTAAGGTGTTAAATTGATAAAATAATAAGTTAATGGTGATATGTGCAAATTATCAGATAAAAAGTATGTGGGGGAATATTCTTTCTGTCGAAAAATATTCTTTCTGTCGGGAAATATTATATTCAGTAAAGTACGATGACGCCGAAATAACAAAACATTGGTGGGCCCCACAACGACTAACTATCAGATACTGAAAACGATAGAAATAACTTTTTATCAACAGTACTATCACCTGCAACTGTTAAAATACCCGATCATAAAAGAATAGTAGCACACGGTATTGCACAATATCTCATATTATTGATTCAATAATTGTTACAGTAACATCTGCACAATATTTTATTAAATCAATAATTATCACGACACAATAACTTATATTATTTGATATGATATTATTAGACTAGTTAGCATTATTGATAATGTCTAGAAGTTCTATTAAGTAAATGGGTTATTTAATTGCGCGCCGTTTATACGGAATGAGAACGATCTGATTGTCAATATTGTTCGTCCATAATAATTGCGAATAATTGTTAAAAGATTAAAAATGTGTTGATTAAAGATAATTATGATATGTGATGTGTGGTAGATAATTGTTCAATTTTTGGTATAAGGGTTTATCATGAGGCGTTTGTTGTAAGCTTGATTTATTTTATGGGACCCACAATCAAAATTATTCTGTAAATTTTTAAACTTGGCGTACCCAAGTTTCTTTTATTCCGACAAAGAATAAAACATAAAACTTTTATATAATATTATAATAATAGTAACAAAACATAAAACTTTTTATATAAAAGAGAACATATTATATTATATATAAAGTTATTTGTTTTATTAGAATATTTTATTAAATATCAGACGAAAGTCGAATTCGGTGTGCTAAGAATATTTTATTAAAAATCAGACGAAAGTTGAATTCGGTGTGCTAAGAATATTTTATTAAAAATCAGACGAAAGTCGAATTTGGTGTGCTAAACATTTTCCTATAAATAGGAGGGATTAACATAAAGAAATTCATAACTTCCTTACTTACACTTCCTTTCACTCTCTAAATTGCTTAAGTTCTCTCTAAGTGTATTAGGCTATCTTAAGTATTTGTGAAGATCAATAAGAGTACGAGTGTAATGCCCTAGATATTTAATAAAGAGAATTTAATTTTCTTATAGTTTTTATTCTAAACAGTAAGGCGTTAAATTGATAAAAATGATAAAGTTACGGGTGAGATGTGTAAATTATATTAGAAAAAAAATATGGCGGGGAATATTTTTTCTGTCAGGGAATATTTTTTTTGTCGGAGAATATTATATTCAGTAAAGTACAACGACGCCGAAATAACAAAACATTGGTGGACCCCGCAACGACTAATTGTCGGATAATAAAAACGACAGAAATAACTTTTTGTCAACAATACTATCACTTACAACTGTTGAAATACCCGGTAATAAAAGAACAGTAGCATGCAGTATTCTACAGTAAAATGTGGTATTTCACAGTAGCACGCGGTATTACACAGTATCTCATATTATTGATTCAACAATTGTCAGTGTGGCAACTGCGTAGTATGTCATATTATTGCTCAATAATTGTTACAGTAACATCTGCACAATATTGCATACTATTAAATCAATAATTGTTATGGCACAATAACTCATATTATTTGATATGATATTATTAGACCAATTAGCATTATTGACAATGTCTAGAAATTGTGTCAAGAAAATGAGTTATTTAATTGCGCGTCGTTTATACAGAGAACCCTCCTCTTTCTTAGGAATGATCTGGTTGTTAATATTGTGAGTCTATAATATTAATGGTGAATAATTGTTGAAATATTGAAAATGTATTGATTAATGATAAGTGGTGTGTGGTAGTTGTTTGTTCAATTTTTGATATAAATAGAAGAGTTTAACATGAGACGTTTGGTGCACGTTTGACTTACTTTTCCGGTGGGACCCACCACTCATACTTTGTCAAAATTGGTTTTCCTAAAGTTTGATTTTTCTTCTGTGGGACTAACTCGTTTTATCAAACCCGCCAAAATTTTTACAGAAAGTGGTTCCTTATTTTCTTCTAAGGGACCGACTTGTCTTAATCAACAAAGGTTTATTATTATTTTATAATATTATAATAATAGTAATAAAACAGAAAAACTTTTTATATAAAACAGAAAATTTTATATAATAATATAAAGTTAACTTTATTATATTATAATATTATATTTTTAGATGAAAGTTGAATTCGGTGTGCTAAGAATATTTTATTATATTTTCAGAAGAAAGTTGAAGTCGGTGTGCTATGAATATTTTATTAAAAATCAGACGAAAGTCGAATTCAGTGTGCTAAACATTTTCCCATAAATAGGTTGGGTTAACATAAGGAAATTTATAACTTCTTTGCTTACACTTCCTTTCACTCTCTGAATTTCTTAAGTTCTATAAGTATATACTAGGTTATCTTGAGTATTTGCGAACATTAGTAAGAGTACAAATATTGTTCAAATTGATACACTTCTTTCATACTCCTAACTCTAAACGTACTATGGTAAGTATTGCTTCTATAATTTCTGAAATGATTTTGAGTTTTGTGCTTCATCTAATATCATTTCACTTGAACTTTTTATTTACCTGAACCTTCTTATTGAATTTTAATCGTTATCTTTAAAATATGAATCTCGAATATCATTCTTGAATTGACAAAACTAATGATTTAGCCACCTAGTTGGCAAGTTTTACTTAATACATCACTGTACTTTTAATTTTTTAAATTAACCCATTAAATTAATTATTATTTTAAAATTGGGCCAGTCTGTTAACTCCGGCTCACTTCTGTTAAATTGTTTTGATTTTTTTTCCTACATGGATTTTAAAGATAAAATGAGAAATAAAACAAATGACATGGCTCAATTCATTTTGCCTACTTCTAGCAAATAAGAATATCATTGACTTTTCTTTCTCTTCAGATCTCTCTCCCTCATCAATGGCAGCGTCCATTTCATCTCTCCATCCTGCTATCTTCGTGTCTTCTTCAACCACTCATAGCCACTCATCATCTTTCTCTCCTTTCTCCTTCAACCTCATCAAATTCACCTCTAAGCACCCTTCTTTCAAAACCTTCATTTCCCAACCTATCCGCCCTCCTCCAAACCCACAACCACTAACCACCTTCTGCCCACGTGCCTCTGCCTCCACCACCCCTTCCACCACTTTTCACAGCGTCTGCTACGTCGTCGACGACAACATCACCACCGACCAAATCATCCATGCTGAATACCTTACCTTAGTCCCCTCCAACCCCGATGAATACAAAAAAACTCGGGTCTTATGCCCTAATTGGTCTCTCCTTCTCTTACCAGACACGTTTCATGGACCCTGGAGAATTCAAATCCAAGTACTCAATCCTGATCGGCGGCGACAATTTTGGCTGCGGTTCGTCCCGCAAAGATGCCCCTGTCACCCTAGGCGCTGCCAGAGTGGCGGCGGTGGTGGCAGAATCGTACACTAGGATATTTTTCAGGAATTCGGTGGCTACTGAAGAGGTTTATCCTTTGGAATCGGAAGTGAGGATTTGTGAAGAGTGTAAGACGAGGGATGTCATTACAATTGAGCTTGGACGTGAGCCGTAGAGTCATAACCAGAAAATCATATATACGTTAAAAATAGAACAAAATCCCTTTGATTGTATTGGTAAACCGTTTTAATTTTCACCCTTTTTTCAGCAATAAGATTACTACTATTTGTCGTTTGTCTGGGTGTGCAACAATCGTTCGTCTAGGTGTTCGAATGGTTTGAGAAGATGAAATATAGCACTAACCCTAATTTCCCCCTGCTGATTTTGGGCGACTTGATCTCCAAATTGGGTGTGTTCATCTACAACCCTTGTTTGCAAAAGCTGAAATGCGTGAGTTTATAATGACATGGTCTTGAAGATTATTTTATTTTGTTGCGTAATCCACCTGGATTGGGCCATGTCATTTGTTTTGTTTCTCCTTTTCTGTTTAAAAGCCACGTAGAAAAAAAAACCAAAACAATGTAACAAAAATGAGCCGAAGTTAACAGACTGACCCAATTTTAAAATAATAATTAATTTAATGGGTTAATTTAAAAATTAAAAGTACAGTGATGTATTAAGTAAAACTTGTCAACTATATTGGTTAAATCATTAGTTTTGCCTTCTTGAATTTGAGTCCACAATTTGGGCATCGTGTTGACAGTTTGGACATTATTGGACTATGGGTAAAAATTAAATTGCAAATCTCTAATGTTTATTCTTTATCTTATTATTCTGATCATTCTGTCTATTCATTATATCATTGTTATAATCATTGTGGTGAAATTTTTTTCTTTGGCCTGAGTGCAAATAAGAGGTGTTGACTGGTATGATTATGACCATAGGTTGTAGACTGGTATGATCATAACCATTGGTATTACAGTTGAATATCTTTGGTTCGTAGTGCAAAGATGGGGTGTTGATTGGCATGACTATTGGCGTTACAGTTGAATATCTTTGGCCCATAGTGCAAAGATGGACTGTTGATTGACATGACCATTGATGTTACAATTGAATATCTTTGGCTCGTAGTGCAAAGATGAGGTGTTGATTGGCATGGCCATTGGTATTACAGTTGAATATCTTTGGCCTGTAGTGCAAAGATGGGCTGTTGATTGGCATGACCATTGGTGCTATAATTGAATATCTTTGACCCGTAGTGTAAAAATAAACTGTTGATTTGCATGATTATGAACAGGAACTGTGAATTGGTATAATCCTGATTTTTGGTGTTACAGACAAAGGCAGGTAGTGAAAGTTCGTTTTGACTTGAGGAAATATTGATTGGTGTTACAGGGATAAAATATATTGATGTGGATTTTTCAAATGAGAAGATAGTAGACATTATGTTCTATTCGACTTTTCTAATGGATTTTTCATTCTGCTGCAGTTATTATTGAAAACTTAGATCACCTACCATATGTTCTAAATCTATGATTTATTACTGTGGAAGACTAACGATAAATTGTCTTCGGTGTCTTAATTATGATATTCTTTATTGGGCTATTTGTACTCACCCTTTTACTTCACAATTCCTTTCAGGTAATAAGAATATACGTAGCTGGGTCTAGCGGGAAAAACAAGGGAATAAAATGATGGTCCGAGTTGGTAGCTGTAGAAATCCTCAATTTGTTGTAAAATAGTGCGACAATAAATGTATTAAGGACTTATTTTGGGTCTGGATACGATCGCACTATATACGGTACAATGATTGTACTGAGAATTTAAAGTGTATGTGTTATCGTATGTCCAACTACGTACAAAATCCTACAACCATAAGATATCGTTGTGCGTATCGGCTTTTGACTATATTTTTGAGCACTATCTTTATAACCTTGGAGTATGGTTGGAATATAATTCTCAGCCAGACACGATGGAGATAATTATATGGCAAGAAGATACACACCATTAGAATGAATAAGATAGTAATCTTCTTGTGTTTTCTTTGGGGTCTAATAGGTCAACCAAGCCTAATTCTTCGTGCCTATGATATTTATTACAATTTAGAGGCATGACCTCCAATGTATGAAGGTTTCATTTTTCAAAGATTTTGATTCCTAAAACAGTTATTGACTGTACTCATATGTAAAGTATTATTGATTTTGGTGAGAGAATTTGTGTTTATAATATATTTTTTTGGCGACTCAAAATGGGTTATGTGGACTTATTTTGGGGGCGTCACAACGAGTATTGTTCAGGTTGATAAACTTCATAGAAAGCAACATCCAGTCACTTGCTAATTGAGGTAAAAGTTATCATTTTCTTTCATACTTGTAAGGATATCGCTTTCTTTCATACTCCTAACTCTAAACTTACTATGGTAAGTATTGCTTCTATAATTTCTGAAATGATTGGAAATTCCTTTGAGATTTGCGCTTCATCTAGTATCATTTCACTTGAACTTTTTAATTAACCGAACCTTCTTATTGAATTTTAATCGTTATCCTTGAAATACGAATCTTGAACATCATTCTTGAATTTGACTCCACAATTTGGTCATCGTGTTGACAGTTTGGATATTATTGGACTCTGGATGAAATTAAATTGTAAATCTCTAATGTTTATTCTTTATCTTATTATTCTGATCATTCTGTCCATTCATTATATCACTGTTATAATCATCGTGGTAAAATTTCTCTTTGGCCTGAGTGCAAAGAAGAAGTGTTGACTGGTATGATTATGACCAAAGGCTGTAGACCGGCATGATCATGACCATTGGTGTTACAATTGAATATCTTTGGGGCTCGTAGTGCAAAGATGGATTGTTGATTGACATGATCATGACCATTGATGTTACAATTGAATATCTTTGACCCGTAGTGCAAAGATAAACTGTTGATTTGCATGATTATGAACATGAACTGTGAATTGGTAAACTGATGATCTTTGGTGTTACAGGCAAAAGTATTTGGTGAAAGTTCGTTTTGTCTTGAGAAAATATTGATTGGTGCTACAATGATAAAATATAATGATGAATTTTTCAAATGGGAGAAGATAGTAGACATTATGTTCTGTTTGACTCTTTTAATGGATTTCTCATTCTGCTGCAGTTATTGTTAAAAATTTAGATCACCTACCATATGTTCTAAATTTATGATTTATCACTATGAAAGACTAACGATAAATTATTTTCGTTGTCTTAATTATGATATTTTTTACTGGGCTATTTGTGCTCACCCTTTTGCTACACAATTCCTTTTAGGTAATAAGAGTATAGCTGGGTCTAGTGGAAAAAACAGGGGAATGGAATGATGGTCCGAGTTAGTAGCTGTAGAAATACTCAGTCTGTTGTAAAATAGTACGACAATGATTGTATTGAGGACTTATTTTGGATATGAATACAGTCGCACTATATACGGTACAATAATTGTACTAAGATCTTAAAATGTACATGTTGTTGTATGTCCAACTACGTATAAAATCCTTTTACCATAAGATATGGTTGTACGTATCCGTTTTCTGACTATATTTTTGAATACTATCTTTATAATCTTGGAGTATGGTTAGGGAATAATTCTCAGTCGGGCACGATGAAGATAATTATATGACAAGAAAATACACATCATTGGAATGAACAAGACAGTAATCTACTTGTGTTTCTTTGAGGTCTAATGGGTCAACCAAGGTTAATTCTTCGCGCCTATGATATTTATTATAACTTAGAAGCATGACCTCCAATATATGAAGGTTTCCTTTATCAATTTCCAAAGATTTTGATTTATAAATTAGTTATTGACTGTACTTATATGTAGAGTATTATTGATTTTGGTGAGAAAATTTGTGTTTGTAGTATGTATTTTGGCGACTTAAAATGGGTTGTGTGGACCTATTTTGGGACGTCACATTAACTATATATAAAACAAATTTATAAATTAACTTTTGATATGTAAAAATAAAAAATAATAGAAATATACTGTAAGATCCCGACTTTATAAAATAAAATTTTATTATTTGCTTTATGATTATTTTTTTAAATAGTGAAATGCTTAATTGTTATAAATGATAGTTAAGGGTGTTATATGCAAATTATCTGATAAACAGTATGTCGGAGAATATTCCTTTTGCCGGGAAATATTCTTTCTGTCGGGGAATATTATATTCGGTACCGTACGACGATGCCGAAATGACAATATTGTCAACGATAGTGGGCCCCATTGTCAGATACTGAAAACGACAGTATTTGTCAACAATATTATCACCTGCAACTGTTGAAATACCTGGTAATAAAAAGAACAGTAAAATGCGTTATCCCACAGTAGTACGCGGTATTTCATAAGCACACGGTGTTGCACAATATTTTATATTATCGATTCAATAATTGATAAAGTAGCTATTGCACAATATTTTAATTCAATAATTGTTACAGTAGCATCTGCATAATACTTTTTATTATTTGTCATGACACTATAACTCATATTATTTGATATGCTATTTTAGCATTATTGGCAATGTCTAGAAATTCTGTCAAGGAAAAAGGTTATTTAATTGCGCGCCGTTTATACGGAAGGCCCCCTTTTTCCTAGGAATGATCTGGTTGTCAATATTATAAGTCTATAATATTAATGGTGAATAATTGTTCAAAGTTTAAAATAGTGTTGATTAAATATACGTGAAGGATTTGTTGTAAGTTATCTTATATTTTTGTGGGACCCACACTTTATTCCATGGGACCCACAACTATTTGATCGGTGGGACCCACAATTTATTTTTCGTACACTAATTTCTTCAGATTTTTTTTTTCGCGTGACCCACATATCATTGAATAGTAAATTACCGTCAATAAATAGTTAATTCAGTTTTTATTTTACCTTAGAGTTAAAAACCTAAGTGAAAGCATATTCTAAGAATATACTATGGTATAAAGTATATTAAAAGAATATGTCAAGGGTATAAGTGTAATAAACTATGAAAAACTAGGGAAAAGATTAAAATGCCCTCACCTTAATTTTTCTATAAATAGGGAGGGTTCGCTTAAGAAATTTTCACATTTTCATTGCCTATACTTCCCCCTCTCTCTAAATTTCTTAAGTTCTCTTAGTGTGCTAGGCTATTGTGAGTATTTGTGAGAATACTAGTATTATCCGAAGTTAATAAATTTCATAGAAAGTAACATCCAGTCACTTGTTAACTAAGGTAGAGAATATCATTTCTTTCATACTCATATATAATATCATTTGCTTTCATGTTCGTAAGTGATATTATAGTCATAAAGGTTGTTATTCATTCTGTATTAATTTATGAGGATAACATGTCCGTGCGGTATGACGCATGCCTGGTGAATATCCTTTATATTCATTCCTTATTAATCTGTGGGTATAACATGTCCGTGCGGATTGACGCATGCCTGGTGAATAACCCTTCGTATTCATTACTTATTAATCTTTTGTGGAAATAATCTGTCTACGCGAATTATCGCATGGCGGGTGAAAATCCATTTGTAGTTCGTATATTCTTTTATACTCGCATAAAATATCATTTCTTTTGTACTCTTTAAGGGATATCTTTTCTTTCACATTTCTCCATTTATGATAAGAAATCTTTGTTTGTTTCCAAAACCTTATTTTTAAATGGTGAAAATCCCTGAAAATTAGTAGAATATCCTTAATAGTTTGTGCTTTATCTAATATCTTTTCACTTGAATTTTTCTATTTCGTTTTTATACGTTATAGTTGAATCATGAACTAATTTCTTGAATATCATTCTTGAATTTGACGCCACAATTTGGTCATCATGTTGACAATTTGGTCAATCTTCGACACTGATTAAATTATAAATCTTTTCTTATCCTTAATCTCACTGTGTTTCTTTTGTATCATTGTCATCATCCTCATCCTCATACTTAAATTGTGGTGATAGTTCTCTTTGGCCCGTAGTGCAAAGATGAATTAGCGTAGCATGATTTTGACTAAACTGTGTATTGATATAATCATGACTTTTGGTGTTACAAACAAAGGCGTATGGTGAAAGTTCTTTTTGGCCCGTAGTGCAAAGATGAACTGGCGTTTGGCATGATCATGACCGGTGATGTTACAAATAAATATCTTTGGCACGTAGTGCAAAGAGAGGCTGTTGAATATAAACTGTTGATTTGGATGTTCATAAACATGAACTATTGATTGGTGTTACAGGGATAAAATATTGGTGGTGATCCTTTAATTTATAGAAGATGGTAGATATTATAATCTACTTGACTCTTTTAATGGATTGTTCGTTCCGCTACAGTTGTTGTTGTTGAACAATTATAATATCTTTAAATCTCTGATTTATTATTGTTGAAGACTAAAGATAATTTTTATTTTTCATTATCTTAGTCATGATATTTCTTACTGGGCTATTTGTGCTCACACTTTTCCTTTTTGTTTCATTGTTCTCCTCAAGAAAAGAGAGTGCAGTAGGGACTAGCCGGGGAATGGAGTGATGGTCCGAGATAATAGAAGTATCTCAATACCTTACTATTAGTGTGACAATAAGTGTATTGAGAATTTAAGATGTATTTGTATTGTGTTGTCGTATTTTGCACAACACTTATTAGTTATAAATGGAAAAATTCATATTTATATTTGTATTTTGTAGAATGTTATTGGCGACTCAAAATGGGTTGTATGGACCTATTTTGGGGGCGTCACAGTTGGTATCAGAGCTTAGGGATATATGATCTCTGGTAGAGATCTGAGATTAGAACTAGGAGGGGAGAGACGAGTAAAATCCTTCGCTAGTGTGTCTTACCTAAGCTATTTTTGTTAATTGGTTTGGTTATAGGAATAAGATGTTGCATGTCTATTTATTTAACTAATCTTTGTTTTGTGATCACATTTCAGAATGACATCTGAAAACCAAGAGATTCACTATGAGACCATTGTGGCTGAAAATCAAGAAGCCACAAATAATACGGGTGCAAACTCAGACATCATGATGCTAATCATGATGCTAACAACAGGATAAATGATGAATTTTTTAGGAACTTCATGCAATGCATGCAGAACCAGGCGAGAAGAGCTCCTGTCTACAATACTGGCAAAAACGCTGATAATGTACGGATGGTCACTGCCAAGCAGTTCAAAGAATTGGGACCACCTGAATTTTTCGGCAAGCCAGATCCACTCAAGGCAGAGGCGTGACTCAAACAATTAACATAGATATTTGATGTACTGCGTTGCACGAACGACCAAAAAGTTCCTTTTGCCACCTTTATGCTGCGAGGAGAAGCGGATCATTGGTGGGAATCCGTGAAACGTACCTGTCACTCGGCACTCGAGATGTCTTGGGTCGAGTTCCAGGAATTATTTAACGAGAAGTATTTCCCGGAAAGTATTCGTCATATAAAGGAGGTGGAATTCATCAAACTGGAACAGAACAACATGACAGTGTCGCAGTACGAAGCCAAGTTTGCCGAACTGTCGCGTTTTGCATCCCATTTGGTGGACACTGAGGAACGGATGACACGAATGTTCCTACAAGGTTTGAAACCAGAAATTCGTCAATATCTCGTTTCTCATAAAATTTATCTATATTCAGATGCTGTGGATAAGGCTCAAGTAGTGGAGCAAGAGAGAGGAATATAAAACCAGGAAGCAACACCCAACAACGAGAGAAAAATTACGATAATAATCGTAATGGTGGCAACAATTTTCAAAATAATGATAACCAGTGAGGAGGGAATCACAACACTGGAAATGGTAACCATTTCGGTGGTAATCCTGGCCCAGATAACAGGAGGAGTGAGTCAACTAGCAACAATTCTAAGAAGAGGAGATTCAACAACAACCATAGAAAGGCACCAACATCAGTACCAGCACAAGTACTCGTTTCGAAGGGAGGAGAACGACCACCAGTTAGATGTTTCAGGTGTGGGAAAGAAGGACACATTAGTCCAAATTGTACACAATCGCCATCTCAAGTGTGTTACAATTATGGAAAAGAAGGCCATATAGCTCGCTTTTGTCATGCAGCGAAGTCAAGTCCAGCTGCAATGATGACACCAAAGGCGGTCACGGACAAGTCAAAGTCTGTGGTTCAGGGGAGAGCTTTTGTCGTGACATCTCAAAAAGCGCAGAACCCGAATGAAGTTATTACGGGTAAACTACTTATTAACTCTTGTGAAGTCTATGCCTTATTAGATACTGGTTCTACCCACTCTTTTATTTCACCAACATGTGCTCAACGTCTGAACTTAACTCCTGAGAAATTAGATTTTGACTTATCTGTTGAAACACCATTAGCACAAACATTCATTACATCTATAGTCTATAAATCTTGCCTTGTTCAAATCGGCACCCTCATATTACCTGTTGATCTTATCTCCTTGAACATGCATGAATTTGATGTGATTTTAGGAATTGATTGGTTAACTACTCATAATGCTAAAATTGATTGCTTTCGTAAGGTCATTAGTTTTCATATTCCTAATCAACCTATTATGCGAATTCAAGCAACCAAACTATTGAAATCAATAACCGTCATTTCTAGTCACAAAGCCATTCGTTTACTGAAAAACGGATGTTAAGCTTTCTTAGCCCATGTAACGGATTTAAACAAAAATACGTAAGATTTGAATAATATTTCTGTTGTTAATGAGTCCCCTGACGTATTTCCTGAAGAGCTTCCTGGCCTACCCCTAGACCGTGAAATCGAATTTTGTATCGACATTGAACCCGGTACGAAACCCATTTTCAAAACCCCATATTGAATGACTCCTATTGAACTTCAAGAGTTAAAAGTCCAACTACAGGAGTTGTTAGACAGTGGTTTCATACGTCCGAGTACATCGCCTTGGGGTGCTCCTGTTTTATTCGTAAAGAAGAAAGACGGGAGTATGAGACTTTGCATTGACTATCGGGAGTTAAACCATGTCACCATCAAAAATAGGTACCCGTCACCTCGCATTGATGACCTGTTTGACCAGTTACAAGGTGCTCAATTCTTTTCAAGAAGATCGATCTTCGTTTTGGGTATCATCAGTTGAAAGTTAAAGCTGATGACATTCGAAAGACTGCCTTCAGAACTCGGTACGGGCATTATAAATTCTTAGTCATGTCTTTTGGATTGACTAATGCTCCTGCTGCTTTCATTGATATGATGAACCGGATATTCAAGGAATATTTGG
Organism: Aralia elata; assembly: GCA_034770075.1. NCBI lineage: Eukaryota > Viridiplantae > Streptophyta > Magnoliopsida > Apiales > Araliaceae > Aralia > Aralia elata. The sequence continues at coordinate 100,478,688 of CM068384.1, read as the reverse complement.
ATCATTTCGTGGTTGTCTTCATTGATGACATTCTCATATATTCTAAAAGTCGTGAAGATCATGAGCAACACTTGAGGCTGATACTCCAAAAGCTTCGTGAAAACAAGCTATATGCTAAGTTGAAGAAATGTGAATTCTGGCTTGAGGAAGTTGCATTCCTTGGTCACTTGGTTTCTAAACAAGGAATCTCGGTTGAACCGGCAAAAATTGAAGCAGTATCAAATTGGGAACAACCTAAGTCAGTAACCGAAGTACAAAGTTTTCTGGGTCTAGCTGGTTATTATCGGAGATTCGTAGAAGGATTTTCTCGAATAGCCATTCCGTTAACTCAACTGACTCGGAAAAGCACAACATTCAAATGGAGCGAAGAATGCGAGAAGAGTTTTCAAAAATTCAAAAAAAGGCTCATTTCAGCACCTGTATTGGCAATACCATCAGGATCGGAAGGATTTGTCATCTACAGCGACGCTTCAAGCAAAGGACTAGGTTATGTTCTCATGCAACATGGGAAGGTTATAGCCTACGCGTCTCGGCAACTCAAGGAATATGAGAAGAATTATCCTACTCATGATCTAGAGTTGGCAGCAGTCGTTTTTGCGTTGAAGATTTGGAGACATTACTTGTATGGAGAGAAAGTGGAGATCTATACAGACCACAAAAGTCTCAAATATTTCTTCACCCAGAAGGAACTCAACATGCGACAGCGGCGTTGGCTCGAGTTGTTGAAAGATTACGACCATACCATCCAATACCATCCTGAAAGGCGAACGTAGTGGCTGACGCATTGAGTAGAAGATCATATGCAAGTACGAGTGCGTTACTGACATTGCAAAGGCTCATTTTGGATGATTTACAAAGAATGGAGATAGAGTTAAAAACTTTAGGAACCCATGTGAAGATCGCACATATACAGGTAGAACCGGCTTTAATCGACAAAATTAAAGCTGCTCAAGTTACAGACCCGGAGTTGGTGAATATGAAGAAAAAGGTACAAGAAGGTGCTATTCCAGAAGTAAGAGTCGACGAAGACGGAATACTTCGAGTCAACTCTAGACTGTGTGTTCCTAACGACCCTGACTTGAAATAGAAAATCATGATAGAGGCACACAACACACCATTTGCAATCCACCATGGAAGTACCAAAATGTATCGTGATCTTCGACATACATTTTGGTGGAACAATATGAAGAGAGAGACTGCAGAGTTTATCGCAAGATGTTTAACTTGTCAACGTGTCAAGGCAGAGCATCAAGTACCAAGGGGTCCATTGCAACCACTTGAGATTCCAGAATGGAAGTGGGAACACATCAACATGGATTTCGTGACAGGTCTTCCCAAAGTTTCTCAAGGCTTAGACGCAATTTGGGTCATTATAGATAGATTGACCAAGTCTGCTCATTTCTTGCCTATACGAGAAAACTATTCACTTGAGCGTCTTGCTAGTATGTATATAAACGAGATTATCAAATTGCATGGCATGCCAGTATCCATCGTTTCTGATCGAGATCCTAGGTTCACTTCACGATTTTAGGTCAGCTTGCAAAAAGCCATGGGCACTGAATTACGATTCAGTTCTGCATACCATCCTCAGACAGATGGGCAATCAGAAAGGACTATTCAAACCCTTGAAGATCTATTAAGACTCTGCGTACTAGACTTCAAAGGAAGTTGGGACAAATACTTGTCATTGGTGAAATTCTCTTACAATAACAGTTATCAAGCAAGTATAGGCATGGCTACCTTCGAGGTGTTGTATGGACGAAGGTGTCGATCTCCAGCATGTTGGGATGAAGTAGGTGAGGCAAAATTATTGGGACCCGAGTTGATACATATGACTACAGAAAAGATCCAAATGATCGGGCAACGTATACAAACAGCTCAAGATCGACAAAAGAGTTATGCCAATCTTCATCGAAGAGACGAGGAATTCAATGTCGGAGATCATGTATTTTTACGTGTTGCTCCGTGGAAAGGAGTTACGAGATTCGGAAAGAGAGGAAAGCTTAACCCTCGATTTATCGGTCCATTTGAAATCATCGACCGAGTAAGAACTGTGGCCTACAGACTCGCCTTACCGCCAAGCATGTCTCGTGTTCATAATATTTTTCACATATCCATGCTACGTAAATATGTGAAAGATCCAAATCACATTATTGAATAAGAACCAGACGAGATAGCAGAGGATTTGACGTACGAAGAGATACCTGTCAAGGTCTTGGATAAGAAGGAACAAATTCTACGATCAAAGGTTATACCTCAAGTCAAAGTTTTATGGAGAAACCATGATGTTGAGGAAATGACCTGGAAGTTAGAATCTGAAATGAGAGCAAGGTATCCTCACCTTTTCGAAATGCCAGGTACGTACGTCAATTTCGAAGACGAAATTTCATAAGGAGGGGAGATTGTAAGATCCCGACTTTATGAAATAAAAGTTTATTATTTTTTTTATGATTATTTTTCTAAATAGTGAAGTGCTTAATTGTTATAAATGATAGTTAAGGGTATTATATGCAAATTATCTGATAAATAGTATGTCGGGGAATATTCCTTTTGTTGGGGAATATTCTTTCTGTCGGGGAATATTATATTCGGTACCATACGACGGCGCCGAAATGACAATATTGTCAACGATAGTGGGTCCCATTGTTGGATACTGAAAACGACAATATTTGTCAACAGTATTATCACCTGCAACTGTTGAAATACCCGGTAATAAAAAGAACAGTAAAACGCGTTACCCCACAGTAGTACGCGGTATTTCATAAGCACACGGTGTTGCACAGTAATTTATATTATTGATTCAATAATTGATAAAGTAGCTATTGCACAGTATTTTGATTCAGTAATTGTTACAGTAGCAGCTGCATAATACTTTTTTTTATTTGTCATGACATTGTAACTCATATTATTTGATATGATATTTTAGCATTATTGGCAATGTCTAGAAATTCTGTCAAGGAAAAAGGTTATTTAATTGCGCGCCGTTTATACGGAAGGCTCCCTTTTTCCTGTGAATGATCTGATTGTCAATATTATAAGTCTATAATATTAATGGTGAATAATTGTTAAAAGTTTAAAATAATGTTGATTAAATATACGTGAAGGATTTGTTGTAAGTTATCTTATATTTTTGTGGGACCCGCACTTTATTCCGTGGGACCCACAACTATTTGATCCGGTGGGACCCACAATTTATTTTTGTATACTAATTTCTTCAGATTTTATTTTTTTTTCGTGGGGCCCACATGTCATTGAATAGTAAATTACCGTCAGTAAATAGTTAATTCAATTTTTATTTTACCTTAGGGTTAAAAAACCTAAGTGAAAGCATATTCTAAGAATATACTATGGTATAAAGTATATTAAAAGAATATGCCAAGGGTATAAGTGTAATAAACCAAGAAAAATTAGGAAAAAGACTAAAATGCCCTCACCTTGATTTTCCTATAAATAGGGAGGGTTCGCTTAAGAAATTTTCACACCTTCATTGCCTATACTTCCTCCCTCTCCCTCTAAATTTCTTAAGTTCTCTTAGTGTGCTAGGCTATTGTGAGTATTTGTGAGTATTTGTGAGAATACTAGTATTATCCGAAGTTAGTAAACTTCATAAAAAGTAACATCCAGTCACTTGTTAACTAAGGTAGAGAATATCATTTCTTTCATACTCATATATAATATCATTTGCTTTCATGTTCGTAAGTGATATTATAGTCATAAAGGTTGTTATTCATTCTGTATTAATTTATGAGGATAACATGTCCGTGCGGTATGACGCATGCCTGGTGAATATCCTTTATATTCATTCCTTATTAATCTGTGGGTATAACATGTCCGTGCGGATTGACGCATGCCTGGTGAATAACCCTTCGTATTCATTACTTATTAATCTTTTGTGGAAATAATCTGTCTACGCGAATTATCGCATGACGGGTGAAAATCCATTTGTAGTTCGTATATTCTTTTATACTCGCATAAAATATCATTTCTTTTGTACTCTTTAAGGGATATCTTTTCTTTCACATTTCTCCATTTATGATAAGAAATCTTTGTTTGTTTCCAAAACCTTATTTTTAAATGGTGAAAATCCCTGAAAATTAGTAGAATATCCTTAATAGTTTGTGCTTTATCTAATATCTTTTCACTTGAATTTTTCTATTTCGTTTTATACGTTATAGTTGAATCATGAACTAATTTCTTGAATATCATTCTTGAATTTGACGCCACAATTTGGTCATCATGTTGACAATTTGGTCAATCTTCGACACTGATTAAATTATAAATCTTTTCTTATCCTTAATCTCACTGTGTTTCTTTTGTATCATTGTCATCATCCTCATCCTCATACTTAAATTGTGGTGATAGTTCTCTTTGGCCCGTAGTGCAAAGATGAATTAGCGTAGCATGATTTTGACTAAACTGTGTATTGATATAATCATGACTTTTGGTGTTACAAACAAAGGCGTATGGTGAAAGTTCTTTTTGGCCCGTAGTGCAAAGATGAACTGGCGTTTGGCATGATCATGACCGGTGATGTTACAAATAAATATCTTTGGCACGTAGTGCAAAGAGAGGCTGTTGAATATAAACTGTTGATTTGGATGTTCATAAACATGAACTATTGATTGGTGTTACAGGGATAAAATATTGGTGGTGATCCTTTAATTTATAGAAGATGGTAGATATTATAATCTGCTTGACTCTTCTAATGTATTGTTCGTTCCGCTGCAGTTGTTGTTGTTGAACAATTATAATATCTTTAAATCTCTGATTTATTATTGTTGAAGACTAAAGATAATTTTTATTTTTTATTATCTTAGTCATGATATTTTTTACTGGGCTATTTGTGCTCACCCTTTTTCTTTTTGTTCCATTGTTCTTCTCAGGAAAAGAGAGTGTAGCGGGGACTAGCCGGGGAATGGAGTGATGGTCCGAGAAAATAGAAGTATCTCAATACCTTACTATTAGTGTGACAATACGTGTATTGAGAATTTAAGATGTATTTGTATTGTGTTGTCGTATTTTGCACAACACTTATTAGTTGTAAATGGAAAAATTCGTATTTGTATTTGTATTTTGTAGAATGTTATTGGCGACTTAAAATGGGTTGTATGGACATATTTTGGGGGCGTCACATATACATTTAAGTAACTCAATGATTATATATAATACTATATAAGAATAATAATACTATGAAATGTAGAGATATAATTAAAATAAACAAGTACATATAGAGCGGTTTAAGGACTGGTGCGGTGCATCGACAATTCAGAGACAAATACCAAAATTGCACCGGTACCGATTTAATATTTTTTAAAATCAAAACTGCACCGGTGAAGTCAATGATTCAAATAAAAAATGATTATATATAATATTATATAAGAATAATAATACTATAAAATATAGAGATATAATTAAAACAAGTATATATAGAGTGGTTCAAGGACCGATGCGGTGCTCCGACAATTCATAGACAAATATCAAAATCATATCGGTATGGGTTTAATTTTTTTTAAACCAAAATCACACCGGTAAAGTCAATGATTCAAATAAAAACGGGTGGATTTGATGGTTCGACCGACCGGTTTCGGATCGATTTAAATCATTATTCATCCCTATACAAAACAAAGCATCTGAAAATACACAAATATTGGGGATAAACCGTGCGTACAAGCTCAGATCCAAACAACAAAGCATTTCACTTGCCTTTTATACTATACCTGAAGATAACTTGAAAAAGCCAACTTGAAGATGAAGAGAAATGTTTGTTTCATGTGCAGAAGAACTGTTCTTGGTGAATCTCAAGGTACTTTTTTTTCTCTCTCTACAAACTCATTACTCTTGCCCTCAGATTTTTATTGTAACAGTAGCAATCTACTTCTCTTTCATTCTCATATACCTGCTGCCACTGTTTCAAGAAATTCTGAGAAACCCAGATCTAGATTTGATAACATTACTAACCTCAATGATGCTCACAATCTGTTCGATGAGATGGCTCAAAGGAAACCTCTGCCACCTACAATCCAATTCAATAAATTGTTGGGGGCAGTTTCAAAAATGGAAAATTATGCTTCTATTGACGTGTTTAAGAAGATGGGTATATTGGGTATTCCAGTTGATGAATATACTATGACTATAGTAATAAACAGTCTCTGCCACTTGTAACAAGTCAACTATGGTTTTGCTATCTTAGGCACCTTCTTCAAGTGTGGTTTTATACCAAATGTGGTTACCTTCAGCACTCTTCTAAAAGGTCTTGTTGGAGAAGATAGGACTCCTGAGGCAGTTGAATTGTTCAAGAAGTTGATGAGAACTAAAGTTTGTGACCCCGATGAAGTCATGTATAATACAATTATTAATGGGCTTTGCAAGATAGGGAACACTATCAACGCCATTCGGTTACTTAGGATTTTGGAAGAAGGTAGTTGTATACCGAACACAGAAACTTATAACACTGTCATTGATAGTCTATGTAAGGACAAAATGATAGATGAAGCTTTGAAACTTTTCTCGGTGATGATACGTAAAGGCACTCCGCCAAATGTTGTCACTTACAACTCATTACTTCACGGTTTTTGCAAATTTGGTCGATTGAAAGAGGCTGAGAGAATGTTAAGAGACATGGGCACTAAAAGAATCTACCCGAATGAGTGTAGCTTCAATATATGGGTGGATACAATTTGTAAGGAGGGGAGGATTGAAGATGCAAAGAAAGTCATTCAAATCATGAGAGAAAGTGGCATTGATCCTGGTGTTGCCACATACAATGCACTAATCGATGGGTACTGTTTACGAAAGCAAATAAACAATGCTACGGAAGTGTTCAATTCTATGGTAGTGAAGGGATTACTGCCCGACGTTGTTTGCTATAACAGTTTAATCAATGGTTATTGCAAGCTGATGAAAGTTAATGAGGCCATGCATCTCTTTAGAGAAATGTCTTCTAAGGGGTTGAAACCAGACATAGTTACTTACAACACTTTGTTACGAGGATTATTTCAAGAAGGAAATCATTTGGCTGCTCAGTCATTGTTCTCTAATATGTTTCTCAGTCATTGTTCTCTTCCTTTCTTTGTTATTTCTTCTCAAATCAAATTGTTCCTCGTAGTAGCTTTAAATTCGGATTTGTTTTAATACTTATTTAAATATATGCAAAACTTTAATCTTGCTGAATGTAGTCTGTGTGATTTAAATATACGCACAGTTAGTTTTAATTTCATCAATCATCTAATTTTCCCGGGAAATATTTAATTTAATTTGGTGATTTTAGTTGTACCTTTTCTATCAATCAATTTTCTGGGAAAAGGAAGTTAATTTCATCTATTTAAAATTCTATTCTTAGCTCTGTTTAATTTTTTTTCTTCTGTTTTCTTTGTCAGAAGCATTTTAAACTTATTTTTTCTAGATGTGTATTGTAATCAATAGAAAAACTAATTCCCTCAATTAAGTTTACTTTTCTTGTGCACATTAATGTAATCTGAACATAAACATAGTTCTAAATACTATCATCATGGCCAAATTCTTATAAAAAAACATATATTTGAAGTTCAGACTTATAATTTTTGAACTCCGAGAACGATTCGGTTTATTCTAAAGGTGATGAATAACACTTTATTTGGTCTTATTCCAAGTTCTTTTAAGATCTCTTGAAAATCTCAAATCTCTACACTTGAGCAACAGTAAGTTTCACGGGAAACGAGTTTCAAATATTGTTGAACAGTTTTTCAAATATAGCAAAATTTAAATAATATATTTATTATCAAAAATATGATCATCAAAATTATGTGTAAGTAAATCAAATTAAAAATAATACTCATCGGTTCTAAAATATAAGGCCAATTTAACTTGTAAAGTCAACTTGAAATATTTTTAAATTAATAATTTATTAAACTCTTGAAAATAATAAATCTTATAATTAATAACACTAGTTTGATAATTTATTAAACTTCTATGAATATATTGTTTCAAACTAAATTAATTTATATTAATATTAAATTTAGGGAGATGATATTTCCACATCAAAATCTTATAATTCCACACGCAGGGCCCACACTTTAACCCAACAATTGAAACTTAACCGCAATACACAATTTATTTTCCAAAACTACCCTCACCAAATACATAGCATAACATACATTGATTACTCCAATATCATTGTTTAAAGCGAACACATACAACCTTACTGGAAAAAAAATCTGCTCAAGAATTGATATTACAATCAAATTCAGACTAATGTTGAATTATCACACAGACAAATTCCAGCTTGCAAACACACAGACCGCCGTTGGATCATCAAATTCAATTTCTTCAAAGGTCCAAACTGACATCATAACATCTTCTTCATTGTTGGATCATTAAATTCAGTTTCTTCAAAAGTTCAAATTGACATAAACTTGCTACAGGTCCATAATCATTCCAAATTTGACACCAAAACTACAGACATAGATGAACGAAAAACAATTAACTCGAGTTAAAGAAGTAGACGTCAACAAATGAAATTATACATGCATGAACTAGATTCGTCTATTAGACTATTTTAAATTGAAGGTATAAAAAATCATGTCCAGGCCAAATTAATCTTTACATTTGCCCTTATATCCTGGAAGAAGAGAATGAAAAAGTAGTGCAAGTAGAAGAACGTTAGACGCAGACAAGGTCTAAACACAATCACTAGAAAATTAGTAATCAAAACAAGCATTGTGTTTACCAAAATGAATTATACTGCTATGTAAATTCAAGCTCAAATCAACTACTGATTATTAATTTGTTTGTGCCCCCTACCACCATGCTAGGATAATTCAAGATCAATTGAGTTTTCTCCTTGTGCTATGGGATTACATTAACTCATTATCCTGCCTAAGCAAGGCACAAGCTCATTTGAGCTATATTTCTATTCAGGGCATACAAAGCCCACCAGAATGCCAATAGGAGAAGTATGCAAACTTAAGCTATTAGTGCAATCAGACAAGATAGAAGAATAGTACCTTACACGCAGTGCATAGATCATCCGAAATACTTCAAACTCACGTTCCACCAAGTACCTTTTATGAAAAATAAAAACATTAAAAATATGTTATATATATACACACAAATTTTAATATGCATAAATTTTTTTTTCATATCATCAATATATAAGACGGATAAAAGCATGCTTCCTATCACTTTAACAAATTAAAAAAAAATTAAAAAAAAAACTGAAAAGTAAATAAGAGAAACAAAATTAATTGAATATACATTAATTAATATTCAATTTGTAAATGAATTATACACCATTAATTGATATTAATGGTTTAACACCAACTTCCTGCAATATGATGCATTCCGAATGGAAATCTCATTTCATCATACACACTTATACTCCAGTTTCACAGTAAAACTTAAAAGCTCATATGAAAAAGTACAAGTAGTTAATCAATGAAGATAAGCAGGGATCTTGATGCGAATAAAAAGCATACTCATCACATAACCGATAACAACGAAGGAAATTCCAACTGACGCAAACGAGTTCAACATTCAATTAACTTTTAGAATTGAAGAAATAGGATAAATCAAGCATACCAAAGCACATAGATGATACCTTGAATGAGAATGATGAGTTGCAAAGACAAGAAGATTAGTCGTCGTCGCAGCTACCGCCAGAAATTACAGAAATTGAAATTGGGACTTTTTTTCTTCTAAACTAGGGCAATAATGAGGGAGAAGAGAGAGGGGAAAGGAAGCAGTGAGGCGGAGGAGGATGAGAAGGGAGGAGATTGAGAGAGGAAGCAACAAGAGATTGATGGAGAGAGGAGGCGAGGGTTGACTGAGGATAGGATGGGAAAATAAATTATGTATTGTGGTTAAGTTTCAGTAGGTGGGTTAAAGTGTGGGCCCCACGTGTGGAATTATAAGATTTATATGTGGAAATAGTTGTTCCCTAAATTTAAAGATAACTTAAATTTATTTCAAAAAATTAATATTATATTAATCATATATATTATGAAACAAAGAGAGTATTAAACTTCTTAGGAAAGTGGTGACATACTAATAGATAGTCCATGTGGTTAATGTCGTAACAAGAATTTTACATCATTTTCATTGTTTTTAGATTTTCAAATTGCATATGATAATTTTGTCGATTGTAACCGTGTTTCGAAGGAGTGGCGTGTTGATATGATGTTTATTTGGAATGCTACCATTGGTAAATTGGGAGTAGGCATTGCAATATGGCAGGGTTTGGCGTATATGATTGTCACCGCTTGTTTCTCAGTTACCTCTTTTGATGCGAACACCAACCCAACACTTGCATTGATTTATACTTTGCGTTGACTTAATTCTCATAATATCTCACATGTGTATTTTTATACTAATTCAAAGTGTTTATTGACACAGTTGTTAGGGTATGTTGATATTTGTCCTAAGGAGGAACCCATTATGTATGATATTTGTGTTATAGGATAGGAGTTGCATCATCGTATTGCAAGGTATGTCAACAAAGGAGACTTATGGAAGGTTAGAGGGGCTAGCTCGTTTTGCATCATCAGTGAGAATTGATGTATCTCAATCTTGGTTTCCCTCCATAAGCTTTTGTTACTAGTTTGTTTCTCTTTTGTTGTTCAGATGGTGTGTATTTTTAATATTCAGGACGGTTCCTTTTGTTTAGGTTTGTGTTGATGTCGTTTGTATTTTTAGTCTGTATGGTAAGTTTGCTATGCTTGTACCTATATATTTGTTTATGAATAGTATGATCGGTTATCAAAATTTTTTTTGCATATATCATTACTATATATTTTCTTTTTGGACATTAGGAAACCATTCAACACACTTCAAATTAAAGGAAACATATATTCCATAAACGTAAATACATATTTCTAAATGTAAACATATATTTTATAAACACAAACACGTGTTTCTTAACGTAGCTTTTTTAACCTAAATACACATTTTGTAACATATCTTTGTCACATAAACGCGTACTTTTTTAAATAACACACATCTTAAAACACAAATTTTTAAGTATTTTACATACGTATAACTGTCTTGTACATAAAATATGTAAAACATAAAGCAAAAAACAATTTTTATATATTTATTACTAAAGTTAAACTAACACCTTATGTAAAAATCTATTTTCTTATTATAAAACTTGAGATATCTTAAAAAGTGACATGGAAAACTATCTTTTTCACACACGTGTGAATCATAGTTATTCGAATTGGACCGGTATGGTCGGTTCAATTGATTCAGTCGAGAACCAGACCTCTTACTAGTTCGATTCTTTAATTATAATGGATCTGTAGTTGAACTGTGAAAAAACCGAATTAATTGGACGATTTTTTCCTAACATGTGAATCGACGAATTTATAAGAAAACCAGTTCGGTCTTCCTTTGGTACTCCCTTTAGTGGAAAAAAAATCTTGTAACTACATACCATTTTGTGGACATTGGTCTTTGATGTAGGAGAACTATGGTGTTTCAAATTTGATGGAGGAGAGAGAAAAGAAGGTTTTAGAGATATTTTTGGATTTCGTATGAGGCTCGCCGAATGTTCTCTCGAAAAGCCTCTCTTTCTTTTTTATTCAAAAGGCCCTAATAGAAGTGTTGGTAAAGAAGAAGACCGGATATAATTTAAAAGAAAAATGTGAAAGGAAATTTATTATAAATAATAATATTATGATGACTAATGAATTATTACAAAAAGAAAATACAAAATGATGTATATAATTTTAGTTGGTTATAATCATTGGACCTATTCATATTTGGTGAGTTATTTACTAATTACGCTTTGACATATTACTTTATAAATTAATTTTTGTAAGAGTTTTTATAAGTTTAATAATATTCTAATAGAAAAGATAAAGAAATGAATAAAAATACGCGGCTATAAAGCTCTTTCAAATTTTCAAGAAAGGACATGACATGATTGAGGTGACAGAACAAATATATGACAACTTTCTACCATTAAGCTTTTACACTAGTTTAAAATAAAATATAGTACATGAAAAGCAACTACTAGAAGGTAAGTGATACCTTGAGCCTTTATATATATATATATATATATATATATATATATATAATAGTTTAGTCTTATTATTTTAATTACTTCTTATAATACTTATATTTTAGAAAGTGTTATTATATATCACAAAAAAGCTCAACCTAATTAGAGTGTTATTGACACTATGACGATCTGAGAAATCAGATAACCTTGTAATTAGGTTTTCGATATAAATATCTAATAAAATAAAATTTTATGGATATTATTATGTGTAAATATGATTTTATGAGATTTAAGGTCGAATTATGACCTAGTATGTGTGTTGTGTAATTATGCTTATGTGTTGCGGTGTCATAGACAAAATAAAAAAATTTCAAGAAAAACGTTAAAACACTATTCATAAAACACAGAAAATGCCTTTTCTGTGTGCTTTCGAGAAACTTCGAATTACACAATAATATTTATCTAAGGAAAAGAGATGAATTCTCTAATAAAAGCTTTTTCCAAAAAAAAGACGAAAAATTACTATTCACGCTAAAAACGCTTTCCGTTTTTTGACTTTTCGAACTACGTAATAGCGTTATTTGGAAAAGAGAGATGAAATATCCAATAAAATGAAAGAATGAAAAATTTCGTGGTTTTGGCTAAGGAACGAGTTAAGAAAACCTAACTAAAAGAAAAACGAACGATTTACGAAACGTAACTAAAAATGTAACGAGAAGACTAACTAGGATTAGGCTAATGGGCTAGTTAATTTACTAGCCTAAGTGTTAGTTTAATTAAAAGCCTAAGCATGAATTAAATAAAAATCCAAGAGTATGTTTAAATTAAGGCCCAAATGATTATTGCATGGAAGCCCACATGTTTATTAATTTAAGCCCAAAACTAAGTCCAATTTGGTGAAAGTCAAAATTGGTCAAGGTAGGGACATGATGTGTTCCTCAAGGCGGAGGGAAAAATACGAGGTACTTTATTGCTTAGTCTAGCTTGTAATAGTGGAATAAAAAAAAGCCAAAAGCAAGGGAAAATGGGGAGGAACCGGTGGAAGCAAGGGTGGACAAGAGGGAGGATAAACTTACTACTTATAGTAAGTTTTTGTCCTTGCAAGCAAGCATTAGACACATGTCTACCCCCATTTATTTATCTTAACCATTAAGTAATCCTTTCCCATCATTTTGTTCCCCCAAGTGTTAACCTCGGTTAGCCTACTCATGGATGGTTGGCTAACCTTAGAGGCATGGTTAAGTTAGTAAGAATTAAGTTAGTATACTTGCATTTTTCTCTTATATTCATTTCATTAAAATCATCTAAGTCATTTGAGAGAAAAGAAAGCAAGAGAGAGAATAAAGAGAACAAATAGAGAAAGTGCACGGATTAGAGAAGAAGGAGCAAGGATCTAGCAATCAAGCCTTGATCATCTATCAACAAGAACAAGAAAGAAAGAACCCTAAGAAGGTAATACTTAAAACCCTAACTTTCATCATCTTCTTAAAAAAAATTTATTTACCTTGTTAGATGTGTTGTAGTGGTTGTTGTTTATGGAGATCATGGTGGATCCGGAAGTTATAAGGATGGTATGATGATGGTTGTATGATTTAACCATGTAAGAATGCAAGAAAATGAAAAAAAATGGAACCTATGCGTAAATGATGGAAATACCCAATTAGTGGACTATTAATGGACTGATTTAGGGCTTTTTCGTATGGTATCTGTTTGCCAAATATCGTACTAGCAAAAGCACGCAAGTATACGTGGTCAACAAGTAACAAAGTGATAAGTAGAGTTGTCGATCCCATGAGAAATTAATTCTAGCATTTTCTCAAATACCAATTTTATATCAAGCCAATCTTATTTAAACGTATGAATTAATTAAAATTAATAATTAAACTAAATATTAAAAATAAACAACTAAATAATAAAACATAACTAAATAAATAAATAAATATAAGAATTCAACTTCACCCCATGCTTCATTCAAATCTCATAACTTCTCATTTGATTATATGGTCACGATGAATTGTTAACCAGGAATACGTAATTTCATTTATAAACCTCTTCCGGTAGCAAATAAAAATACCCACTCTAACTAACTTGCTATATTCCTATGCAAATTAAATTAGAATAGATTCATTAAGAACAAATTTTGTTTGTGTTTTCTGCATGTGATGGAATTCATGATTCGTGTATAGGTTAAGAATATACTTATACGCCATGTGTAACCAATTCGATGTCATTATATTCAGATCTAACCCTAGATTTCATCTCCCGAATTCATCTAAAGTATTCCGCTAATTGTTGGCGAGACAATTAATCAATATGCACAAAATATAATGAACCAATTCATATGGTGTTAATCAAATAGAAAGGAAATCAATTTAAACTACATATGGGATTCCACTAAATACTTAAATAAAAACCTTGTTCATAGCAGATAAAATTATAATCCACAAAATATTCATCATCAATGAAAGATAAAGATAAATAATAGTTTAGAGAAGAAAAACTGCTCCCGCATGTCTTCTAATTCCAAGTTTCATCAATCCATGGCCTCCATCTTTGATGATATTCTGTTTGCTCTTGAATTGGGAAGAGAGTTAGCCTCATATGGTGTTTCTTTGGTCTTTTTCTTCACACCCTTTACAATCCCTAAATAAGACTATTTATAGGAGTTATTCCACCTAACCCTAATAGAATTATAATTACATTTATAACCCTAGGTGGATTTGTATTGAAGTCAGCTTTGTAGTCGTTGTAACTCTTTAGGTTTCAATTAGCAAGTATCCTTAATAATCAGGAACGTAAATAATCCAATTAGCCCTTCAAATTTGCCACACCACGCGTTCCACGCGCGCGCCCATAAACCCCCAAGTGTCGCGGCCCACATTAACGAGCGTCGCGGCCCATATGCCGCGCCGCGACTCACAATAGCGAGCGTCGCGACCCGTAAGTTCTGTTTGGTTTCCTTGCTTTTCTTCCTTGCTCGCCCAATTGCTTTAAATATTACGATTTTGCCACTTAACTCCTTTATTCCTACAAAATAAATAAAAACAATAAAATAAATACAAATTCTATAAAATAACATAAGATACTTAAAAACACACAAATTATTAAGCCTAAAAGTATCCAAATAATAGGTATAGAACCCACTCATCAGTGTCCCAAATCTGAAAATTTAGTTCCTGGGTATTATGTTATGCTCGTATGAGTTACGAACATCACCCAATTGCAACGGAGGTAAAAGCTTGTGTAACGAAGACATGACGGTTATTTTAAAAACTAGTTAAAAGGTTAAAAATCAGTGTGAGCACTGACTTTTGAGTCAGTTTTTTGGGTAGTTAAAGCTTCTTAAAATGGGTTATTTTCTGGGTGTTTTGTAGTTTGTAGTATAAGGAAGTCGTAGGATTAAGAACGACCTCATTCTAACTTCGAATGAGCGAGTTATGACATTGCAAAGTAGGTACGACGAAAACGAAAAACTGTCCAGGTGATGACATCACTTGCAGTGAGTTTTAGGCATAAGCAGACACCCAAGCAGACGGGTGACGTACTGTCTGGATTACTACAAAAAAAAAATTTAGTCTAAAACAGACACCTAAAAGCCGACAGGTTATCCTATCTGATTACAATTTAAAATTTTAGTCTAAAGTAGACACCCCAAAGTAGACGGGTCAAGCTGTCTACTTTATACATGTAGCGTAAAATGTAAAAGAAAGGTTGGTCGCGTAATTTAATTATAAACCGCGAACCATATGAAACGTATTGGAATTATTAAAGTTATGGGAGGAATTTGAAATGTAAGTCTAAATTATGATTTAGGCTAAGCAGTAAGTAAACCAAAGTGTGTTGGTTTCCAAAAGCCGAGTAGTCGGGCAACGTTATGTTACGTTGTTCCGAATTATATAAAACAAGCGTAATAAAGATTAATTAAAGAATGATTTAAAATGTCTTAAGTTATGAGACTTGAGTATCATGGGACTTTAGAATTAAAGTCTAAGTTATAAACGAAGCTAAAAGAGAAATATACCGGGTGTATAAAGTTAAGTACGTTATGTCGAGTTATAAAACGTGAAAAACCTAAAATTTTGTGTTGTATGCTTGTTTTAATTTACACAATGCATTCATATTGTGTGAATGCAAGTTTCTAACTTGCACAAATTATTTTATTGTGCAAGTATGCTATGACCTTGTATAAATTTATTATTTTGTGCAAGACATGAGTTTAAACTGGGGAATTTTATTTGTTATATAAAATTTATCGTGTTATGTGATATGAGCTATGAAAAGGAGTTAGTGACATTTGATTTGGCATAACTCAATTGGTTGAGCTATTCCAGTTGGAATATTTATTGTTAAATTATGAATTGTAATAATTCGTGAATTGAGATAAGTTAATAGTGCCAAGTCAAATAATTTGGGCAAATATTCGTATGTATTGCACTCCGTGCAATAATGTGTTATGTGAGTAAATGTTGTTATGGTTGTACCTTGTACAATGAAATGTTTGCCAACTATTATGTGAAATAGCGTGTTAGTCCAATATCTGCACTTATGTGTAAACCTAAGAAGAAAAGTTCTAAAAATGGAACTGTTCAATATTGTAAGTTTCGTGTATTAGCGAACTATGTTAAGAAGTATATTGTCTCGAAAATGCTAAACGAAAGGAAAATTGTTGTTCCTCTTTAGTCAATGCTGCTTCACAACTATTATTCAGTTGTAGAAGTTTTTATAGAATATGGTGATGTTCATTATGTCGTTGATTGTTTATTCAACTGTTATGACTTGCTGAACAATTAAATACTCACTCTTGCAAAATTCTAAATTTTGTGCAGCCAGAATCGACGAACCTGAATGGTCAAAAGAAGATAAGAGAGAAGATTAAAATGTATAGAAGTACATGTTGTATTGTAATATTATATATTGTTGTAATATTATTTCAGATAGTTTAATAAAGGTCTTTGTACCTGGGATTAGAAGAGATTTGTTGTAATAATATAGTAATTACATTCATGTCATTAAGATTATGTTAAATGGGGAGTACCGTGACGCACCGGACCCGGGTTTAAAGGTAGACCCGGATTCGGGGGCGTTACAGACACGATCCTGACTAGGGTCACATCAAATGATGATAATTTAATTTAAGTTTTTATTGGTCCAATTACGAGGGGCCGAGCTAAAAGATTCAAAGAGAGACTTAATGGAGTAATCCAAGAGGTTTAGGCTGAAAGGAGTTTAAGGGCATTCGTTAAGGATGAATGATTTTAAGTCAAATAACTTGGTTCATTGATTTGGAGCCGCATCGGTCTTAAAAAATCTTGAATCGGAACCGCACCGGTAACAGTTCAAGATTTTTCTATACCAAAACTGCACCGACTGATTTATATTTTGAACCGCACCGCAACGACTTGTACCGATCAAAAATTTTAAAAAATTAGAGAGATAAGTTAAATGAAAATTTAAAAAAATTAGAGAGAGAAAATCTAAAATTTATTTTAGGCAGAGTGTATAAAATTTTTTAGAGAGAGAAATAATATATAAAACATTAGAGATAAAAGGGGAATAAATATATAAATTAAATACCATAAAATAATTTATTTAATTGTACCATAATAATGGTAAACTTGAAATTTGAAAAATAGATTGAACTATAGATAATGTAGTTTTAGTTCTTAAACTGAACCAATTTGTAAACCAAAACCGACCCATAAGCCTAGTTCAAATAACCCATCATCCCCTGTACAAAACAAAGCATTTCACTTGCCTTTTAAAACCCATCATTCCTGTACAAAACAAAGCATCTGAAAATACACAAATATAAACCGTATGTATAAGCTCAGATCCAAAAAACAAAGCATTTCACTTGCCTTTTAGACTATAAAGGTAAAAATCAACAAGGAAAAAACCAATTTGATGATGAAGAGAAATGTTTGTTTCATCTGCAGAAGAACTGTTCTTGGTGAATCTCAAGGTACTTTTTTTTCTCTCTCTACAAACCCATTACTCTTGCCCTCAGATTTTTATTGTAACAGTAGCAATCTACTTCTCTTTCATTCTCATATACCTGCTGCCACTGTTTCAAGAAATTCTGAGAAACCCAGATCTAGATTTGATAACATTACTAACCTCAATGATGCTCACAATCTGTTCGATTGGATGGCTCAAAGAAAACCTCTGCCACCTACAATCCAGTTCAATAAATTGTTGGGGGCAGTTTCAAAAATGGAAAATTATATTGCATCTATTGACTTGTTTAAGAAGATGGGTGTATTGTATTGGGTATTCCAGTAGATGAATATACTATGAATAGAGTAATTAACAGTCTTTGCCACTTGAAACAAGTCAACTATGGTTTTGCTATCTTAGGCACCTTCTTCAAGTGTGGTTTTATACCAAATGTGGTTACCTTCAACACTCTTTTAAAAGGTCTTGTTGGAGAAGATAGGACTCCTGAGGCAGTTGAATTGTTCAAGAAGTTGATGAGAACTAAAGTTTGTGACCCCGATGAAGTCATGTATAATACAATTATTAATGGGCTTTGCAAGACAGGGAACACTATCAACGCCATTCGGTTACTTAGGAATTTGGAAGAAGGTAGTTGTAAACCGGACTCAATAACTTATAACACTGTCATTGATAATCTATGTAAGGACAAAATGATAGATGAAGCTTTGAAACTTTTCTGTGATGATACATAAAGGCATTCCGCCAGATGTTGTCACTTACAACTCATTACTTAACGGTTTATGCAAATTTGGTCGATTGAAAGAGGCTGAGAGAATGTTAAGAGACATGGGCACTAAAAAAATCTACCCGAATGAGTATACCTTCAGTATATGGGTGGATACAATTTGCAAGGAAGGGAGGATTGAAGATGCAAAGAAAGTCATTCAAATCATGAGAGAAAGTGGCATCCATCCTGATGTTGTCACATACAATGCACTAATCGATGGTTACTGTTTACGAAAGCAAATAAACAATGCTACGGAAGTGTTCAATTCTATGGTAGTGAAGGGATTACTGCCCAACGTTGTTAGCTATAACAGTTTAATCAATGGTTATTGCAAACTGATGAAAGTTAATGAGGCCATGCATCTCTTTAGAGAAATGTCTTCCAAGGGGTTGAAACCAGACATAGTTACTTACAACACTTTGTTAGAAGGATTATTTCAAGAAGGAAATCATTTGGCTGCTCAGGAACTCTTTCTCGAGGTGGAAAGGCAAGGCCAGACTCCAGACCTTTTCACGTATCGTATCCTGTTTGAGGGGCTATGTAAAAATAAGCAAAGTGCTAAGGCGTTGTCTTTGTTTCATATTATGGAAAACCGTGGATTAAACTCTGATATTCATCTTTACACTATTCTTATTGATGGAACCAGCAAGGATGGAAGGTTTGATATTGCCAAGGATCTTTTCAATAACCTTTCTTCCAAAGGTTTGCAACCTGATGTTTATACATAAACTGTAATGATAAATGGGCTTTGCCGTGAAGGGCTATTGGACGAAGCAAAAACGTTGCTTATGAAAATGGAAGAGAATGGTTGCTTGCCTGATATTGTCACTTACGACATTGTTTTTCTAGGCTTTCTGAAGAGAAATGCTTATGACAAGGCAGTAATACTTCTGGACGAAATGATTGGGAGGGGTTTCTTACCTAATCCATCTACTTTTTCCATGTTGCTGGAGCAACTCCCAGATAAAGGACAAGTTGCCACTTTGCTTGATAAAGTTCTGAAACTTATGCCGGAGGGCAAAAGAAACAATGGATTCCCATCTGCCGAAGTACTTTCGTAATCTGTTAAATGGGCAAACCGTTGCTGGTAAGAGAGGAGAATTGGGTATGAACAACTTGATTCCAACATTTTATAATATCCTTTAACTAACTAAATGAGATGTAAATGTTGCCCCCAACTTTGTTTTTTGCACAGGCAGTTATTAATGGAGAAGAATTACCTTTTCTTTTCTGATCTGAAATATACCATGTTGAATATCTACTTAATAATTCAAGAATATGGTGGTGTATACGTTTCACTCTCGTGCTGTTACAATCCAATATTTATCAAATAAACTTGTATCAAGGTTTGCTGTTACAATATTACGTCCATTTCTTATTTAATGCATTCTTTTTTACTGCCACTTAAATCACGTAATTTTTGTTTGCTATCTTGAAGCTTTTTTGAGTTGGATATGAAGGTAATCTGGCTAATTTCTGCACTCTTCACAAATCACGCATTTGGGAATCGCAACAAAGCTCTTTCTTACACAAGACTGCTCTAAACACTGGTTGAGGTGCACTCCTCAGGCCTTCCTTCCTTTCTTTCTTTGTTATTCTCCTCTAGATAATCTAATATGTTTTTCAGTCATTGTTCTCTTCCTTTCTTTGTTATTTCTTCTCAAATCAAATTGTTCCTCGTAGTAGCTTTAAATTCGGATTTGTTTTAATACTTATTTAAATATATGCAAAACTTTAATCTTGCTGAATGTTGTCTGTGTGATTTTAGTTGTACCTTTTCTATCAATCAATTTTCTGGGAAAAGGAAGTTTATTTTCTTGGAAAAATTCTAGTTAGCTCTGTTTTATTTTTTCTTCTGTTTTCTTTGTCAGAAGCATTTTTAACTTATTGTAATCAATAGAAAAACTAATTTTCTTATGCGCATTAATGTAATCTGAACATAAACATAGTTTTAAATAATAGGATTACATTAAATACTAAAATTTTCATAAAAAACTATCATCATGGCCAAATTCTTATAATCTATCCGTGTTGCACCACCAGAAATAAAAAAACATTCAAAATGATGCATTGTTTTATATATTTGAAGTTAGACTTCCAGATGTTTTCATGCATATAGACTTGTAATTTGAAACACTTTTAAGTTTTAATGTTATATGATTCATTTAATTTTTGCCAATATGAATATTATAAATTGTCTGAGTACTGTACAATTATATATATATATATATATCAAGCTTTTGATGATTCATGTCAATTTTAAATATAAAAATGTCTCAAATAGACTTTTAAAAAGTCAATATTGATACTCTTCTGTTCCGAAATATAAGATCAATATTGACTTTTTAGAAGTTTATTTGAATATTTTCAAATTTAATTGATATGAATCCATTTGATTTTAGTCATTACAATTACAATTATGAATATTATAAAAAAATCTAAAAGTATTTGTAGTTATTATATTTATTATTTTCAAAATCATGCTGAACTTTAAATTTAAAACTATGTCAAATTTAAATGTAAGTTCAAACTAAAATTTTAAAAGCTAGTTTGAGATATCTACAAAACTATAAATAAAATAAAATAAATTATAATTTTTCACACTGAAATATAGAATTGAACACTGAAATGCTGACTGTATTCTTTTTCTTGGACGTTCATATGAAACAAATGGGTTGCCTGCCATACCCTTCTATAAGAAAATTGAAGCAGCAAATATCGAATTTTCTTTAAAATGCTTAAAATGTTTGAATATGATTTTTTTTTTTTTTTAAATGTCTAAAATGTGAACAAAGAAAGTCTTGCAGTTTTGAGGATAACTAACGCTTGTAAAATAAATAACTTGAAGTTTATTCCAAGTTCTTTAGGATCTCTTGAAAATCTCAAATATCTACACTTGAGCAACAATAAGTTTCACGGGAAACTAGTTTCAAATATTGTTTAAGAATCTTACATCATTTTAAGAATCTTACATCATTTTCATTGTTTTTAGATTTTCAAATTGCATATGATAATTTTGTAGTATATGATAATTTTGTCGATTGTAACCGTTCTTCGAAGGAGTGGCATGTTGATATGATGTTTATTTGGAATGCTACCATTGGTAAATTGGGAGTAGGCATTGCAATATGGCAGGGTTTGGCGTATATGATTGGCGCCGCTTGTTTCTCAGTTACCTCTTTTGATGTGAACACCAACCCAGAACTTGCATTGATTTATACTTTGCGTTAGCTTAATTCTCATAATATCCCACATGTGCATTTTTATACTAATTCAAAGTGTTTATTGACACAGTTGATATCTGTCCCAAAGAGAAACCCATTATGTATGATATTTGTGTTATAGGATAGGAGTTGCATTATCTTATTACAAGGTATGTCAACAAAGGAGAGTAGGAGACTTATGGAAGGTTAGAGGGCTAGCTCGTTTTGCAGCATCAGTGAAAATTGATGTGTCTCAACCTTGGTTTCGATGGCATCCTCCATAAGCTTTTGTTACTAGTTTGTTTCACTTTTGTTGTTCAGGTGGTGTGTATTTTTAATATTCAGGATGGTTCCTTTTGTTTAGGTTTGTGTTGATGTCGTTTGTATTTTTAGTCTGTATGGTAAGTTTGTTTATGACTGGTATGATCGGTTATCAAATTTTTTTTTGCATATATTATTACTATATATTTTCTTTTTGGACATTAGGAAACCATTCAACACACTTCAAGTTAAAGGAAACATATACTCCATAAACGTAAACACATATTTCTTAATGTAAACATATATTTTATAAACATAAACACGTGTTTCTTAACGTAGCTTTTTTAATCTAAATACACATTTTGTAACATATCTTTTTCACAAAAACACGTACTTTTTTAAATAACATGTATCTTAAAATACAAATTTCTCTTACGTATTTTACATACATATAACTGCCTTGTATATAAAATATGTAAAACATAAAGCAAAAAACTATTTTTATATATTTATTACTAAAGTTAAACTAACACCTTATGTAAAAATCTATTATCTTCTTATAAAACTTGAGATATTTTAAAAAGTAACATGAAAAATTATCTTTTTCATACACGTGTGAATCATAGTTATTAGAATCGGATCGGAATGACCGGTTCACTTGATTCAGTCGAGAACCAGACCTCTTAATAGTTCGATTCTTTAATTATAATGGATCTGTAGTTGAACTGTGAAAAACCGTATTAACTGGACGATTTTTTCCTAACATATGAATCGACGAATTTACAAGAAAACTAGTCCGGTCTTCCTTTGGCACTCCCTTTAGGGGAAAAAATCTTGTAATTACATACCATTTTATGGACTTGGATCTTTGATGTAGGAGAACTATGGAGTTTCAAATTTGATGGAGGAGAGAGAAAAGAAGGTTTTAGAGATATTTTTGGATTTCGGATGAGACTCGCTGAATGTTCTCTCAAAAAGCCTCTTTTTCTTTTTTATTCAAAAGGCCCTAATAGAAGTGTTGGTAGAGAAAAAGACTGGAGATAATTTAAAAGAGAGAACTGAAAGGAAATTTATTATAATTAATAATATTATGATGACTAATGAATTATTACAAAAAGAAAATACAAAATGATGTAAATAAATTTAGTTGGTTATAATTATTGGACTTATTCATATTTGGTGAGTTATTTACTAATTACGCTTTGACATATTACTTTATAAATTAATTTTTGTAAGAGTTTTTATAAGTTTAACAATATTCTAATAGAAAAGATAAAGAAATGGATAAAAATACGTGGCTATAAAGCTCTTTCAAATTTTCAAAAAAGTACATGACAAGATTGAGGTGACGGAACAAATATATCACATAAATAAAAATATTCATAAATTAACTTTTGATATGTAAAAAAAATAAAAATAAAAATATACATTTAAGTAACTCAATAATTATATATAGTACTATATAATAATAATAATACTATGAAATATAGAAAATAAACGAGTATATATAGAGTAGTTTAAGGACTGATGCGGTGCACCAACGGTTTAAAGGTATCGGTCCCAATTATATTTTTTTAAAATCAAAATCGCACCGGTGAAATCAATGATTCAAATTAGACCTGACAATTTGGTTTATAAACTGGTGGGTCAATTCAAATTAATTAGAAATATTTGGGTTGACTAACTACTTTAAATTGTTTAAGTTAGTTAAAAGTTTTGAACTATATTTTTTAAAAGAAAAACAGGCTTAAACCAATTAACTAATTTGGACCCATTTTGTTTTTCAAGTTGGTTTGTGTCCCTCGCTGCCTAATTGAAATGCACAGTACTAAACAGTAGTACATACAAAAATACGAAATAGGAACAAAAATAAAATAAAGATGCACAGTACTAACAATATTCCATTTATATTGGGATATAATTTCAAGACATTCAAAAAAAAAATAAAGATTTAATTTCAAGGAAAAAATGTTTCTAAAGTTTAATATGAAATAGGAAATTTGTTATAATTAAATATAAGAGAATTTTGTTAAAAAAATGGTTTTATACTAGAGGTCTCAAATAATGGTAATATTACTAGATTAATTGGTACATTTATTGTAATTAACTATGTTATAAATATGTATGATTTATTTTTTACAATAATATATTATTTAATAAATAATTTGAGACCTTTAACATTATTATAAAAGTATCTCAAGAACTTACATCTAAGAAAAATAGAGATACTGCAAACAAAAGATATCAATATTGTACAATAATAATATGATGATGGTATAATATCATAAGATTTAATAATAAATTATGAAATAATAAAATTAACCTAAATTATATGCAATTAGTAAGAAAAGTTGTGAAATTATTAACTATTAAAAATAATTAATAGTTAATGTTAGAGAACCAAAATCTTTTTTATGGTCCTACAAACTTTAATGTTAACTTATTATTCTACAATAATTTTATTCTATAGTACTTTAATTACTTAGACATACAATAAACAATAACTTTAAAAACATGTTTAGAATTTTACTTTACTCAATTTTGCACTAAATAACTAAATATTAAAAATATAAGAAAAATATTATGATTACATAATAATTAATATAGGAGACATTTAGTTAATTAATGTTAAAAATAATTATGACTTATATATTTTGATTAAACTTTAGTTAATTTTTAAAACTAAAAGTCATAATAGTAATTTATTATTCTACAATAATTTTATTCCTAAATAACTATATATTAAAAAAATAGAAAAAATATTTTGAGAAAATAATAATTACTATTAAAAAGTGTAATATATCGTCAAATGAATTTTTATTTTTATTTTTAGAATGTATCCAAAGGAGCGTATGAATCTTTATGTAATAAAGCTTACTTGGGCTTTTTATACTTTCATAGGGAGGAGTTTAGCCAGGATGTTTCACTGGGGATGGGAATAAAGTGGTCCTTATTTTAATTTTTAATAATATGTGAATTAATGTGACATGCGCACACTAGATAACGGATATTTTACAGAGAAAGTATAAAACTATGGGTGTATAAAAAAAAAATTACAGAGATAAGTTAAATGAAAATTTAAAAAATTTAGAGAGAGAAAATTTAAAATTTATTTTTTAGAGAGAAAAAATAATATATAAAACATTAGAGATAAAAGGGGAATAAATATATAAATTAAATACCATAACAAAATTTATTTAATTGTATCATAATAATGGTAAACTTGAAATTTGAAAAATAGGTTGGACCATAGGCAACGTAGTTTTAGTTCTTAATTCAAATAACCCAACATCCCCTGTACAAAACAAAGCATTTCACTTGCCTTTTAAAACCCATCATTCCTGTACAAAACAAAGCATCTGAAAATAGACAAATATAAACCGTGTGTATAAGCTCAGATCCAAAAAACATAGCATTTCACTTGCCTTTTAGACTATAAAGGTAAAAATCAACAAGGAAAAAGCCAATTTGATGATGAAGAGAAATGTTTGTTTCATCTGCAGAAGAACTGTTCTTGGTGAATTACTTTTTTCTCTCTCTCTACAAACCCATTACTCTTGCCCTCAGATTTTTATTGTAACAGTAGCAATCTACTTCTCTTTCATTCTCATATACCTGCTGCCACTGTTTCAAGAAATTCTGAGAAACTAGGAAACCATTCAACACACTTCAAGTTAAAGGAAACATATATTCCATAAACATAAGCACGTATTTCTTAACGTAAACATATATTTTATAAACATAAACACGTAGCTTTTTTAATGTAAACACGCTTTGTAGCATATTTTTTTCACATAAACACGTACTTTTTTTTAAATAACACGTATCTTGAAACACAAATTTCTCTTAAATATTTTACATACGTATCATTGCCCTGTACATAAAATACGTAAAACATAAAACAAAAACTATTTTTTCGTCTATTGAGAAAAACTTGTCCTCGAGTTTTAAAGTGTGGATGAATGGTCTAGTCAACTTAACTCCTGATATTGAATCCATGAAATTGAAACTCTTGAATCTCTTTGGAGTTTGATATTGTGGAAGTAGTAATAATTTGTTTTTCTTTTCAAGTATAATTTTGAAAGCTTCATTGACAACAAGCTCAATATATAAAAGAATTTGTGCTTCATGGCTACTTTGCTTCCGGTTAAGAACTTCAACTACTTTTTCAACGCTTTGATCTTCACCTGCTCTTTCAACTTTTCCTTAGGTGAAAATGTTTGTGATCTTTTTGAGTCACTGGATTATTCCTTTTTTCCTTATCATTGAGATCTGCTCTCAATGGCCTTGGATAGTTTTATTAAATTCTTTGATGGAATTCAAAATTTCGTATTGATTTCTTCTTTCGATTTGCTAGTACAAAATTTTTTGCTTGCTTGACCAACTTGGGAGAAATACTTGTCTAATTCCCTACATGAAATATAGTTGCAAACAATACCTAGATGCTTTCTCGTAACGTAATACTAAACTTTCAAGTTTTTATGCATCACACTCCAGATTTCTGCAAAGGATCCGATATTTATATGGCTCATCATTTGTCTTTAAACCTTAGCAATCATTTCTTTCGATTTCTTCACCCTGCAAAAGATTTTAGTTGGGGATGAAGGAGTCAATTTCATGATTTGAGTTGTGATTAGGAGTGCGTCTTGTGGAACATTGCGTTGCAGCACTAAGAAGGATGCTTAGTAAGGGGGAAGAAAATGAAATTTCTTGGGATCAACTATATGGAAGAGGAGCTTGGTCTCCTTTTCATTATAAAATACAGCGTGAAAATCTTTACTCTTTTTCTTCTTCTTTTTGTAGGAAAAAAAATATGTCTGGAGGCATGTGTAGCAGAATGCTCAAGTCCAGAAACTTTATTTTCTTAGGAGTTATGTCTTTATTCAATTTAGTGACATTTTTTAGATGTACTGTTGCAACAGTGTGCTGTAAAATCCATTTGCTTTTTCCCTCAGTTTTTTTGTTCATTTTAGATTTTCAGTACATGTATCCCCAACCCCAACCCCAAAAAAGAAATAAATAAATTGTTTTTTTAATTTATTTTATTTATCTACATTCTTTCTATTTATATTTTGAATTATTTTCGGTAGTTTTTCATGTTTGCTTGTTTAATTATTTTATCTTCTTAAGGGCTAGAATATGGTTGGACCAATGGTTTCTAAAGTCAAAAAAAATGTTTCTTTCACTTGATGTAGTGTCTTAAAATCTTGCAATGAAGGATTTTGGTCTCAGTCAATTTTTCTTTTTTTTGTTACTTTGATGTTGGTGTTTACTGGCATCTTGATGTAGTTTAGTTGGGTAGGGTCCTAATTTTTTTTTTCTTTCAAAAACCTCGCTACTTATATTCCTGAAGCTCTTGTCTGCATTCAGTATTATACGAATGTATACGTGTACTAAGCATCACCTACACAAATAAACTTTATCGCCACATCAACGTAAAATACTAATTTTGGAACCTGTGAGGAAGCTTCTGCTTCTTTTTGTTATGTCATTTTTGTGAATTATAGTGGCTAGGGTTGTCAATCTTTTGGGTCTTATCTGGTGAGCCTAGAATTAAGCTGAAAAATCCCTTACTATTTGGTGTACTGTACATGACCTGTCTTGAGTCATTCTCAAGGGTATGGAGCATTCAAAATTGTAGAAACATTAATTCCCTACATACATAATCATGAATTTTGTTTGATTCAATGTCATTATCCTGGCTTGCCATCTTCTTAGATTAGATATTACTCTCCTATAATTGCTGTATGTTGGTTTTCCATTTTTATTCTGTCATATTTGTGATACTGATGTATATATGTTTGTACTTGTTCTGCAGCACTTCTGGGTGTCCATTTGGTGAGGGATGCCATTTCTTACATTATGTTCCTGGTGGCATTAAAGCTGTGGCCCAGATGACTGGCAACAACCTAGCTCATGCAGCTCCTACCAGAAATCCTGGACTCCCACCTTCATTTCCAGATGGTTCATCTCCTCCAGCTGTGAAAACACGCCTGTGAAACAAATACAACTCTGCTGAAGGGTGCAAGTTTGGTGATAAATGTCATTTTGCTCATGGTGAATGGGAGCTTGGGAGGCCAACAGCTCTGTCCCATGAAGATCCTCGTGCCATGGGACCAATGCCAGGCAGCAGGTTTGGGGGGCGGATGGAGCCTACCCCTCCAAGCCACGGAGCTGCAGCCAACTTTGGGGCCTCTGCCACAGCGAAGATCAATGTTGACGCATCACTTGCTGGAGCCATAATTGGTAAAAGTGGTGTAAACTCTAAGCAAATATGTCGCCTGGCCGGAGCCAAGCTTTGAACATTGAGCTTGAGGGTGTTGGTATTAGGCGGCGGTGGCTCACTAGTGGGTTGGTGGGTAGTGGGTTGGTGGTGGCTGATTTTGTTGAAGATAGAGCACACCATTATTGAGAGAGGTGTGCTCTACTCTCCTATATAAACCCATGTATCCTTCTTGTAAAATCATCCCTCAATCTTCAGTTTATATATATTCAGTGCTACCTCCGTGGAGTAGGCGATTTGCCGAACCACGTAAATCTTTGTGTTTCTGTGTGTATGATAATTCCCACTTTGATTTAGTAGCTTCTGCATTAGCTTCCGCACAACAAATTGGTATCAAAGCCACGGTTGTTCAAACCACCCAGAAATCAAAGTGGTCGAAATTTTGTTTTGATCATACCAGGAGATAGCCCTCGTCGCCAGGAGTCCAACGGAACAAACGGCGTGTCATTTGGACGTCGTATGCTCCCGGAAATCGCGGTCAAAGTTCTGTTAAAAAAAAAAATAGCAGATCGGGTGAAGAAGAAGAAGTCCACGGGTCGACCCGACCCAGTCCGACCCAGAAACCCGACCCAGCAACCCAGTGGGTCGACCCGACCCAGGACCCGATTCAGCACTGCATCAACAAACGCCGTCAGAATATTCCGTTAAAGATAACGGAATATTCCGTTTTAAATTTTTTTTGGAATTTTGATCCGTTTGAGCTCGTTTTAAGTCCGTTTTTGACAAACTCAGTATCATTTCCAAGGTTTTGGACCATTCCGGACGCAACCGTGCCATCCGTTTCTGCTAATTACGCTCCTAAAGTACTGTTGTTACTTAGTTGAGCTCTATAAGTTTGTTTTGAAGCACCATGGATGGTTCAAAAGGCGAAGAAAAAGTTGAGGATCAAAACCCACCATCCACTAGCAGTTCTTGGCAAAGAAGTTCAATGTCAAATGCTAAGTTTGATATTGAAAAATTTGACGGCACAAACAACTTTGGCATGTGGCAATGCGAAGTTATGGATCTGTTATTCCGTGAGGGATCCGATATTGCACTAGGATCCAAACCCAAAAATATTTCTGATGATGATTGGAAATATGTTAACCGTCAAGCCTGTGGCACAATTCGATTGTGTCTCGCCAAAGATCAAAAATATTTTGTCATGAAAGAAACAATGGCTTCAAGTCTTTGGAAGAAGCTGGAAGATAAGTATATGACAAAGAGTGTAGAGAATCGACTCTATCTGAAAAAGAAACTCTTTCGATTCCACTTCAAGATAGGTACGCCTATGATTGAGCATCTTGATAATTTCAACAAAATACTTGCCGATCTGCAAAATCTAGATGTTGAGATTATAGATGAAGATAAGGCTCTGCTATTGTTAAATTCTCTGCCTGAAACATATGATCACTTAACCACGACTCTGTTATATGGTAAAGATGAGGTTAAATTCATGGATGTTTCAAATGCTTTGGTGAATAACGAGTACCGGAAGAAGGATCAAAATGATCATAGAGATTCGACACCAGAAGCTCTGACTATTGCCCGAGGCAGGACGAACAACAGAAAATCTGGCAAATCTGAAGAACGAGGCAGATCCCATTCGAAGTCAGGAGGATCATCTCGGAGACGTCTTGCAAAGGATGAGTGTGCCTATTGTCACGAGAAAGGGCATTGGAAGAAAGATTGTCCAAACAAAGACAAGTCTAATGCGAATATGGCACGAAAGGCTGATGACGAAGATGACTCAGCATTCTCTGTTTCTTCCTCAGTTGATTCATCTGATAGATGGATTCTGGATTCTGGATGTTCCTATCACATGTGTCCAAATCGACAATGGTTCTCAAGTTTCGAGGACATCGATGGAGGGCTTGTCTTGATGGGAAATGACAATGCATGTCGGACAAAAGGTATTGGAACTGTACGTTTGAAGATGCACGATGGTACAATCAGACGACTGACAGACGTCAGGTATGTTCCTGATCTGAAGAAGAACCTGATATCTCTAGGGGTTCTTGACTCCAGTGGTTACAAGGTCACCATAGAAGGTGGAGTTTTGAAAGTTGTACGCGATGCATTCTTAGCTATGAAGGGAATACAAGAAAGAAATCTATATTTCCTTGATGGTCATACAGTCTCTGGGAGTGCATCAGTCTCCGACTGTATCGAAAAAGCAGATTCGTCTGATACTTCACGACTGTGGCACATGCGCTTAGGGCATGTCGGTGAAAAGGCCTTGCAGAATTTGGTGAAACGGGGTCTACTAAAAGGTGCTAAGAGTGGAAAACTCGACTTCTGCGAGCACTGTGTCTTGGGAAAGCAAACACGAGTCAAGTTCGGCACTGCTATGCATCGTACGAAAGGAACACTAGATTATGTTCACACTGATGTTTGGGGGCCTTCCAGAAATGCTTCATTGGGAGGTAAACATTACTTTGTGACATTTATTGATGACTTTTCCAGGTATGTCTGGGTGTACACCATGAAGCACAAGGATGAAGTTCTGGATATCTTCCTTAAATGGAAGAAAATGATTGAAACCCAGACAGGTAAGAAAATCAAGAGGCTAAGATCTGATAATGGAGGGGAATACAAGTCAGATCCATTTCAGAAAGTTTGCCAGGACGAGGGAATAGTCAGACATTTCACTGTGTCAGGCACACCACAACAAAATGGTGTAGCAGAACGAATGAATCGTACCTTGGTTGATAAGGTTCGATGCATGTTATCCCAAACTAGATTGAGCAAAGCATTTTGGGCAGAAGCTTTGTCATATGCCTCTTTTATCATCAACAGACTTCCTGCTTCAGCACTAGATGGGAAAATTCCCAAGGAGGTATGGTCTGGACAATCCGTTTCTGATTATGATTGTTTACATATATTTGGGTGTTCTGCATATTTTCATGTGAAGGAATCAAAACTGGATCCTAGAGCCAAGAAAGCTGTTTTCATGGGTTTTAGTGAAGGAGTTAAAGCATTCCGTCTGTGGAACCATGAGTCAAAGAAGATCGTGATAAGCAGAGACGTTACCTTTGACGAGTCTGTTATGTTGAAACAAACAACTGTAGAAAAGGAGAATCAGAACTAGGTGGAGTTAGATAATCTTGCAATTCCAGAAAAACCAACTCAAATAATTGATCATCCTGAAGATGATGACGATCGGGATGATAGCTCTGTTGAGATGGAGGTACTAGCACAAGCACCACTACAAGAGACCACACATCAAGAAGAATCTATTGCCACCAGGAGACCGAAGAGAAATATTCAGATACCTGCTCGATATACTGATATGGTAGCATTTGCACTTCCCATAACTGAAGCTGACATTCCGTACAACTACAAAGAAGCTATGCTTAGTGTAGAACAAGGTATGTGGAAGGCAGCAATGGATGAAGAAATGCAATCTCTTCATCAGAATCAGACTTGGAAGTTGGTTTCACTTCCAAAAGGCAAGAAGGTGATTGGATGCAAATGGGTCTATGCTAAGAAGGAAGGTGCTCCAAGAAAAGACAACATCAGGTACAAAGCTAGACTGGTAGCAAAAGGCTATGCACAGAGGGAAGGAATAGACTACGATGAGGTATTCTCACCAGTTGTTAAACATTCCTCTATTCGTTTATTACTAGCTTTGGTCGCACAATTTGATCTCGAGCTAGCTCAACTCGATGTCAAAACTGCATTTCTCCATGGAACCTTGGACGAAGAGATTTATATGTCTCAGCCAGATGGGTTCAAAGTTTCCGGACGAGAAAACTGGGCTTACAAGTTAAACAAGTCACTATATGGTTTGAAGCAATCACCCCGACAATGGTACAAGCGGTTTGACAGCTTTATGAAGAATCAGAAATACACACGCAGTCAGTTTGATCACTGTGTCTATTTGAAGAAACTCCAAGATGGTACATTTGTTTATCTGCTCTTATATGTGGATGATATGCTAATCGCATCTAAGAGCAAGGTGGAGATTGACAGGCTGAAGGCTCAGCTAAGCTCAGAGTTCGAAATGAAGGACCTTGGAGAGGCCAAGAAGATTCTTGGAATGGAAATCAAGAGAGACAGGGTAAAAGGGACAGTCTGTTTGACACAGACTCAATATCTGAAAAATGTACTACAGAGGTTTGGTATTGATGATAAGACTAAACCTGTAAGCACTCTGTTAGCCCCACATTTCAAACTTAGTGCATCCATGTCTCCAAGTACAGATGACGAACAACAGCAGATGAATGCTGTCCCATATGCCAATGTTGTTGGAGCCCTGATGTATGCAATGGTGTGTACAAGACCAGACATTTCACATGCTGTCAGCATGGTGAGCCGGTATATGCATAATCCTGGCAAAGGTCACTGGCAAGCAGTGAAGTGGATTCTACGATACATTCAAGGTACTGTAGATATTGGTTTGAAGTTCGAAAGAGACAAGACTGTTGTCAATTGTCTAGTTGGATACGTCGATTCTGACTATGCTGGTGATCTCGATAAGCGTCGATCAACTACTGGTTATGTGTTTACTATGGCAGGAGGACCAGTGAGTTGGAGATCAACGCTACAGTCAACCGTTGCCTTGTCTACTACAGAGGCAGAGTACATGGCAATCACCGAAGCAATTAAGGAAGCTATTTGGCTTCACAATTTGGTCAGAGACTTGGGAATCTGTCAGGAAAACATCAAGGTTTTTTGTGACAGTCAAAGTGCCATATGTCTGGCAAAGAATCACGTTCATCATGGTCGCACCAAACATATCGACGTACGGTACCACTTTGTTCGAGAAATAGTAGAAGAAGGCGACATTCTACTTCAGAAAATCGGAACTGCAGATAATCCTGCGGATATGCTAACAAAGGTGGTTTCAGGGATCAAGTTCCAGCACTGTTTGGACTTGGTCAATATCTTTTGTGTTTTTGGCACCTAAGGGTGCATTGGAGGTAGCACAAATCCTTGAAAGTTCGCCAAGGTGGAGATTGTTGGTATTAGGCGGCGGTGGCTCACTAGTGGGTTGGTGGGTAGTGGGTTGGTGGTGGCTGATTTTGTTGAAGATAGAGCACACCATTATTGACAGAGGTGTGCTCTACTCTCCTATATAAACTCATGTATCCTTCTTGTAAAATCATCCCTCAATCTTCAGTTTATATATATTCAGTGCTACATCCGTGGAGTAGGCGATTTGCCGAACCACGTAAATCTTTGTGTTTCTGTGTGTATGATAATTCCCACTTTGATTTAGTAGCTTCCGCATTAGCTTCCGCACAACAGAGGGTACATTGAGCTTGAGTCAATAGAGATCACATTGAGCTTGAGGGACATTGAGATCACGAGTCTGATCCTAACCTAAGGAACATTGAGCTTGAGGGTACATTTGATCAGATCAAACAAGCCAGTCAAATGGTCCGTGAGCTTGTTGTGAACATTGGATCAGCCTCCGGACCTCCACCGAAAAGCCATGCAGTTTCAGGCTCTGGTCCTGCAAGCAATTTCCAGACAAAGCTCTGTGAGAACTTTACCAAGGGGTCATGCACTTTTGGTGACAGGTGCCACTTTGCACATGGAGCCGAAGAACTTCGCAAGTCAGGGATTTGATCACTTCATCTGTTCATCACTCTCTTACTGCACCTGTCAGGACATCTCTGCTGTGGCCGTAGTTGATTTGTAGTTTTCTATTGTTGTTTCCGGAAGCAAATGAGATTAGATTAGATAAGATTGCAGTATCAAGAGTTATTTTAGGTATTGATATTTTGGGTGTTGACCAATCCTTTTGTATGAGATCTTTTCATTGTCTACCTTGTTTTGACATTTTAAGTTTTCTGGTTTGGGCTTAAAATGTTGA
Organism: Aralia elata; assembly: GCA_034770075.1. Lineage (NCBI taxonomy): Eukaryota > Viridiplantae > Streptophyta > Magnoliopsida > Apiales > Araliaceae > Aralia > Aralia elata. The sequence continues at coordinate 100,444,437 of CM068384.1, read as the reverse complement.
CAATCATTTTAGACTTGGTAGCTTGTTTCCTGGTATCTAGATTCCTAGTATATAATTGTTTTTCGGTACAATTTGGTTATTGCTTTCATTTCCTCTGTGTAGGCCTTTAACCTATCAAAGGATTTGATGGGTCCACAAATATATATATCTAGAGGCACACTCTTTTTAGCCAACCAAAAAATGTTCTTAGCCATCTTATGCAAGTACCGGCCCTTGAACTAAAAAAGGGTTCGTGTCCTCCATTAGACCTTTCTTCAGATTATATTCAATACACTAATTATTTAATCTTAATCATTTTATATATAATGGTCGAAATATAATAAATAGTTGATGATATTACTCCCAAAAATTAGAATAATAAAAAATAATTTCGCTGTTAAAATTTTTAAAAAAAAATTCAACTATTGAAATTTTGATGAAAAATTCACGTGTTCACCAAATGGTGAAAAAGTGTCGGATTACATTCATTTTTGGAATAATTATGCTATTCAATATAATAAATTAATTAATCAGTGTTGATTTCAATTATATTATTCACAACGATAAAAATATGGTGTATTAAATGAAATTGGAGGAAATGTGTAATGGAGGGGATCCAAATCCCCTGTTTCTGCATTGATTCTCTATTTCGCTTGCTTCAACTAAAATGGTCAGCCAATAGCATAACTCTTTCTTTCTCCGGTCTAGAAGTCTATTGTTATATTGTCTTATATCTACAAATTCATTTTTCAGTTATCAAAAATAGAAGAATTGACTAAAAGTAGATACAAAAATCATTTAAATAAGTATTAATTAGTAATAATTATTGGGTTCATCCATTTAAATTATAAACTAACTATACTTCGAGAAATAATTATGAAAATAATTATCTTTTGCTTTTGGAATGTACAACGTAAATCAATTCATTTTTTCTTTTGACAGAAAACAGTCCAATTCTTGATAAACACTATTTGCACCGATGAAAAGAAACTAATGAAGATTAAGAGGTATGTTGCTCTCATCTGTTGAAGAGATATAAAGTTCTGGTTGAAATCTTGACACTTTATCATGTATATTAATAATCAAAAATATAAGATTATCGATGTAACAAACCCAATTTACAAGGATGATCAACTTATATTTAAGATGACCGTGGCATCGTGTTAGATGACTTACAATGCCCTTATAAATTTTTAATAATAATCTCATGTTTTCATTTAAAAATGAACTTTTTGAAGTGTGTTGATAATGACAAAATAAAAAGATGTAAACAAAACAAAGAAAGTAATACAAACCAATAACATTCAAAATATATATATATATATATATATATATATATATATATATATCTATATAACAAAATACAAATGATTTTGAATTTCCCGCTCATCTAATATATCATCTGAGTCATCCAAAGTTTGGCATAAATCTGACCGTTCATTATTTTTTCCTTCTTTATTTCCTCTTCTTCTACATTTTTCTTCAAACCCTATCTCCAATACTTCTTCTTCTACATTTTTTTTTCTCTCCAACAAAAATTAGTGCCGGAGGCACGGGGTTACGGCGCTAGTATATATATATACTTTGATGATGCAGGAAAATAATAAAAATAATAATAATATCCAATATTTTTTTTAAATCAAAACCGCACGTTTCACAAAACAAAGCATATGAAAATACACAAATATTGGGGATAAACCGTGTGTATAAGCTCAGATCCAAAAAACAAAGCATTTCACTTCTTTTAGACTATAAAGGTAAAAATCAACAAGGAAAAAGCCAATTTGAAGATGAAGAGAAATGTTTGTTTCATCTGCAGAAGAACTGTTCTTGGTGAATCTCAAGGTACTTTTTTTTCTCTCTCTACAAACCCATTACTCTTGCCCTCAGATTTTTATTGTAACAGTAGCAATCTACTTCTCTTTCATTCTCATATACCTGCTGCCACTGTTTCAAGAAATTCTGAGAAACCCAGATCTAGATTTGATAACATTACTAACCTCAATGATGCTCACAATCTGTTCGATTGGATGGCTCAAAGAAAAACTCTGCCACCTACAATCCAATTCAATAAATTGTTGGGGGCAGTTTCAAAAATGGAAAATTATATTGCTTCTATCGACTTGTTTAAGAAGATGGGTATATTGGGTATTCCAGTTGATGAATATACTATGAATAGAGTAATTAACAGTCTTTGCCACTTGAAACAAGTCAACTATGGTTTTGCTATCTTAGGCACCTTCTTCAAGTGCGGTTTTATACCAAATGTGGTTACCTTCAGCACTCTTGTAAAAGGTCTTGTTGGAGAAGATAGGACTCCTGAGGCAGTTGAATTGTTCAAGAAGTTGATGAGAACTAAAGTTTGTGACCCCGATGAAGTCATGTATAATACAATTATTAATGGGCTTTGCAAGACAGGGAACACTATCAACGCCATTCGGTTACTTAGGATTTTGGAAGAAGGTAGTTGTAAACCGAACTCAAGAACTTATAACACTGTCATTGATAGTCTATGTAAAGACAAAATGATAGATGAAGCTTTGAAACTTTTCTCGGTGATGATACATAAAGGCATTCCGCCAGATGTTGTCACTTACAACTCATTAATTCACGGTTTATGCAAATTTGGTCGATTGAAAGAGGCTGAGAGAATGTTAAGAGACATGGGCACTAAAAGAATCTACCCGGATGAGTATACCTTCAGTATATGGGTGGATACAATTTGCAAGGAGGGGAGGATTGAAGATGCAAAGAAAGTCATTCAAATCATGAGAGAAAGTGGCATCGATCCTGGTGTTGTCACATACAATGCACTAATCGATGGGTACTGTTTACGAAAGCAAATAAACAATGCTACGGAAGTGTTCAATTCTATGGTAATGAAGGGATTACTGCCCAACGTTGTTAGCTATACCAGTTTAATCAATGGTTATTGCAAGCTGATGAAAGTTAATGAGGCCATGCATCTCTTTAGAGAAATGTCTTCTAAGGGGTTGAAACCAAACATAGTTACTTACAGCACTTTGTTACAAGGATTATTTCAAGAAGGAAATCATTTGGCTGCTCAGGAACTCTTTCTCGAGGTGGAAAGGCAAGGCCAGACTCCAAACCTTTTCACGTATCGTATCTTGTTTGACGGGCTATGCAAAAATAAGCAAAGTGCTGAGGCGTTGTCTTTGTTTCATATTATGGAAAACCGTGGATTAAACTCTGATATTCATCTTTACACTATTCTTATTGATGGAACCAGCAAGGATGGAAGGTTTGATATTGCCAAGGATCTTTTCAATAACCTTTCTTCCAAAGGTTTGCAACCTGATGCTTATACATATACTGTAATGATAAATGGGCTTTGCCGTGAAGGGCTATTGGACGAAGCAAATGTTGGGAAAAGTACGCCTAAAATAATCTCTATCCCAGTAATTACTTTTCCGTCTTTGTGCAATTAAATATGAAATCAATAAAACCAATTATGAGAACGAAAATAACAAATAACCATCCACAAGCAAGACACCAAATTTACGTGGAAACCCCCTCTAAAACTAAGAGGTAAAAACCACAGGTCAAACTCCGAATTCCACTATATCAAACTAATGGGCTTACAATAATCCTCTCAAGTTTTACGCCATAAAACTTAAGGTTACACAATAAATCAAGAGAGTACAAATTTACCTTTAATTAGATTGAGAAACCTAATTAACTTCACCACCCAAAAACACTCCAAGCAATAAAGTTTCCAAGCTTTCAATTGAACGGAGATGGCGGTAGATACCCACGAGCAACAAAGTATAATCCTCTCAATTTATTCTTTCGATACCTTCTTGCTATCGAGCTTCTCTCATATGATAATAAGACTCCCTCATAGCCTTATTTATAGTACTCTTCTTAATCCATTCCTATTATGGATTATAAACAATTTATTCTCCTAATCAAATTAGGAATCGCATCTCCTTGTCTTAGTCACCAACCAATCTAAGAAGTAAATCCTTTTTCAACTTGGTTTCCAATAACACTTCTACTAACTAACATAATATTAGTAGGCTCTCCATAATTTGATTCCAACTTGGATTCTATCTCATGGGTGAGGACCCACACCCAACAATCTCCCCCTCCGAACCCATGAGAGGAGGGATCACCAACCACAACTCCTCACTCGGAGTTAATTCCAACGAAATCTTGGTTGAACTCAAGCTTCTTGGAATTTTCACCTATCTTCATGTCCGGCTTTGTCTCATCGGCATGGTTCTTCTCGATGGGAGGATCTAACTCAAACTTGACAGATTTTTGCTTGTCAAATTCTTTCACAATCGCTTTGTACCCTGACTGCGAGCTATTACTTTCCTTCTTCACTTTTGGTACCCACTTAAAGCGAAGAGCTTTCTTCTCGTGGTTCTCATGCAAGGCTTTTCTCTCATTCTGCACGGCTTTGTGCCACATCTTTTTTTGCCTAACTCCCCCATCTTCAACACCTCTCACATGCGCCCGCATCGTGTAAATAGTGTCTACCTTCTTACCTCTAGTCACCACTAGAGACCCTTTAGTGAGCTTCCATTGACCTTCACCAAAGTAACTTTTATAACCATTCTCATCAAGTTTACCAGTAGAGATCAAATTAAGACGGATATCCGGAACATGTCTGACTTCTCTCAGCATCAACCTGCAACCACTGTTAGTCTCCAAACATATATCTCCAATGCCTATAATCTTGGATGCACTTCCGTTTCCCATCCGTACATAGCCAAAATCACCACTAGTGTAGGATGTGAAGATCTCACCACGCGAAGTAGCATGGAACGAAGCACCCGAATCAATAATCCAATCATTAACATGGCACTTGGGTTTATCATCACAAACAATGGCTACATCAACGTCGGATAGATACACAATCGAATCTTTATTCTCATCTTTTTCCTTAGACTGCTCCTTCTTCAAAAATCTGCACTCTCGCCTTATGTGACCCGGCTTCTGGCAATGAAAACAAATTATCTCTTTTCGATCTCTCGACCTTCCCCTGAATTTGTCATCTTCAGAAGAGTTTCTCTCTTTGTTTCTGCCCCTACTCTGCGCGACAAAAACTTGTGACTCAGCACTAATCACTACGGTATCTCTTCGCCTCTGTTCCTCGTTGAACAAACTATCCTTGACTGTATCCATAGTCAGTGTTCCATTGGGAGCGGAGTTACTCAACGATACAACCAGCGTCTCCCAGCTATCAGGCAAAGAGCTCAATAACAACAAAGCCTGCATCTCATCGTCAATGATCATCTTCATCGTACTCAACTGATTTATCAAACTCTGAAAATCACTCAAGTGTTCTGCAACGGAGTTTCCATCCTTGAACTTAGAATTCACAAGCTTCCTAATCAAAAAAGCTTTATTTTGCGCCGTCTTCCTTTCATACATGGACTCCAATTTCTGCCAGAGAGCATAGGCTTTAGTTTCCGTGGCAACATGATGAAACACACTTTGATCAATCCACGATCTAATTAGACCAATAGTCTTCCTGTTCATCTTGTTCCACTGTGTGTCACTCTTGTTTGTGGGCTTGACTCCTTCATTCTCAAGTGGCTCATACAAATCCTTGCAGTAAAGCAAATCCTCCATTCTTGGCTTCCAAATTGCATAATTTGTAGCCTTGAGATTAATCATGCAGCCTGCTGTCCAATCCTCCATTTAATTCGCACAAGAAAACCACAAAAAATAACCAAGCTCTTGATACCACTGTTGGGAAAAGTACGCCTAAAATAATCTCTATCCCAGTAATTACTTTTCCGTCTTTGTGCAATTAAATATGAAATCAATAAAACCAATTATGAGAACGAAAATAACAAATAACCATCCACAAGCAAGACACCAAATTTACGTGGAAACCCCCTCTAAAACTAAGAGGTAAAAACCACAGGTCAAACTCCGAATTCCACTATATCAAACTAATGGGCTTACAATAATCCTCTCAAGTTTTACGCCATAAAACTTAAGGTTACACAATAAATCAAGAGAGTACAAATTTACCTTTAATTAGATTGAGAAACCTAATTAACTTCACCACCCAAAAACACTCCAAGCAATAAAGTTTCCAAGCTTTCAATTGAACGGAGATGGCGGTAGATACCCACGAGCAACAAAGTATAATCCTCTCAATTTATTCTTTCGATACCTTCTTGCTATCGAGCTTCTCTCATATGATAATAAGACTCCCTCATAGCCTTATTTATAGTACTCTTCTTAATCCATTCCTATTATGGATTATAAACAATTTATTCTCCTAATCAAATTAGGAATCGCATCTCCTTGTCTTAGTCACCAACCAATCTAAGAAGTAAATCCTTTTTCAACTTGGTTTCCAATAACACTTCTACTAACTAACATAATATTAGTAGGCTCTCCATAATTTGATTCCAACTTGGATTCTATCTCATGGGTGAGGACCCACACCCAACAGCAAAAACGTTGCTTATGAAAATGGAAGAGAATGGTTGCTTGCCTGATATTGTCACTTACGACATTGTTTTTCTAGGCTTTCTGAAGAGAAATGCTTATGACAAGGCTGTAATACTTCTGGACGAAATGATTGGGAGGGGTTTCTTACCTAATCCATCTACTTTTTCCATGTTGCTAGACCAACTCCCAGATAAAGGACAAGTTGCCACTTTGCTTGATAAAATTCTAAAACTTATGCCGAAGGGCAAAAGAAACAATGGATTCCCATCTGCCGAAGTAGTTTTGTAAGCTGTTAAAAGGGCAAACCGTTATTGGTAAGAGAGGAGAATTGGGTATGAACAACTTGATTCCAACATTTTATAATATCCTTTAGCTAACTAAATGAGACTGATTAATGAGATGTAAATGTTGCAACATATAGCAAGGTGATACTGCGTGCCCGCAACTTTGTTTTTTGCACAGGCATTTATTAATGGAGAAGAATTACTTTTTCTTTTCTCATCTGAAATATACCATGTTGAATATCTACTTAATAATGGAAGAATATGGTGTATACGTTTCACTCTCGTGCTAAAGCTATTTTACCCAATATTTATCAAATAAACTTATATCAAGATAAGTTCTTTTCAGTCTATTCTCTGAAATGGTTCAAATGTATCCTTTGCTGTTACAATATTACGTCCATTTCTTATTTAAAGATTTTAGTACATTTTGTGGTCAGGATTCCAAGTTTCACTCAGACGTAGCTCCCTTCTTTTTGGGTGTGAAGCAGTGTATGTGTATGCAGCAATATTATTGAATTTTTGCATTCTTTTTTACTGCCACTTAAATCACGTAATCACTTAAATCACGTAATCTGGCTAATTTCTGCACTCTTCACAAATCACGCATTTGGGAATCGCAACAAAGCTCTTTCTTACACAAGACTGCTCTAAACACTGGTTGAGGTGCACTCCTCGGGCCTTCATGGTCTATTATTCTCCTCTAGATAATCTAATATGTTTCTCAGTCATTGTTCTCTTCCTTTCTTTGTTATTTCTTCTCAAATCAAATTGTTCCTCGTAGTAGCTTTAAATTCGGATTTGTTTTAATACTTATTTAAATATATGCAAAACTTTAATCTTGCTGAATGTTGTCTGTGTGATTTTGGTTGTACCTTTTCCATCAATCAATTTTCTGGGAAAAGGAAGTTTATTTTCTTGGAAAAATTCTAGTTAGCTCTGTTTTATTTTTTCTTCTGTTTTCTTTGTCAGAAGCTTTTTTAACTTATTGTAATCAATAGAAAAACTAATTTTCCTATGCACATTAATGTAATCTGAACATAAACATAGTTTTAAATAATAGGATTACATTAAATAATTGTTTTAAATACTAAACTTTTCATAAAAAACTATCATCATGGCCAAATTCTTATAATCTATCCGTGTTGCACCACCAGAAATAAAAAAACATTCAAAATGATGCATTGTTTTATATATTTGAAGTTAGACTTCCAGATGTTTTCATGCATATAGACTTGTAACTTGAAACACTTTTAAGTTTAAATGTTATATGATTCATTTAATTTTTGCCAATATGAATATTATAAATTGTCTGAGTACTGTACAATTATATATATATATATATATATATATATATATATATATATATATATATATAAATCAAGCTTTTGATGATTCATGTCAATTTTAAATATAAAAATGTCTCAAATAGACTTTTAAAAAGTCAATATTGATACTCTTCTGTTCTGAAATATAAGATTAATATTGACTTTTTAGAAGTCTATTTGATTAAATTCAAATTTAATTGATATGAATCCATTTGATTTTAGTCATTACAATTATGAATATTATAAAAAAATCTAAAAGTATTTGTAGTTATTATATTTATTATTTTCAAAATCATGCTGAACTTTAAATTTAAAACTATGTCAAATTTAAATGTAAGTTCAAAATAAAATTTTAAAAGCTAGTTTGAGATATCTACAAAACTATAAATAAAATAAAATAAATTATAATTTTTCACACTGTAATATAGAATTGAACACTGAAATGCTGACCGTATTCTTTTTCTTGGACGTTCATATGAAACAAATGGGTTGCCTGCCATACCCTTCTATAAGAAAATGAAGCAGAAAAGATCGAATTTTCTTTAAAATGCTTAAAATGTTTGAATATGATTTTTTTTTTTAAATGTCTAAAATGTGAACAAAGAAAGTCTTGCAGTTTTGAGGATAACTAACGCTTGTAAAATAAATAACTTGAAGTTTATTCCAAGTTCTTTAGGATCTCTTGAAAATCTCAAATATTGTTGAACGGTTTATCAAATAAAACAAAATTTAAATAATACTCATCGGTTCTAAAATATAAGGCTAATTTGACTTTTTAAAATCAACTTAAGATATTTTTAAATTAATAATTTATTAAACTGTTGAAAATAATAAATCTTATAATTAATAACACTAGTTTGAAGTTTACAACTTCTATGAATATATTGTTTCAAACTAAATTAATTTATATTAATATTAAATTTAAAGATAACTTAAATTGATTTTAAAAAATTAATATTAATCATATATATAATGAAGCGAAGAGAGTATTAAACTTATCAAGAAAGTAGTGACATACTAATAGATAGTCCATGTGGTTAATGCCGTAACAAGAATCTTACATCATTTTCACTGTTTTTAGATTTTCAAATTGCATATGATAATTTTGTAGTATATGATAATTTTGTCGATTGTAATCGTTCTTCGAAGGAGTGGCATGTTGATATGATGTTTATTTGGAATGCTACCATTGGTAAATTGGGAGTAGGCATTGCAATATGGTAGGGTTTGGCGTATATGATTGGCGCCGCTTGTTTCTCAGTTACCTCTTTTGATGTGAACACCAACCTAGAACTTGTATTGATATATACTTTGTGTTAGCTTAATTCTCATAATATCCCACATGTGCATTTTTATACTAATTCAAAGTGTTTATTGATACAGTTGTCAGGGTATGTTGATATCTGTCCTAAGGAGGAACCCATTATGTATGATATTTGTGTTATAGGATAGGAGTTGCATCATCTTATTACAAGGTATGTCAACAAAGGAGACTTATGGAAGGTTAGAGGGCTAGCTCGTTTTGCAGCATCAGTGAAAATTGATGTGTCTCAACCTTGGTTTCGATGGCATCCTCCGTAAGCTTTTGTTACTAGTTTGTTTCACTTTTGTTGTTCAGTCTTATTATTTTAATTACTTCTTATAATACTTATATTTTAGAAAGTGAACAACTTGATTCCAACATTTTATAATATCCTTTAACTAACTAAATGAGACTGATCAATGAGATGTAAATGTTGCAACATATAGCAAGGTGATACTGTGTGCCCCCAACTTTGTTTTTTGCACAGGCATTTATTAATGGAGAAGAATTACTTTTTCTTTTCTCATCTGAAATATACCATGTTAAATATCTACTTAATAATGCAAGAATATGGTGTATACGTTTCACTCTGGTGCTAAAGCTATTTTACCCAATATTTATCAAATAAACTTATATCAAGGTTTGCATTTCAGTCGTACTCAGTCTATTCTCTGAAATGGTTCAAATGTATCCTTTGCTGTTACAATATTACGTCCATTTCTTATTTAAAGATTTTACTAGATTTTGTGGTCAGAATGATGTGTATGCAGCAATATTATCGAATTTTGCATTCTTTTTTACTGCCACTTAAATCACGTAATTTTTGTTTGCTATCTTGAAGCTTTGTTGAGTTGGATATGAAGGTAATCTGGCTACTTTCTGCACTCTTCACAAATCACGCATTTGGGAATCGCAACAAAGCTCTTTCTTACACAAGACTGCTCTAAACACTGGTTTAGGTGCACTCCTTTGGCCTTCATGGCCTATTATTCTCCTCTAGATAATCTAATATGTTTCTGAGCCATTGTTCTCTTCCTTTCTTTGTTATTTCTTCTCAAATTGTTCCTCGTGGTAGCTATAAATTCGGATTTGTTTTAATACTTATTTAAATATAGGTGAAACTTTTATCCCGCTGAATGGAAGTTGATTTTCTTGGAAAAATTCTATTGTTAGCTCTGTTTTATTTTTTCTTCTGTTTTCTTTATCATAAGCGTTTTTAACTTAATTTTTCTAGATGTGTATTGTAATCAATAGAAAAACTAATTCCCTCAATTAAGTTTAATTTTCTTGTGCACATTAATGCAATCTGAACATAAACATAGTTTTAAATAATGGGATTACATTAAATAATAGATTTAAATTCTAAAATTTTCACAAAAACTATCATCATGGCCAAATCCTTATAATCTATCCGTGTTGCACCACCAGAAATAAATAAAAAAACATATATCTTTCTATAAAAGCATTCAAAATGATGCATTGTTTTATATATTTGAAGTTAGACTTCCATATCTTTTTATTCGGTTTATTCTAAACGTGATGAATAACACTTTGTCTGGTCTTATTCCAAGTTTTTTAGATTTTCAAATTGCATATGATAATTTTGTAGTCTATGATAATTTTGTCGATTGTAACTGTGCTTCGAAGGAGTGGCGTGTTGATATGATTTTTATTTGGAATGCTACCATTGGTAAATTGGGAGTAGGCATTGTAATATGGCAGGGTTTGGTGTATGTGTTTGGCGCTGCTTGTTTCTCAATTACCTCTTTTGATGCGAACACCAACCCAATACTAGCATTGATTTATACTTTGCGTTGGCTTAATTCTCATTATATCCTACATGTGCATCTTTATACTAATTCAAAGTGTTTATTGGCAAAAGTATCAGGGTATGTTGATATCAGTTCTAAGGATGAACCCATTATGTATGATATTTGTGTTATAGGGTAGGAGTTGCTACATCTTACTGCAAGGTATCTCAACAAAGGAGACTTATGGAAGGTTAGAGGAATAGCTCATTTTGCAGCATCAGCGAGAATTGATGTGTCTCAACATTGGTTTCGCTGGCATCCTCCATAAGCTTTTGTTACTAGTTTGTTTTGTTTTTGTGGTTCAGGCGGTGTGTATTTTTAATATCCAGGATGGTTCCTTTTGTTTAGGTTTGTGTTGATGTCGTTAGTATTTTTAGTCTGTATGGTAAGTCTGCTATGATTGTACCTATATATTTGTTTATGAATGGTATGATCGGTTATTTTAAAAAAAAATTGCATATATCATTACTATATATTTTCTTTTTGGACATTAGGAAACCATTCAACACACTTCAAGTTATCCATAAACATAAGTACGTGTTTCTTAACGTAAACATATATTTTATAAACATATTTTATAAACATAAACATGTAGCTTTTTTTAATGTAAACACACATTTTGTAACATATTTTTTTCACATAAACACGTACTTTTTTTAAATAAATAACACGTATCTTGAAATACAAATTTCTCTTACTCTTAAGTATTTTGTTTACGTATCATTGCCTTGTACATAAAATACGTAAAACATAAAACAAAAAACTATTTTTATATATTTATTACTAAAGTTAAACTAACACTTTATGTAAAACTCTATTCTCTCACCGTACGTATTGAGATATCCTAAAAAGTGACATGTAAAATTATCTTTTTCACACATGTGTGAATCATAGTTATTAGAATCAGATCGGTCAGTTCAACCAGTCAAGAACCAGACCTCCTACTAGTTCGAATTTAATGGAGGAGAGAGAAAAGAAGGTTTTAGAGATATTTTTTGTTTAAATAATTATACAATAGTTATTAATCTTCATATGATGCTCAGCATAATTTTTTCGTCTATTGAGAAAAACTTGTCCTAGAGTTTTAAAGTGTGGAAGAATGATCTAGTCAACTTAACTCCTGATATTGAAAATCTTGAATCTCTTTGGAGTTTGATATTGTGGAAGTAGCAATAATTTGTTTTTCTTTTCAAGTATAATTTTGAAAGCTTCGTTGATAACAAGCTCAATATATAAAAGAATTTGTGCTTCATGGCTACTTCGCTCCTGGTTAAGAACTTCAACTACTTTTTCAACGCTTTGATCTTCACCTGCTCTTTCAACTTTTCCTTGAGTTAAATTGTTTGTGATCTTTTTGAGTCACTGAATTATTCCTTTTTTCAATGGCCTTGGATAGTTTTATTAAATTCTTTGATGAAATTCAAAATTTCGTATTGATTTCTTCTTTCGATTTGCTAGTACAAAATTTTTTGCTTGCTTAACCAACTTGGGAGAAATACTTGTCTAATTCCCTACATGAAATATAGTTGCAAACAATACCTAGATGCTTTCTGGTAACGTAATACTAAACTTTCAAGTTTTTATGCATCACACTCCAGATTTCTGCAAAGGATCCAATATTTATATGGGTCATCATTTGTCTTTAAACCTTAGCAATCACTTCTTTCGATTTCTGCAAAAGATGAAGGAGTCAATTTCATGATTTGAGTTGTGATTAGGAGTGCGTCTTGTGGAACATTGCGTTACAGCACTAAGAAGGATGCTTAGTAAGAGGGAAGAAAATGAAATTTCTTGGGATCAACTATATGGAAGAGGAGCTTGGTCTCCTTTTCATTATAAAATACAGCGTGAAAATCTTTACTCTTTTTCTTCTTCTTTTTGTAGGAAAAAAAATATGTCTGGAGGCATACTCAAGTCCAGAAACTTTATTTTCTTGGGAGTTATGTCTTTGTTCAATTTAGTGACATTTTTTAGATGTACGTACTGCTGCAACAGTGTGCTGTAAAATCCATTTGCTTTTGCCGTCAGTTTTTTTGTTCATTTTAGATTTTCGGTACATGTATCCCCAACCCCCACCCCAAAAAAGAAATAAATAAATTGTTTTTTTTTATATTTTATTTATCTACATTCTTTCTATTTATATTTTGAATTATTTATTACCCCCAACTAGTTTGGGATAAAATGTGTTGAGCTGAATTTGGTTTCTTTACCTTTACTTTTTCTTGTTTGTTTGTTTAATTATTTTATCTTCTTAAGGGCTAGAATGTGGTTGGACCAATGGTTTCTAAAGTCAAAAAAAATGTTTCTTTCAGTTGATGTAGTGTCTTAAAATCTTGCAATGATGTCCTTAAAAGGATTTTGGTCTCGGTCAATTTTTCTCTTTTTGTTACTTTGATGTTACTGTTTACTGGCATCTTGATGTAGTTTAGTTGGGTAGGGGCCTAATTTTTTTTTCTTCCAAAAACCTCGGTACTTGTATTCCTGAGCCTCTTGTCTGCATTTACTACTCCCTCCCTTTCATAATATATTCCATTTGTCCCAAATTATTTGACGTTTTATATAATCTAGGAGAATTAATTATAATCTTTTCAAAATTACCCCTCATGAGAAAATGTTACAGATGAGAGAGAGAGTGTGAGATAATTATGGTAAAGGGTATTATAGACAATTAATATTATATTTAATGCTATACAATTATTTCCTTAATTCTTGTACACAACTTTAAAACGTCATATATTATGGGACGGGGGGAGTATTATACAAATGTATACGTGTGTACTAAGCATCACATACAAAATAAACTTTATCACCACATCAACGTAAAATACTAATTTTGGAACCTGTGAGGAAGCTTATGCTTCTTTTTGTTTATGTCATTTCTGTGAATTATAGTGGCTAGGGCTGTCAATCTTTTGGGTCTTATCTGGTGAGCCTAGAATTAAGCTGAAAAATCCCTTACTATTGGTGTACTGTACATGACCTATCTTGAGTCATTATTGTAGAAACATGGGCGGAGCCATGTATTGTCTGTAGCCCACCTGAATTTTTTTTTAAAAAAATTAGTATTTATATATCTTCACCGATAAGTTTAGGGGGACATCTTTTATTGGACATCTTTTTGGACATCTCTCATTTAGCTTTTTTTTTTTGTATTGACTCCAAACATATTTATATTAATTATTTTAACTCCAATTTTTAAAAAATCTAAAAATTTAGGTGTAATTTGGATACATATCAAAAAATAGGTTACATCACTAGATTTTTTTAATATGTCATATGTAATTTAGATTATTTTCATAACATAAGGAATTTAAATATTTATTAACAAATTTGTGATTAGAAAGAAATATTAGGGGTCAATAAGGAGTGTATACATATATATATATATATATATATATATATATATATATATATATATATAATGTTATTACTTGTAATATTAACAATTTGGTAATTAAATACATGTTTTTACATATGCAACCAGCCGAAAAATATAAAATTATCTACAAAATTTGGCTCGGTGCCGCAACTCCCGAACCCCCGTCAAATTATTTATAAGATCACAATTTTTTAACCGCGCGATAGCCCTGCCTGGAAAAATTTCCTGGCTCCGCCCTTGTGTAGAAACATTAATTCCCTGCATACATAATCATGAATTTTGTTTGATTCACTACCATTATCCTGGCTTGCCATCTTCTTAGATTAGATATTACTCTCCTATAATTGCTGTATTTTGCTTTTCCATTTTTATTCCGTCATATTTGTGATACTGATGTATATATGTTTGTACTTGTTCTGCAGCACTTCTGGGTGTCCAATTAGTGAGGGATGCCATTTCTTACATTATGTTCCTGGTGGCATTAAAGCTGTGGCCCAGATGACTGGCAACAACCCAGCTCATGCAGCTCCTACCAGAAATCCTGGACTCCAACCTTCATTTCCAGATGGTTCATCCCCTCCAGCTGTGAAACAAATACAACTCTGCTGAAGGGTGCAAGTTTGGTGATAAATGTCATTTTCCTCATGGTGAATGGGAGCTTGGAGACCACAGCTCCGTCCCATGAAGATCCTCGTGCCATGGGACCAATGTTAGGCAGCAGATTTGGGGGGCGGATGGAGCCTACCCCTCCAAGCCACGGAGCTGCAGCCAACTTTGGGGCCTCTGCCACAACGAAGATCAGTGTTGACGCATCACTTGCTGGAGCCATAATTGGTAAAAGTGGTGTAAACTCTAAGCAAATCTGTCGCCTGACCGGAGCCAAGCTTTCCATTAGTGATCACGAGTCTGATCCTAACCTAAGGAACATTGAGCTCGAGGGTACATTTGATCAGATCAAACAAGCCAGTCAAATGGTCCGTGAGCTTATTGTGAACATTGGATCAGCCTCCGGACCTCCACCGAAAAGCCATGCAGTTTCAGGCTCTGGTCCTGCAAGCAATTTCCAGACAAAGCTCTGTGAGAACTTTACCAAGGGGTCATGCACTTTTGGTGACACGTGCCACTTTGCACATGGAGCCGAAGAACTTCGCAAGTCAGGGATTTGATCACTTCATCTGTTGATCACTCTCTTACTGCACCTGTCAGGACATCTCTGCTGTGGCCATAGTTGATTTGTAGTTTTCTATTGTTGTTTCCGGAAGCAAATAAGATTAGATTAGACAAGATTTGCAGTATCAAGAGTTATTCTAGGTATTGATATTTTGGGTGTTGACCAATCCTTTTGTATGAGATCTTTTCATTGTCTTCATTGTTGAGACATTTTAGGTTTTCTGGTTTGGGCTTAAAATGTTGACAATCCGTTTAGGGTTATTTACACTTCCTAGTACATTTTTAGAAAAGTTTACAATAAAAGTGCATCCAGAAAATATTTATAGAATTAATACATTTTTTATATTTTATTTACATAATTAGTGTATTTGGTATCCCTTTAATTTAGTTGAGTGTTTTAAAAATCCATCAGTAGTGTGTGTTGGGTTGGGTTTGGTGCGTGAGAGAGATGCTGAGAAGAAAGCCTAGCAAGATCCAAGTCAAGGTCGACGACAAAGACGAACTCGAAGAAGCCTGCAAACGAGCCGCCGTCGCCGCCTCCTCAGCCACCACCGGCTCCGCATTACTCTTCCATAACTTCGACCGCTCCTCCAAAGACCACCGCATCTGCCTTTTCTCTTAATAATATCCCCGCTCCTCAGCCAGAATCTTCTCTCTCTCCTCTCCCCGTTCCATTTTGATGATTAATGTCTTTGTTGTTGGATAAATTATTGCAGTGTTCCTTGTTCTATTTGTTGTTTGATTGTTACGTCTACATTGTGATCGAGTTCCATTTATATTTTTCTATTACTTAGAAATGCAGCTTAAATGAATATCAATTACTTGTTCTTGCCACAAGCAAAATGGGGATTGCTGAGCTAATTTTTGAAGAAACACGATAATTCTGGGTAATACAATCATCATGAATGATACATCACTGTTAGGCCTTAATTCGACTTCTTTTTCTTTTTCACTTTTCAGGGCACCAGGAATATTTGAAAATCTTACTTGACAATGATGTTCTCTCTGTAATCTGATCCAAATAACTAGACTATAATATTGTATAATTGGTTGTTCTTTGGTTTCAACTTTGAACCCTTCTCAGAAACAAAAACTAAATCTAAATTGATTTCTTTATATCATTATAGGCGTATAATTTTCAGATTACTAACTTGATATTTCCAAGGACTGGTGAATGCTAAACAACTATATAAAGTGCCAAAACAGCCATTTTGTGCAAATCTTGTTAAATGAGGATGTAGCATGTAGTACATAATCTAATCTTTAAGACCGCCGCGGAAGAATTGCCAAATTTTGTAGGCACACTCCACTAAGAATAACATTCTTCTCCAAGAAACAACCACAGTAAAGCAGCTTGGATATTCAGATCAAAAAAATTAAGAGAATTTTGTATCATCTTCAACAAATTTTACCAACTCTTCACAACAATTGGAAGTGCATCATCATCTTCAACAATTACAGATTTCTAAAATTTATTGGAAAGTGTCAAATTTAAGGCTTGCAAAAGGTTAGAGACCACATACATCCCTGCAAGGCTGCAACCCATTACCAATAACTATAAACTGAGCATTCATCACTCGGCAAAAAAATCAGATCAATAGTCACCTCTAATTAATCCTGAATAATTCATACCACAGAATGGAATATATATCATAACAATTTGTCACATGACTAGAAGCAGAAGCTCATTCTAAAAAACAACGGCTAAATTCCTACTCCACGACCACAACACAATAAACAGGTGTCCAATTGTCCAATATGTAGTGACCAATAAATCATATCCCAAATGGTCAATTTTATAGTGATGGTAATGTATGTACGATTAATTTTTTCATTTTAACAGAAGGTGCAGATGGTATCTGAAATGCCATGTAAGAGTTCCCATTTATGTAGTTGCTGGTTACTTATAAATAACCTTTTAAAAATAAAATTATTTGGAATATGGTGCAGTGGGTAGCCAAATCTTCATACAAAGGTAACCAATTTAGGTTTTGTGGGTAACCAAATAGTCATAAAAAATTTTCAAAACAGTTATAATGTTTGTGAGTCTTACATTTTTATTCTACCCATAATCTTGTCTAAGTGTGGGTTTTGGAAGGGTCGGACAAATATTGATTTCAATAGTGAACCATATCTTCAAAAGGGGGAACATGATATCATTGAACTTAATTTGCAGAAGGGGTGCCTGAACAAATTGAGGTGTAAGGTTTATACTTTTTTTCCATTTCTTTAATTATTCCATCTACTATGATGTTTGGTTTGATTTGTTTTCTATTTTGTTTGTTTTTGCAATGATTGCGGTATGTTCACGGTTTGTTTTGCTGAACATTTTCTTCACCAAAAGTTTGTTGAAATGCTTAATCCATTTCCCATTATCCAATACCGGAAGAAATTATGTGTTAACGTCTTCATGCATGCTAGGAACAAGCAAGTAGGGGATACGATTCTGATACAGAATATCCAGGCAGATTTGTCCCAGAAGAATAATTTGGTTGTCTATGTATTTTCCTTGTAAAGTTTTTTTTTATCTTGGTTTTTTTTAGATATTCATAACCATTTGTTAAAGTTATTGAATTTTTACTGTTTAGTGAATGTTTCTATTAATGGAATTACGTCTTTGATTATATTACCAGTAGTTTGACATTGTTTGTTTGTTCATATTTGGTGTTTTGGACTCGTTCCTTTAGAGGTAACCAAATGTTTATTAGTTAGTGACAGAACTTCATCATGTTGGTTACTATTTACCTTTTGATTATTTTAACACATTGAACATATTAAGGAATTCCATTATTACTTATCCAATTTGTAATGTTCTCTGAATTTTACTTTGAAAGTATCCAGTTATGGTATGTCGAAGTTCCAATGTATAATATACCCAATTAGACAACGCAATAAACAGGTGTCTAATTGTCCAATATGTAGTGACCAATAAATCATATCACAAATGATCAATTTTATAGTGATGGTAATGTATGTATGATTAATTATTTTTTTTAACAGAATGTGCAGATGGTATCCGAAATGCCATGTAAGAGTTTCCATTTATGTAGTTGCTGGTTACTTATAAATAACCTTTTAAATATTAAATTATTTGGAATATGATACAGTTGTTAGTCAAACCTTCATACAAAGGTAACCATTTTAGTTTCTGTAGGTAACCAAATAGTCATAAAAAAAATTTATAAACATTTACCAAATGTTCCATGAATTTGTTTTCTTTTTCTTGCTAAATCATGATGGAATCAGAGAGTGGTCGTGTGGTTTTCCTCTTACTTAATGTAAGAAGAAAAGAATACAAAATATTATTCAATATTGTGTAACACAATCTCAGTTACCTTACATTAATAAAAAGGTTACCATATATCTGGTTATTGGTCACTCACAGTAAACAACAAGATATTTTTGTAGTTACACTTGTTTTGCTGATGTACTATATCGGACCTTTTTTGGTCGTAAAATTGGTGGATTATTGCATGTTTTCCTGTTGTGTCCTTTTTCTTGGCACCTGCTGCATTTGTTTTGAATTATATTTTCAGATCCATGCTTGTACCTTCCTATCTTTGGTCTTCCCGTTGGTCTTCTTGTATTTGGTGATTTTTCACATATGTTTCTTATTTCTTCTGGCACATCTCAATTATCTTTGTCATCTAATGGCAGGATGAAAGTTGAATACGTATCTACCAAAGTTATTTTTGAGTAGTTTTTTGAGCAAAATTCATAACAGCACAAATTCCTTTTGATGATAATAGCAGGAACGTGTGGACAAGGCATCTCGTGGTACTGAAATTTATGGCATGTGCATGTCCTTTGTTCCATGTCCACAATAACCTGTTTGGTGACATCGTAAATAGTGAAAATCAATATGTTTGATGTCTCAACCTACCACACAATTTAAGGGTGTAGTTAGTATGTATAATCATTTAGTTTCTTTAATTCGGAAAAATGGTAGGCATATGTACTGTTGGTAACTTTTTCAGCATATACAGGTAACCAATAATGACTAATACGGTTTCCATAAAATACAAATGCAACTTCTGGTAAACATGCATGTAATAATTTAAAAGTTGTATTATTGACCTAAAGTTTCTTTGATTCAATGATATTAGATTGCAGTCTTCTCTCAGCTGTTGTGGAAAGGGTAGTGAATGTTGATATGGCTGGTTGTTTGTTTGTAAAATACCATCTTTGAACCATACAACGGAGGCATTCAATCATTGTTGTAACTGGAAGTTCCCTAATTCCCTTGATTGCATTGTTGATAGATTCGGTTGTGTTTGAAGTCATTGTTGAGTATCTGCTTACAGTCCCATGGAGCCTTGTGCACTTCTCTAACTTAACCTCTTCTTCCAAATATGTCCTTATTCCGGCATCAATTGCATATAGTTCAACTATGTGTCTGTTGAATTGTTCAATAGTGTAAGCTCTACAAGCCCCGTTGTATGCTTTTTTAAGTTCTCTCTTTTCTGAATCTGTTTTTTATATTTTTCAATACATGATATGTACATGAACCATGCATGACATCGGGGAACACAAAGTTCAGTCCATGTACAATGGCTTCATGTCTATCTGAAACAATGCATTGGCCTTCCCTAACTCCACAAACATTTCTTAAATTGACGAAAAACCATCTCCAAGAGAATTCATTTTCACTGTCAACCACTGCAAAAACAATCGGAATAATGTTTCTGTTTGCATCCTGGGTAGCTATGAGGAGTGTCCCCCCGTAGGTTGATTGTATGAATGTGCCATCAATTACAACGATTAGGAAGCAATGATGCCATGCTTCAATGGATGCTCCCATGGCAAATAATAGATACTTGAAATGACCATTTATTTCCACCTTCAAGGCTGTGATTGAACCTGATATGAAATTTCAGTAATGTCAATATAAATCTATGGAGCAGATAGTGTTCAAACTTGTAATCGAGGGTAACCATTTGTATGGTTAATTGTATTCAATTAATTAGCATTTAAATTTTTTCCATATGGTGCAGATGGTGTCCAAAATGTCATTTAAGTCTAATCTTTTGTGTAGATATTGATTACCGACAAAAAACCATTTTTATGAAAAACATTCTTCATAGTCCAGTTGATAGTCAAACCTTCATATAAAGGTAACAAATTCAGTTTTATTGGGTTACCAATTAATTATAAAAAAATTTAAAATAATGCAAATATTGGCAAACAAACAAACCACTAGCAGAACAAATTAATTATTCTCTATCAATATGGCAAATCAACTCAGCTGTATAAATGAGGCAATCTATGATGGTAGACACAAATGTTCAAGTTTATAAAGACAGAGCATAACACCAAATAACCACTCATTACAATAAAAATTAAACTTGGCATCATTAAACATTGGAGTTCCAATTGAGTCAATGATATTATCATACCTTGCAAGTGGTAAATTCTAGAGAGCGATACTTTTCATTCTCAGTAAAAATATGCGAGTGAAGTATAAGAGTATAAGCAGCTTCAACATCGTACTTGCGACATAGCAATCGAAAAGGGAGCTCTAAATTGTCCACAATTGGAGCCACTATCAACTTGGGTTCGCCCAATTTCTTCCAGTGAGCCAACGCTCTCTCAATTCTCGACTTTCCATTCAGGTACCCATTTGGAATTGGACTACCCAAAGAAGAATTTTGATGTTGTTCATAGTTCTCGGGCGGGAATTGGGGGTTTACAGAACAACGATGGTCGCCGTCATCGAGGTTTTCTGAGAGAGTAACGGTTTGAGTAACAATTTGAGCCATGAAAAATGGGTTGTCGTTGATTGGTGAGACGGATGGATTTTTGAAACTGAATGATCTGACGTGTTTATTGTGTTGTACTATTTTTGAAATTATTTTGTGGATGTACTAATCTTATAATTAATTTCTAAATGTTGTATAGTAGTGTAAAGAGCCCATCATTTTAGACTTATTAGCTTGTTTCCTGGTATCTAGATTCCTGGTATATAATTGTTTTTCGGTACAATTTGGTTATTGCTTTCATTTCCTCTGTGTAGGCCTTAACCTATTAAAGGATTTGATGGGTCCACAAATATATATCTAGAGGCACACTCTTTTTAGCCAACCAAAAAATGTTCTTAGCCATCTTATGCACGTAGCAACCCTTGAACTAAAAAAGGGTTTGTGTCCTCCATTAGACCTTTCTTCTAATTATATTCAATACACTAATTATTTAATATTAATCATTTTATATATAATGGTCGAAATATAATAAATAGTTGATGATATTACTCCCAAAAATTAGAATAGTAAAAAATAATTCTGCTGTTAAAAATTTAAAAGAATTTTCAACTATTGAAATTTTAATGAAAAATCCACGTGTTCACCAAATGGTGAAAAAGTGTCGGATTATATTTATTTTTGGAACAATTATGCTATTCAATATAATAAATTAATTAATCAGTGTTGATTTCAATTATATTATCCACAACTATAAAAATATAGTGTATTAGATGAAATTGGAGGAAAGGTGTAACCTATTTCTGCATTGATTCTCTATTTGGCTTGCTTCAACTAAAATGGTCGGCCAATAGCATAACTCTTTCTTTCTCCGGTCTAGAAGTCTATTGTTATATTGTCTTATATCTACAAATTCATTTTTCAGTCATCAAAAATAGAAGAATTGACTAAAAGTAGATACAAAAATCATTTAAATAAGTATTAATTAGTAATAATTATTGGGTTCATCCATTTAAATTATAAAATAACTATACTTCGAGAAATAATTATGAAAATAATTATCTTTTGCTTTTGGAATGTTCAACGTAAATCAATTATTTTTTCTTTTGACAGAAAACAGTCTAATTCTTGATAAACACTATTTGCACTAATGAAAAGAAACTAATGAAGATTAAGAGATATGTTGCTCTCATCTGTTGAAGAGATATGAAGTTCTGGTTGAAATCTTGACACTTTATCATATATATGAATAATCAAAAATATAAGATTATCGATGTAACAAACCCAATTTACAAGGATGATCAAGTTATATTTAAGATAACCGTGTCACCGTGTCAGATGACTTATAATGCCATTATAAAATTTTAATAATAATCTCATGTTTTCATTTTAAAATGAACTTTTTGAAGTGTGTTGATAATGACAAATAAAAAGATGTAAACAAAACAAAGAAAGTAATACAAACCAATAACATTCAAAATATACTTTGATGATGCAGGAAAAATAATAAAAATAATAATAATAATATCCAATAAGTCAACTGAGCACCAACTAAATACATGTGTTTTTTTCGGGAGAACTTATACTATTATGTAATAAATCTAAAGATACATTTCAATTTCAATACGATTATGGGAGAGTTTGCGGAAGAAACCAAGAGAATAATTAAGGGAATCATCAAAAAACATACCTCACTCAGTAAAAAAAGATGACTTTATTAGTAAATTATGACCATTGATCTATATCACCTCTAAAAACAAAACAAGAGATGACAATGGTACGGTTACAGATTTTTCTATACCAAAACTACACTGACATATTTATATTTTGAACTGTACCGCACCGACTTGTACTGATAAAAAATTTGAAATATTTTTTACTTTAATTTTTATTAAATTAGCTTAATATTCTGATAAAATACATTACAATTACTTTCATTAAAATTGCACTAGAAAATATTAACAAGTAATATAAGAATATATGTTTAATTAAAAAGTGAAATACAGTTACACCCCCTCTAGACAACCATAATAACACTCACCCCCCCTCTAGTAGTTTTGAAGTAACAGTTGGGTTAAATATTTTTTTGATCACTGAACTTTAGGTCAACTTACAAATGGATAACCGAACTATTTTTTCTTACAGTCAACTCACTAAACTGTTATTTACTTACAAAAGTTTGAATTTTCCTTTAAATGGGATGACTATAGACAGAAAAGAACAAATAAGCTGCATACATGTAAATATTTTTTGATGTGGCACGGATCAATCCATGTGGCCAACATTATGTGGATATGAAGGGAAAATCTCCCACCCAAATACCAGTTGATGGACCCACATGTCTATTAGAAGCCAAGTGAATCGTCATTTGTTCCAAATCTGATCGTTTAAACCAAGTGAGCCCTAAGCCAGCCCTTCCAAAGTTATCGATCAATTGAAAAGCTAAGCAAAGAACCAAAAGTTGTTCGATTGAAGTCTGTTTCTAAACAAAATCGATTATTTGGTGAATCTTGGTGTGATTCACATTGGTTAAAACTCGTTTGATGCTCGATATCAAGTAGCGGTCGACAGGTATATCACTTTCTGATGGTCCCCTTTTGTCCCCTTATCTGACCGACAAGGAATTTGGTTTTTGGGGCTTGTTGTCATGTTGTCCTTTTGTTTATAAACCCTAGATTGAACATGTATTATTCATTGTTCTTCTTTGTCTTTTTCTTTACTGATTCTTGTTTTAAGATTTATAAAATCCTTCTTTACTAAATTTTGCTCCCCTTTTGTCCCCACATGTATGCTATGTATTTATTTTCATTCTTTCAAAAGTTTATTACTTATGCTCGGTTTTGCATGTGATTTATTTATTAATTTTTTACAGATGGATATTGTTGTTCAATTTAATGTACACTATGGTGGGAAGTTCATCTATGCTCCTTTATGTGACTATGTGGGAGGTAATGTTTATCATATGTCACGTTTGGATGCTGATTTTATTTGTATGGGTGCTATTAATGAGTTAGCTCCTGAACTTAGATATCATCCCAAATCAAGTGTTTATTTTAAAACTGATGGAGTAGATATTAAAAATGGGGTTAGACTTGTTTATGATGATGCTAGTATAAGAGATATAGTTAATATTTGTTTGTCATATGGTATAATTGATGTCTATGTAGACCATGTATTACCATATAACACTGATCAAACCTCCATATGTGATAATGTGGCTTCCATTGTGGATGAAACTATGGCTGATAATGTGGTTGGAAATGTGGCGGGTGAGGGTGAGGGTGTGGGTCAGGGTGAAGGTGAGGGTGAGGGTGTGGGTCAGGGTGAGGGTGAGGGTGAGGGGGAGGGTGAGAGGGAGGGGGAGAGGGATGCTTTGCTGGATAATGATGGTGATAATGAGGACAATGTGGCAATTGAAAATATTACAGATCGAAAACGATCTAAAAAAATGAGAGTGTGACAAGGAGGGGTAAAAGGAGGTCCAAGAGGGTAGTTGAGGATGATAGTTCTGACCAATAGAATAGTATTGATGAGGACATCAATAATGAAGAGTGCAGTGATGATGAATTGGTAGAGGCTAGGAGGAAATGTATTGAATTTAAGAAGGATATGACAAAGAATGTAGATGGGGATGAGGAAGATGGAACTGAGGGAGAGGAAGGAGGTAATGAGACAGAGGAAGGAGGAAATCAAGCAGAGAAAGGAGGAAATGAGACAGATGCAGAGGATGTGAGAAATGAAACTGAAAATGAGGGAAATGAAGCTGAAACTGTGGGAAAAGAAATTGGTAGTGGCAATGACAAAGAAGATAGTGAACGAACAAGTGCAGACAGTGATTCAGATGATGCAGAATGGCATAGTGAGTATGAAAATAGTGATGTTCTAAGGTCACTTTCTGAGAGCAGTGAAGAAGAAGAGGATGTGTGCTATGTAGGGCCTCTCCCTAGTAAGAAAAAAGAGAAAACAGTTGAGACTTACAACCCTAAGATAAAAAAGAAGTTGATTAAGTTTGAGCAGTACATGACATTTTGCAGAATTAGGGAGTTTAAAGATGCCATAAGAGACTACTTTATTGCTAGTGGGAGGAAGTTGTGGTATTCAGTTAATGACTCGCAAAGATGTCAAGTGAGGTGTGAGAAAGTATGTCCTTGGAAACTGTGGGCTAGTTACATGCAAGGGTGTGATACATGGCAAGTGAAATCTATTTTGGACAGTCACAATTGCTGCAGGAACTTCAAAAACAAGCTGACTACAGTTAAGTACTTGGCTGAGTATTGTGGCAATAGGATTAGGAGGAATCCTAGCTGGAAACTAAGAGAAATGCAAGAAGAAATAAAAGTGAAACTAAAGTTGGATGTTACAGAGGATAAGTGTATGAGGGTTAGACAGTTAGCATTGCAAGGGATTCAACAAGTGATGAAGGACCATTATACAAGGGTGTGGGACTTTGGTGGTGAGATAGTAAAGAGTAACAAAAATAATACAGTTGATATTAAGACAACTCGATTGAATCCAGAAGATGTGCCTAGATTTAAAAGGTTTTATGTGTGTTATGATGCATTGAAAAAGGCTTGGAAAGAAGGATGTAGACATGTTCTTGGGTTGAATGGTTGCTTTCTGAAAATAGTGTGTGGTGGTCACCTTTTATCTGCAGTTAGTAGAGATGGAAACAATCAAATGTTTCCAATAGCTATGGGGGTGGTGGAAAGTGAAAATTTAGATAGCTGGAATTGGTTCCTCCAATTGTTGGTGACTGACTTGGCTTTAGGGGATGGGTATGGGATCACTCTAATATCTGATCAACAAAAGGTCAGGACTGTTAATATTTAATATATGTTTCTTGCTTTTTGTTTTGTTGTTGGCATTTGTTAATTAACTTATGTGTGTTGCAGGGACTAAAAGCAGCTATTCAGGACCTTCTTCCTCATGCAGAGCATAAAAACTGTGCAAGGCACATCTATGCAAATTGGAGAAAGAAATATCCCGCACAAGCACTAAAAGGAGTATTTTGGGAGGCATCCATGGCTACACACCCTGTGGCTTATAAAAGGGCAATGAGGGAGCTAAAAAGGTTGTCCACTCCTGTACATGACAAGTTGGCAGAGCAAGATCCAAAGCACAACGGATTGTTAGTAGCAATTGAAGAAGTAGTCGACTGAATGTAACGACCACCACGAACCCTTAATTTTCTCCCCTTCTGAGTTCTGTACGTTATTGATCAACAATAATTTGTTGGGTGGATTGGATCTTTGTTGGGTATGTTTGTTTTTCATGGGTGAGTTATAGCTGAGGTGTTAAAATCATTTACAGCTTGGCTCCAGCTTGGATTAAGTGGGACATGCCGCTAAACACGTCACTCTCCCGTTAAAATAATTAACACCTGTTAGGAAAATTCAAACTTTTGTAAGTAAATAACAGTTCAGTGAGTTGACTGTAAAAAAAAATAGTTTAGTTATCCATTTGTAAGTTGACCTAAAGTTCAATGACCAAAAAAACATTTAATTCAGTAACAGTTAGTACCCTTGCAAATTTTAGGATTGACTAAATAAATAAAATTACATATTTATCTTCTATATTTTTGAAAATTTAATTCAAGAATAATATATATATTTTTAATGACAAAATTATCCTATTTTAATACAATACATTTTAATTATAATTTTATTTGTAATTAATATCATCTCATTCAAATTATTGGTAACTTATAAAAAATTAATTTAGTTTAATTAACAAATTTATGAATAAATGATACAAATATTAAGAATTTTAAATTAAATTATTAATGAAGTTGTTCTAATTAGAGTGAATTGGGTATGTTGATAGTTTAGTTTTTGTTGTTTAATAACAAAAATTATTATTTGAATTCTTAGTTTCATATTATGATTTTTCATATGTTACATTTTCTTGAGTATATGTCAAAATATGGGATGTTTATGATTTTGATTAAATTTTTTAGTATATAGTTGGTGTTGTTTTGTGATAATGTTGAATAAAAGAAAATTTAATAATATTTATTACTACTTTTATCTTGTAAAAAGATTTTTCTTTTAATATATATATATTTTTTTGGGTAACAACATTTGTCATTTTTACTGTAAATAATTATGTCTAAGTGTGACTTATGTTTAGTTTAATATTTGAGAAAAATAATTAACATAATTTTTAATACTTTTTTATATGAATTATAAGATTCGTTCTGTAACAAGTTTTGTTTAAGTTTGTTTTACGTAAATTTTAATATTTAAAAAAAAATTATAATTTTTTTGTATTAATTTGCACTTTTTATGTGTATTAAAATTTTACTTTTTAATTAGAAAAAAATATGTTTGAATGTATATTACGTAAATTTTAATATTTGAGGAATTTAATTAGCAAAAAGTGTATGAATTTATTTTCTTGATAAAATGAATATTTGTTATTTTTATACATTTATGTTATTTTTTGACATTTGTATTATATACTAAAGGGGTGTCAGTGTATTTTACTCTTAATTAAAACTAAAATAACATTGTTATAATTTTAACATTATTATTTAATATATATCAATTATATATAAATTAACTTTTGATATGTAAAAATAAAAAATAATAAAAATATACATTTAAGTAACGCAATGATTATATATAATAAATTAACAAAAGAAAATGATTATATATAATATTATATAAAAAATAATAGTACAGGTACAGGTTTAAGGACTAGTGCGGTGCAGTGGCGATTTAGAGACATACCAAAATCGCACCAGATTTAAAATCAAAACCGCACCAGGTTTAACCGTTTGTATAAGCTCAGATCCAAAAAAACAAAGCATTTCACTTGCCTTTTAGACTATAAAGGTAAAAATCAACAAGGAAAAAGCCAATTTGAAGATGAAGAGAAATGTTTGTTTCATCTGCAGAAGAACTGTTCTTGGTGAATCTCAAGGTACTTTTTTCTCTCTCTCTACAAACCCATTACTCTTGCCCTCAGATTTTTATTGTAACAGTAGCAATCTACTTCTCTTTCATTCTCATATACCTGCTGCCACTGTTTCAAGAAATTCTGAGAAATCCAAATCTAGATTTGATAACATTACTAACCTCAATGATGCTCACAATCTGTTCGATTGGATGGCTCAAAGGAAACCTCTGCCACCTACAATCCAATTCAATAAATTGTTGGGGGCAGTTTCAAAAATGGAAAATTATATTGCTTCTATCGACTTGTTTAAGAAGATGGGTATATTGGGTATTCCAGTTGATGAATATACTATGAATAGAGTAATTAACAGTCTTTGCCACTTGAAACAAGTCAACTATGGTTTTGCTGTCTTAGGCACCTTCTTCAAGTGCGGTTTTATACCAGATGTGGTTACCTTCAACACTATTTTAAAAGGTCTTGTTGGAGAAGATAGGACTCCTGAGGCAGTTGAATTGTTCAAGAAGTTGATGAGAACTAAAGTTTGTGACCCCGATGAAGTCATGTATAGTACAATTATTAATGGGCTTTGCAAGACAGGGAACACTATCAACGCCATTCGGTTACTTAGGATTTTGGAAGACGGTGGTTGTAAACCGAACTCAAGAACTTATAACACTGTCATTGATAGTCTATGTAAGGACAAAATGATAGATGAAGCTTTGAAACTTTTCTCGGTGATGATACGTAAAGGCATTCCGCCAGATGTTGTCACTTACAACTCATTAATTCACGGTTTATGCAAATTTGGTCGATTGAAAGAGGCTGAGAGAATGTTAAGAGACATGGGCACTAAAAAAATCTACCCGAATGAGTATACCTTCAGTATATGGGTGGATACAATTTGCAAGGAGGGGAGGATTGAAGATGCAAAGAAAGTCATTCAAATCATGAGAGAAAGTGGCATTGATCCTGGTGTTGTCACATACAATGCACTAATCGATGGGTACTGTTTACGAAAGCAAATGAACAATGCTACGGAAGTGTTCAATTCTATGGTAGTGAAGGGATTACTGCCCAATGTTGTTAGCTATAACAGTTTAATCAATGGTTATTGCAAGCTGATGAAAGTTAATGAGGCCATGCATCTCTTTAGAGAAATGTCTTCTAAGGGGTTGAAACCAAACATAGTTACTTACAGCACTTTGTTACAAGGATTATTTCAAGAAGGAAATCATTTGGCTGCTCAGGAACTCTTTCTCGAGGTGGAAAGGCAAGGCCAGACTCCAAACCTTTTCACGTATCGTATCTTGTTTGACGGGCTATGCAAAAATAAGCAAAGTGCTAAGGCGTTGTCTTTGTTTCATATTATGGAAAACCGTGGATTAAACTCTGATATTCATCTTTACAATATTCTTATTGATGGAACCAGCAAGGATGGAAGGTTTGATATTGCCAAGGATCTTTTCAATAACCTTTCTTCCAAAGGTTTGCAACCTGATGTTTATACATATACTGTAATGATTAATGGGCTTTGCCGTGAAGGGCTATTGGACGAAGCAAAAACGTTGCTTATGAAAATGGAAGAGAATGGTTGCTTGCCTAATAGTGTCACTTACGACATTGTTTTTCTAGGCTTTCTGAAGAGAAATGCTAATGACAAGGCAGTAATACTTCTGGACGAAATGATTGGGAGGGGTTTCTTACCTAATCCATCTACTTTTTCCGTGTTGCTAGACCAACTCCCAGATAAAGGACAAGTTACCACTTTGCTTGATAAAGTTCTGAAACTTACGCCGAAGGGCGAAAGAAACAATGGATTCCCATCTGGCGAATAAGGTATCTTTTTGTTTTTTTTCACGGGCATTTATTAATGGAGAAGAATTACTTTTTCTTTTCTCATCTGAAATATACCATGTTGAATATCTACTTAATAATGCAAGAATATGGTGTTGTATACGTTTCACTCTTGTGCTAAAGCTATTTTACCCAATCTTTATCAAATAAACTTATATCAAGGTTTTCTCTGGAATGGTTTAAATGTATCCTTTGCTGTTACAATATTACTTATTTAAAGATTTTAGTACATTTTGTGGTCAGGATGATGTGTATGCAGCAATATTATTGAATTTTGCATTCTTTTTTACTGCCACTTAATTATGGTTTGCTATCTTGCAGCTATTTTTGAGTTGGATATGAAGGTAATCTGGCTATTTTCTGCACTCTTCACAAATCACGCATTTGGGAATCGCAGCAACAAAGCTCTTTCTTATACAAGACTGCTCTAAATTCGGATTTGTTTGAATACTTATTTAAATATATGCAAAACTTTAATCTTGCTGAATGTAGTCTGTTTGATTTTCTTGGAAAAAGTCTATTGTTAGCTGAGCTCTGTTTTATTTTTTCTTCTGTTTTCTGTGTCAGAAGCATTTTTAACTTATTTTTTCTAGATGTGTATTGTAATCAATAGAAAAACTAAAGTTTAATTTTCTTATGCACATTACTGTAATCTGAACATAAACATAGTTTTAAATAATAGGAGTACATTAAATACTAAAATTTTCACAAAAACTATCATCATCACCAAATTCTTATAATCTATCCGTGTTGCACCACCAGAAATAAAAAAACATTCAAAATGATGCATATAGACTTGTAATTTGAAGCACTTTTTAGTTTAAATGTTATATGATTCATTTAATTTTTGCCAATATGAATATTATAAATTGTCTGAGTACTGTACAATTATATATATAAAAAAAATCAAGTTTTTGATGATTCATGTTAATTTTAAATGTAAAAATGTCTCAAATAGACTTTTAAAAAGTCAATATTGATATTCTTCTTTTCCGAAATAAAAGATCAATATTGACTTTTTAGAAGTTTATTTGAATATTTTCAAATTTAATTGATATGAATTCATTTGATTCTAGTCATTACAATTATGAATATTATAAAATATCTAAAAGTATTTGTAGTTATTATATTAATTATTTTCAAAATCATGTTTAACTTTAAATTTAAAACTATGTCAAATTTAAATGTAAGTTCAAAATAAAATTTTAAAAGCTAGTTTGAGACATCTACAAAACTATAAATAAAATAACTTATAATTTTTCACACTAAAAACGAGTTTCAAATATTGTTGAACAGTTTTTCAAATAAAGCAAAATTTAAATAATATATTTATTATCAAAAATATGATCATGAAAATTACGTGTAAGTAAATCAAATTAAAAATAATACTCACCGGTTCTAAAATATAAGGCCAATTTGACTATTTAAAGTCAACTTGATATATTTTTAAATTAATAATTCATCAAACTCTTGAAAATAATAAATCTTATAATTAATAGCACTAGTTTGAAGTTTACAACTTCTATGAATATATTGTTTCAAACTAAATTAATTTATATTAATATTAAATTTAAAGATAACTTAAATGATTTCAAAAAATTAATATTAATCATATATATTATGAAACGAAGAGAGTATTAAACTTCTCAGGAAAGTAGTGACATACTAATAGATAGTGTGACGCCCCCAAAATAAGTCCACACAACCCATTTTGAGTCGCCAATAACATTCCACAAAATACAAATACAAATACGAATTTTCCCATTTACAACTAATAAGTGTTGTGCAAAATACGACAACACAATACAAATACATCTTAAATTCTCAATACATTTATTGACACACTAATAATAGTGTATTGAGATACTTCTATTATCTCGGACCATCACTCCATTCTCCAGCTAGTCCCCGCTACACTCTATTTTCCTGAAGAGAACAAAGGAAAAGGGTGAGCACAAATAGCCCAGTAGAAAATATCATGACTAAGATAATGAAGAATAAAATTATCTTTAGCCTTCAACCGAAATAAATCAGAGATTTAAAGATATTATTCAATAACAACAACTGCAGCGGAACGAACAATCCATTAGAAGAGTCAAGTAGATTATAATATCTCCCATCTTCTATAAGTTAAAGGATCACCACCAATATTATATCCCTGTAACACCAATCAATAATTCATGTTCAACAGCCTCTCTTTGCATTACATGCCAAAGATATTTATTTGTAACACCAATCAACAATTTCAACAGCCTCTCTTTGCACTACGTGCCAAAGATATTTATTTGTAACACCAATCAACAGTTTCAACAGCCTCTCTTTGCACTACGTGCCAAAGATATTTATTTGTAACACCACCGGTCATGATCACGCCAAACGCCAGTTCATCTTTGCACTACAGGCCAAAGATATTTTCACCAGAAGCCTTTATCTGTAACGCCAAAGGTCATGATTATACCAATACACAGTTTGGTCAAAATCATGTCATACCAGTTCATCTTTGCACTACGGCCAAAGAGAACTATCACCACAATTTAAGTATGAGGATGATGACAATGATATAAACATAAATACAGTGAGATCAAGGATAAGAAAAGATTTATAATTTAATCAGTGTCGAAGATTGACCAAATTGCCAACACGATGACCAAATTATGGAGTCAAATTCAAGAATGATATTCAAGAAATAAGTTCAGAATTCAACTATAACGTATAAAACGAAATAGAAAGATTCAGGTGAAAAGATATTAGATGAAGCACAAACTATTAAGCTACTAATTTTCAGGGATTTTCACCATTTAAAAATAAGGTTTTGGAAACAAACAAAGATTTCTTATCTTAAATGAAGAAATGTGAAAGAAAAAGATATCCCGTAAAGAGTACAAAAGAAATGATACGTTATACGAGTATAACAGAATATATGAAACTGCAAATGGATTTTCACCCGTCATGCGATAATTCGCGTAGATGGATTATTTCCACAACAGATTAATAAGTAATAAATACGATGGGTTATTCACCAGGTATGCGTCAATCCGCACGAACAGGTTATACCCACAGATTAATAAGGAATGAATACAGAAGGGTATTCACCAGGTACGACACTCGTACTTACAGGTTATTCCCATAGAATAATAAGTAATGAATACAAAAGGATATTCACCAGGCATGCGTCATACCGCACGGCCAGGTTATCCCCACAAATTAATACAGAATGAATAACAACCTTTATGAGTATAATATCACTTACGAACATGAAAGCAAATGATATTATATATGAGTATGAAAGAAATGATATTCCCTACCTTAGTTAACAAGTGACTGGATGTTACTTTCTATGAAGTTTACTAACTTCGGACAATACTAGTATCCTCACAAATACTCACAGTAACCTAGCACACTAAGAGAACTTAAGAAATTTAGAGAGAGAGGAAGTATAGGCAATGAAAGTGTGAAAATTTCTTAAGCAAACTCTCCCTATTTATAGGAAAATCAAGGTGAGGGCATTTTGGTCTTTTCCCCATATTCTTTTAATATCATCCATTCATTTTTTCTTCCATTAATATCATCCATCCATTTTTTCTTCCATTAATATCATCCATCCATTTTTTCTTCCATTAATATCATCCATCCATTTTTCTTCCATTAATATCATCCATCCATTTATTCAAAAATATTAATCCATTATCAAAAGATAATTCCATTATCAAAAGATAAAACCATAAAAAAATAACTCCATTATCACATTAAATCCATTTTTCTGTATTATTGTGTTAAATGTATTAATATCACATATAGCATATACTCGCAATACTGACAACCAGATTATTCCTAGGAAATAGGGGGTCTTCCATATAGACGACGCGCAATTAAATAACTCATTTGACAGAACTTTTAGATATTGCCAACAATGCTAACTAATCTAATAATATCATTAAAAAAATATGAGTTACTGTGTCGTGACAATTATTGATGAAATACTTTAAAAATGTTACAGTAATAATTTTATTTTTATTTTTATTTTTTGGTAAAATATTCTTCATGTTATAAATGTATAAAAACAATAAAATTTGGAGGCCTCAGTGGTGTCTTCATCGGCACAACTCAGCTTACCCCCGAATAAATCCAGGGCGTGAGACCACTTGAGCATAGAGGAGCTTACCAAGACTCGAACCCACGTTTATGGGGACTTATGTCCGGCTTCCCACCACTAAGCCACCACCCCAAGCGATGATAAAATACAATAACATAAATATATAAACATTACTAGTATATCCCTATAGTCAGAATGTATACAATTGTCGTTGTACTTTACCGAATATAATATTTCCCGACAGAATGAATATTATCCGACAGAAGGAATATTCCCCGACATACTAGTTTGACTTTTTGTATAAATGAATAGTATATTCGTATGAATAGTACTTTCGTATTTATACCGTATAATTTTCGTATCCAACTTATATAAACGTTATGACGTAATTCGAAGATCGAAGAAAATGTAAAAGCGTTTTTAGCGTGAATAGTACCCCCATGAATAGTGATCGTGTGAATAGTGATTTAGCGTTATTACTAGACATCTCAATTGTCACATTTCACTAGTAACTTTATCATTATCGATGTAACACATTTCTATTTAAAAATAATAATAATAAGAAAATTAAATTTTATTTATTAAAATTTTCGGGGTCTTACAATCTCCCCTCCTTATGAAATTTCGTCCCCGAAATTTACGTACGTACCTGGCATAAAGAGGTGAGGATACTTTGCTCTCATTTTAGATTCTAACTCCCAGGTCATTTCCTTTATATTATGGTTTCTCCATAAAATTTTGACTAGAGGTATAACTTTTGATCGTAGAATCTGTTTCTATTAGACAAAAGTGAGAATTATGACCAGCTAACCCAAGGGTACTGCACTATCAATCAATGCTCGTTACGGCGAACTGCCCGACGGAGTGCCTGTTGAGCCAACCGATCAACCACTCGGCGTCTGATCATGCGCCGACTACTGCCCTCCTCTCGAGGATATCTTCTGACTCGGTCCTGTAGTCTGGCCATGGTCGTAAATAGAGCATACTCTAATGTATCAACCCTAGCAGATTCATCTCGAACCTCTCCCTCCAGCACATCCACCCTTGTGGCTACGCGAACCCAGAACTCCTGTACTCTAATCCTGTCTGCTTGCTCCAGGTCTCTCTCAGCTCTGGCAGCCTGTAGCGCTGACTGCAGCTCCACCTCCCTAGCATTTGACTGCTCCACTGCCTGGCTCAACTGACTGTTTTGCAACATCAGGTGTTGCACTGTGTGGCTCAACTGGGGTGTAGCACTCTCTAACTGCTGAATCTGAGCCTTCAACTCAGTTACCTGGAACCGTAGTGAATACGCCTCCGCCTTATACTGGTCTTCCATCTCCTGATGGACAGAATTCTCCTCTTCTAAGTAGAAAATACGAGCATTCTGCTGCTCGATAGTCTGCTCCTGCTCCATTATGCGATCGGCATAATCCCCGAGCAGGTCCTCACTATCCTGACTACCGGAGCTTAATACTCCGCCCATGACCGGTTCTACCAAATCCATCAAGTAGTCATTCTCAGGCTCGGACCCACTCGATGATATCACTGGGGCAACGGGTGCGTAACCTACTAGCTGCTCTGCAACAATGGGTATGTCAGTGAATACCTCCTTCTTTCGAACTCCGCTGGTCTCTCCTACGGTAGTCATCCTACAAACACACTAAACTAACATTAGTACAGCAATAAAATATATTCATTGAAGGAATGAAGTTATATTTCATTGGGTACTACTCGACTCGATGAATTCCCCAACTCGTCAAAATACCAAATATAATAATTCTCCTGATTCATCTCCCAATGCACTCAATACGAGTTTAATACTAAGGTTATAACCTAGGTTTCGCAATCCTAACGTTTAGTTAAAGAAATAGACATGAAGCATCTTATCCCTATAGCCAAACCAATTATTTAAAAAAATAAAATAGCTTAGGTAGGACATACTAGCAAAGGATTTTACTTGTCTCTCCCCTCCTAGATCTAATCCCAGATCTCTACCAGAGATCATATCCCTAAGCTCTGATACCAACCGTGACTCACATCCAACACCACGGATAGCACCTCACAGTGGTATCTATCAGCTTGCCACCGTTATTAATTGTCGGCGTCCCCTACGGAGAGTCTGGCTTCGGTGCATCCCACAAAGGAAGTCACCAGCGAGAGGCTCGGGGCTCTTCACACTTATGGCTCTGATACCAACTGTGACGCCCCCAAAATAAGTCCACACAACCCATTTTGAGTCGCCAATAACATTCCACAAAATACAAATACAAATACGAATTTTCCCATTTACAACTAATAAGTGTTGTGCAAAATACGACAACACAATACAAATACATCTTAAATTCTCAATACATTTATTGACACACTAATAATAGTGTATTGAGATACTTCTATTATCTCGGACCATCACTCCATTCTCCAGCTAGTCCCCGCTACACTCTATTTTCCTGAAGAGAACAAAGGAAAAGGGTGAGCACAAATAGCCCAGTAGAAAATATCATGACTAAGATAATGAAGAATAAAATTATCTTTAGCCTTCAACCGAAATAAATCAGAGATTTAAAGATATTATTCAATAACAACAACTGCAGCGGAACGAACAATCCATTAGAAGAGTCAAGTAGATTATAATATCTCCCATCTTCTATAAGTTAAAGGATCACCACCAATATTATATCCCTGTAACACCAATCAATAATTCATGTTCAACAACCTCTCTTTGCATTACATGCCAAAGATATTTATTTGTAACACCAATCAACAATTTCAACAGCCTCTCTTTGCACTACGTGCCAAAGATATTTATTTGTAACACCAATCAACAGTTTCAACAGCCTCTCTTTGCACTACGTGCCAAAGATATTTATTTGTAACACCACCGGTCATGATCACGCCAAACGCCAGTTCATCTTTGCACTACAGGCCAAAGATATTTTCACCAGAAGCCTTTATCTGTAACGCCAAAGGTCATGATTATACCAATACACAGTTTGGTCAAAATCATGTCATACCAGTTCATCTTTGCACTACGGCCAAAGAGAACTATCACCACAATTTAAGTATGAGGATGATGACAATGATATAAACATAAATACAGTGAGATCAAGGATAAGAAAAGATTTATAATTTAATCAGTGTCGAAGATTGACCAAATTGCCAACACGATGACCAAATTATGGAGTCAAATTCAAGAATGATATTCAAGAAATAAGTTCAGAATTCAACTATAACGTATAAAACGAAATAGAAAGATTCAGGTGAAAAGATATTAGATGAAGCACAAACTATTAAGCTACTAATTTTCAGGGATTTTCACCATTTAAAAATAAGGTTTTGGAAACAAACAAAGATTTCTTATCTTAAATGAAGAAATGTGAAAGAAAAAGATATCCCGTAAAGAGTACAAAAGAAATGATACGTTATACGAGTATAACAGAATATATGAAACTGCAAATGGATTTTCACCCGTCATGCGATAATTCGCGTAGATGGATTATTTCCACAACAGATTAATAAGTAATAAATACGATGGGTTATTCACCAGGTATGCGTCAATCCGCACGAACAGGTTATACCCACAGATTAATAAGGAATGAATACAGAAGGGTATTCACCAGGTACGACACTCGTACTTACAGGTTATTCCCATAGAATAATAAGTAATGAATACAAAAGGATATTCACCAGGCATGCGTCATACCGCACGGCCAGGTTATCCCCACAAATTAATACAGAATGAATAACAACCTTTATGAGTATAATATCACTTACGAACATGAAAGCAAATGATATTATATATGAGTATGAAAGAAATGATATTCCCTACCTTAGTTAACAAGTGACTGGATGTTACTTTCTATGAAGTTTACTAACTTCGGACAATACTAGTATCCTCACAAATACTCACAGTAACCTAGCACACTAAGAGAACTTAAGAAATTTAGAGAGAGAGGAAGTATAGGCAATGAAAGTGTGAAAATTTCTTAAGCAAACTCTCCCTATTTATAGGAAAATCAAGGTGAGGGCATTTTGGTCTTTTCCCCATATTCTTTTAATATCATCCATTCATTTTTTCTTCCATTAATATCATCCATCCATTTTTTCTTCCATTAATATCATCCATCCATTTTTTCTTCCATTAATATCATCCATCCATTTTTCTTCCATTAATATCATCCATTTATTCAAAAAGATTAATCCATTATCAAAAGATAATTCCATTATCAAAAGATAAAACCATAAAAAAATAACTCCATTATCACATTAAATCCATTTTTCTGTATTATTGTGTTAAATGTATTAATATCACATATAGCATATACTCGCAATACTGACAACCAGATTATTCCTAGGAAATAGGGGGTCTTCCATATAGACGACGCGCAATTAAATAACTCATTTGACAGAACTTTTAGATATTGCCAACAATGCTAACTAATCTAATAATATCATTAAAAAAATATGAGTTACTGTGTCGTGACAATTATTGATGAAATACTTTAAAAATGTTACAGTAATAATTTTATTTTTATTTTTATTTTTTGGTAAAATATTCTTCATGTTATAAATGTATAAAAACAATAAAATTTGGAGGCCTCAGTGGTGTCTTCATCGGCACAACTCAGCTTACCCCCGAATAAATCCAGGGCGTGAGACCACTTGAGCATAGAGGAGCTTACCAAGACTCGAACCCACGTTTATGGGGACTTATGTCCGGCTTCCCACCACTAAGCCACCACCCCAAGCGATGATAAAATACAATAACATAAATATATAAACATTACTAGTATATCCCTATAGTCAGAATGTATACAATTGTCGTTGTACTTTACCGAATATAATATTTCCCGACAGAATGAATATTATCCGACAGAAGGAATATTCCCCGACATACTAGTTTGACTTTTTGTATAAATGAATAGTATATTCGTATGAATAGTACTTTCGTATTTATACCGTATAATTTTCGTATCCAACTTATATAAACGTTATGACGTAATTCGAAGATCGAAGAAAATGTAAAAGCGTTTTTAGCGTGAATAGTACCCCCGTGAATAGTGATCGTGTGAATAGTGATTTAGCGTTATTACTAGACATCTCAATTGTCACATTTCACTAGTAACTTTATCATTATCGATGTAACACATTTCTATTTAAAAATAATAATAATAAGAAAATTAAATTTTATTTATTAAAATTTTCGGGGTCTTACAGATAGTCCATACTAATAGTCCATGTGGTTAATGTCGTAACAAAAATCTTACATCATTTTCATTGTTTTTAGATTTTCAAATTGCATATGATAATTTTGTAGTATATGATAATTTTGTCGATTGTAACTGTGCTTCGAAGGAGTGACGTGTTGATATGATGTTTATTTGGAATGCTACCATTGGTAAATTGGGAGTAGGCATTGCAATATGGCAGGGGTTGGCGTATATGATTGGCGCCGCTTGTTTCTCAGTTACCTCTTTTGATGTGAACACCA
Organism: Aralia elata; assembly: GCA_034770075.1. NCBI lineage: Eukaryota > Viridiplantae > Streptophyta > Magnoliopsida > Apiales > Araliaceae > Aralia > Aralia elata. The sequence goes on along the minus strand of CM068384.1, from coordinate 100,404,732 downwards.
ACCCAGAACTTGCATTGATTTATACTTTGCGTTAGCTTAATTCTCATAATATCCCACATGTGCATTTTTATACTAATTCAAAGTGTTTATTGACACCGTTGGTATGTTGATATATGTCCTAAGGAGGAACCCATGATGTATGATATTTGTGTAATAGGATAGGAGTTGCATCATCTTATTACAAGGTATGTCAACAAAGGAGACTTATGGAAGGTTAGAGGGCTAGCTCGTTTTGCAGCATCAGTGAGAATTGATGTGTCTCAACCTTGGTTTCGCTGGCATCCTCCATAAGCTTTTGTTACTAGTTTGTTTCGCTTTTGTTGTTTAGGTGGTGTGTATTTTTAATATTCAGGATGGTTCCTTTTGTTTAGGTTTGTGTTGATGTCTTTTGCATTTTTAGTCTCTATGGTAAGTTTGCTATGCTTGTACCTATATTTGTTTATGAATGGTATGATCGGTTATCAAAAAAAAATTGCATATATATATATATATATATATATATTTTCTTTTTGGACATTAGGAAACCATTCTTCAACACACTTCAAGTTAAAGGGAACATATATTCCATAAACGTAAACACATATTTCTTAATGTAAACATAGATTTTATAAACATAAACACGTGTTTCTTAACGTAGTTTTTTTAACCTAAATACACATTTTGTAACTTATCTTTTTCACATAAACACGTACTTTTTTAAATAACACGTATCTTAAAATATAAATTTCTCTTTAAGTATTTTACATACATATAACTGCATTGTATATAAAATATGTAAAACATAAAGCAAAAAATTATTTTTATATATTTATTACTAAAGTTAACATAAAGCAAAAAACTATTTTTATATATTTATTACTAAAGTTAAACTAACACCTTACGTAAAAATCTATTATCTTATTATAAAACTTGAGATATCTTAAAAAGTGACATGGAAAACTATCCTTTTCACACGTGTGAATCATAGTTATTAGAATCGGACCGGAATGGCCGGTTCACTTGATTCAGTTGAGAACCAGACCTCTTACTAGTTCGATTCTTTAATTATAATGGATCTGTAGTTGAACTGTGAAAAAACGTATTAACTGGACGATTTTTTTCTAACTTGTGAATCGACGAATTTACAAGAAAACTAGTCTGGTCTTCCTTTGGTACTCCCTTTAGGGGAAAAAATTTTGTAATTACATACCATTTTGTGGACTTGGGTCTTTGATGTAGGAGAACTATGGAGTTTCAAATTTGATGGAGGAGAGAGAAAAGAAGGTTTTAGAGATATTTTTGGATTTCGGATGAGGCTCGCTGAATGTTCTCTCAAAAAGCCTCTCTTTCTTTTTTATTCAAAAGGCCTAATAGAAGTGTTGGTAGAGAAGAAGACCGGAGATAATTTAAAAGAGAAAAGTGAAAGGAAATTTATTATAAATAATAATATTATGATGACTAATGAATTATTACAAATAGAAAATACAAAATGATGTATATAATTTTAGTTGGTTATAATTATTGGACTTATTCATATTTGGTGAGTTATTTACTAATTACACTTTGACATATTACTTTATAAACTATTTTTTGTAAGAGTTTTTATAAGTTTAACAATATTCTAATAGAAAAGATAAAGAAATGGATAAAAATACGCGGCTATAAAGCTCTTTCAAATTTTCAAAAAAGTACATGACATGATCGAGGTGACGGAACAAATATATGACGACTTTCTACCATTAAGTTTTTACACTATTTTAAAATAAAATATAATACATGAAAAGCAACTACTAGAAGGTAAGTGATATATATATATATATATATATATATATATATAATAGATTAGTCTTATTATTTTAATTACTTTTTATAATACTTATATTTTAGAAAGTGTTATTATATATCACAAAAAGCTCAACCTAATTAGAGTGTTATTGACACGTCACATAAAACGATGATAATTTAATTTAAGTTTTTATTGGCCCAATTACGAGGGTACGGGCTGAAAGATTGAAGGAGACTTAATAGAGTAATCTAAGAGGTTGCTGAAAGGAGTTCAAGGACATTCGTTAAAGATGGATGATTTTAAGTTAATTAAATCGGTTCACTGATTTGGAGCCGCATCGGTCTTACAAATTTTTGAATCGGAACCGCACCGGTAACGGTTCAAGATTTTTCTATACCAAAATTGCACCGACCGATTTAAATTTTGAGCCGCACCGCACCGACTTGTACCGATCAAAAATTTAAAATATTTTTGACTTAATTTTTATTAAATTAGTTTAATATTCTTATAAAATACATTACAATAACATTCATTAAAATAGCACTAGAAAATATTAACAAGTAATATAAGAATATATGTTTAATTAAAACTAAGATAACATTGTTATAGTTTTAACATTATTATTTAATATATATATCAACTGTATATAAAACTATTGATAAATTAACTTTTGATATGTAGAAAAAATAAAAATAAAAATATACATTTAAGTAACTCAATAATTATATATAATACTATATAATAATAATAATAATAATAATAATATGAAATATAGAAAATAAACGAGTACATATAGAGTGGTTTAAGGACTGATGTGGTGCACCGACGGTTTAAAGGTATCGGTCCCAATTATATTTTTTTTAAATCAAAGTCGCACATGTGAAATCAATGATTCAAATTAGACCTCACAATTTGGTTTATAAACTGTTGGGTCAACCCAAATTAACTAGAACTATTTGATTTGGCTAACTACTCTAAATTGTTTGGGTTGGTTAAAGTTTTGAACCATATTTTTTAGGGTCCTTAACAGTAATATACAACATTTAGAAAATAATTACAAAAATAAAACACAAACAAAATAATTACAAAAATAAAAAAAAATAATATATTACATTACTAAAATCACGTATCATTAACTCCTACCCATCAGTTATAACCGCCCTAAATTCAAGCAACTGAAGAAACATGCAACTTTAATATGGGAATAACATATCAACGGCAAATCAATCGGAGAAGACAAAATCAACTGTTGCGACACAAATCTGATATCGGAGAAGACTAATCCTCCTGTCGCAACGCAGCTCCAAATCGGAGAAGACGATTCCAGTTGAGGCGAGGAAGAGCTAGAACGAAAATAGCATACATCATCAACATCGCCTTCAAGTTCAGTAACCAAAATTAATACAGTGATTGTTGAGTACAAGATCGACCGACATCAAATTCGATACAAATACTGAGGTATGAGAGTTTAAATTTATCACCATATAGTTACCTATGGTTACTACGAAATTCTATATTGATTACATTACTTAAGTCTTCCGAAATTAAAATTGTCCTGGATGTTGTGATTGCAAAATGCATTTGAATAATGGAATAAATAATTGTTCATCACTATATACTACGTAATGCTATCTTAGTTACTTACTAATGGTGTCTTGGTTACTGTATAATATTATTAATTAGTGTTGACTTGGTTACTGATTAATGCTGACTTTTATACTGAGTGACATTATATTGGTTGCCGACTAATGGTGACTTGTTTACTGTGTAACACTATGATGTTTACTGTCTAATGATGACTTGGTTACTGTGTAAAATTATAATGCTGACTCGGTTAGTGTGTAAAAAGATTGTTTAGTGACTAATGGTGTATTAGTTACTGACTAATGCTGAATTGGTTACTGACTAATGTAAATTTAATTACTGCATTGATTAATTGGTTACTGAAATATTGGTTGCTGAAGCATATTAATGTACACATGTATGTGTTGACATACTGAATGTTGTGCTAGCAAAATGTATTTCAATACATTTTTATATAATGGTTATTAAGGTTATATAAGTTGGTTCCTGTCCAATATTGTCTTGGTTTCTGCATGTTTTGTTTTGGTTACTGTGAAACATTATACTGTGTAATGCTGTCTTGGTTACTGGCTAAAGCTGTTTTGGTTACTGTATAATATTACTAATAAATGCTGATTTGGTTACTGACTAATGCTAACTAGTTTACTGGGTAACACTATAATGTTAACTGTCTAATGATGACTTGGTTACTGTGTAAAATTATAATATTATATTGGTCACTATGTCATTAATTAATATTACTAATTAATACTGATTTGGTTACTGCCTAATGCTAACTAGTTTACTGGATAACATTATAATGTTAACTGTCCAATGATGACTTGGTTACTGTGTAAAATTATAATGCTGACTTGGTTACTGTGTAAAAATATTAATTAGTGACTAATGCTGTATTGGTTACTGACTAAAGTTGATTTGTTTACTGACTAATGCAAACTTAATTACTGCAGTGATTAATTGGTTACTGTAATATTGCTTGCTAAAGCATAATAATGTACACTTCTACATATGTTTTTATATTAATGGTTACTTGTTAGCTACATTTGTTACATTCTTACAAAAAGTTTGCCTTAAGTTGGTAACAAACAAATTATACTGGTTGTTTTTTATAATGGTTATTAACATCATGCACTTTGTTTACAAGCTAACACTGGATTGGTTACTTTACAGTAATTGTTCTGTTGCCGAAAAATGGATATGATTCCAGTTGTACTTTACTTCAATGGTACATGGACCAATAGTAACCAATACACCAGATTTGAAGTTACCGGCATACTAGTTCCATCAAATTGTTCATTCAGAGAAATGCTGAACATGATATGCAGTGCATTACGGCTAAACACAAACGCAACAACATTGTCAATCAAATTTCAAATTAGAAGTGATATTCCTCCAATCAACATATCGGATGAAGCAACCTTAAGATTTTTTATTGAAGTTAGTAGAAAATCTGGTGAGGAAGAAAAATTCCCGCTGATTATAGAAAGTGAACACAGAAGGGGACGCACAACAATCTTGACAAATGTAGAAGAAACTATCATTAACAATGTAACGCCAATCAGATCAATACAAGGGAATTCAGCACTAGTTCCACTACCAACAGACGATTGCCAAATTAGAAGGCAGTATGTCGATGACCTTGCAATGGAAATTATTGAACAACAACTAGACAGACAACATGACAGATCGTACACAGAAGAACGATATGATGATGTAATAACAGATCCGAATGAACGTGAAGTACAATTACATCAAACCTACAAAGACAAGAAAATCCTATCACAAGCTATGAGGCTGCATTCAATCAGGAAAAACAGACAACACAAAGTTCAACGAACAGGTCATAGAGACTTTGTCCTAGTGTGCCTATATGATGAAAATTATAAATGGAAGATGAGAGCATCAAGTTTGCGAAAAACCAATATGTTCAAGGTGAGAGAATTCAACGACATCCATACGTGTTCAGTCAATGTATTGATGGGAGACCACAAACAGGCAAATAATGAGTTGGTCAGTGAATGCATAATGCACAAATTAACAAATTTAAAAAAAGTATACACACCAACCGATATTGTGGAGGACATGATGACCGAATATAATGTGTCTATCTCTTACCAAAAAGCTTGGAGATCGAAGGAGAAAGCGTTGAAAAAGGTAAGAGGAAATCCACACGACTACTCAACGATCCCGTCATGGTTACACATGCTGAAGAAAATAAATCCAGGTAATAATTTTATACAAGTTAGTTGGTTTTCCACAATTAGTTGGTTACCCTACTAAAATGATTTAGTTACCCAACTCAACTGATTCGGATACCATTAAACAACTGAATGGTTACCAACTATCAGTGATTTGTATACTGTTTACTGCATGTGATTCTAATGTGCTTGCTCATGTTTCATATCAGGTTCTGTCACATCCCTGAAATTGGAAACAAATGGTTGTTTCAAATATTTATTCTTCGCTATTGGAGCTTCCATTCAAGCATGGAACCATTGCTTTCCAATAATTGTAATCGATGGAACGTTCATACAATCAACTTACGGGGGGACACTACTGGTTGCGAGCACACAAGATGCAAATCGAAACATTGTTCCGATTGCTTTTGCAGTGGTTGACAGCGAAAATGAATTATCTTGGAGATGGCTTTTCATAAATTTGAGAATTGCTTGTGGAGTTAGGGAAGGCCAATGCATTGTCTCAGAGAGACATGAAGCCATTATACAAGGACTGAATGTTGTGTTCCCGGACGTCATGCATGGTTCCTGCACATACCATGTACTGAAAAATATAAAAAATAGATTCAAAAAGAAACGAGATGAACTTAAACAGGCTTACAACGGGGCTTGTAGAGCTTACACTATTGAAGATTTCAACAAACACATGGCTGAACTTGATGCCATTGATCCTCGAATAAGGACATATTTGGAGGAAGAGGTCAAGTTGGAGAAGTGCACCAGGCTCCATGGGGCTGTAAGCAGATACTCAACAATGACTTCAAACACCGCTGAATCCATTAACAACGCAATCAAGATGATTCGGGATCTTCCAGTTGCATCCATGATTGAATGTCTACGTTGTCTCGTTCAAAGATGGTATTTCAGAAACAAACAAGCATCCATGTCAACATTCACAACACTTTCTACAACGGCTGAGGAAAGGTTGCAATCTAATATCATCAAATCAAAGAAACTTAAGGTAACTAATACAAATTTTACATTATTGCATCATAAGTTGCAGTTGCATTTTATGGAACCTTATTTGTTCACTATTGGTTTATGTGTAACAGTATAATGTCTAATGTTGTATTAGATATTCACTAATGCTGTTTGGGTTACTAAATAATGTTGGATTGGTCACTGACTACTTCTGACTTGGTTAGTGTCTAACAGCGTAATGGTTACTGACTAATACAAACATGTTTATTAATTAATGGTAACCTGGTCACTATGTAATATTATATTGGTTACAAAATAATACATAATTAATAACTGCACAACATTGTAATGATTACTGACTACTGCTGAATTGGTTACTGTGTATCATTGTACTGGTTACTAACTGATGCTTGATTAGTTACTCTGAATACTAATAATATTATTGTGTTTTGTAATTATAACATTGAGTTGTTTACTTTACTATATTTATTCTGTTTTCAACCAATAAAAATGAATCCAGATGTACTTTATTCTAACAAAACTTAATTTGGGTTGTAGGTTGAGACATCCAACTTGGTGATTTTCACTGTTTATGATGTTGCAAAACAATATATTGTGGACATCGACCAAAAGACATGCACATGTCGTAAATTTCAGTACCAGGAGATGCCTTGTCCGCACGCTGCTGCTGTTATGAACAAGCGAAATTTGAGCTGTTATGATTTTTGCTCAAAAAAATTACTTCAAAACAACTTTGGCCGACACATATTCAGGTTCTATAATGCCGTTAGATGACAAAGAAAACTGGGATATACCAGAGGAAGTAAGAAACATATGTGTAAAACCACCGAACACAAGAAGACCAGCGGGAAGACCAAAAATAGGAAGGTACAAACACGGGTCTGAAGTCAAAATACAAAACAAATGCAGCAGGTGTCAAGAAAAGGGACACAACAGGAAAACATGCAATAATCCACCTGTTTTAAGACCAAAAAAGGTCTGATATAGTGCAATTACATTAAGAGTGTAAATACATAGATACATAATTGTTTACTATTAGTAACCATTATAAAAATGGTTGGTAACATTTTTGGTTATGTACAGTAAAAAAAATTGTTATTGGTTACTATTTTGATTTCTGATTTCATTATGAATTTCCAATAAACAAAATTGTTATTGTTTGGATATTGACCTAACATTTTAGCTTAAATATCTGGTATACTCTGACATTTACATTTTACAATTGGTATATGTCCTGAAACAAGCTTGTAAGTCTCTGGTTACTATACAAACAATAATTGGTTACCTTTTTATACATATTTGGTTACAGCCTGTACATCCCAAACAATTTAGCAAACACACCCTAAAAGAAACAAACAAATACCAACAAACAATGTTACTTTCATTACTGTTAAAAATCTCAAATATTAACTATAGAATAAAAATAAAATGCCTCATTGATTACAACAATAGTTAAAAAAAACCATTACATAAAAGTAATACAAATATAATAAATAAGTAACCAAACAGTTAAATAACAGTAATCATAACATGTTTTAATGGTAACCACAAAACAAAACAACCAAATTATCCTCTAATAAATATAGCATCATGTAAAGAATGTGATATTGTTTGTTTAGGAAACCCAAGTATACTCTGACATTTAAATTTCACAATTGATATATGTCCTGAAACAAGATTGTAACTCTCTGTTTACTATAAAAATAATAGTTGGTTACCTTTATATACATGTTTGGTTATCAACTGTAGATCTCAAACACAAGTCAAACACAACTTATAATGATAATTTCATTACTGCTAAAATTCTCAAATATGTGTTCCCATCTACATAAGATCCAATAAACATCACTAACTCATAACCCATACAAAATTGTTCTGAATATACCAAAAAATTACAAAACTCGATTCATAAATACAAAACAACGAGATCCGAACTAATCAAAATCTGGAACAAAACTTCCTGGAAATTCTCTTTCAGACTCATATCCCTCCAACTGTTTGTTCCTTACATGCATATACAGGTTTGTGCATAACTTCTTCCGATACTGCGCAATGGGGAATGAGATAGGAATTTCATCAACTTTCTGATGAATGACATGCTCAGCGAAACATATCGTGAACATCCCGCAATCACTACACACACAAAAAACATATAACAATGTCAGACCTATATGAAATAATTAAAAAATTGGAAACAATGTAACCCTTACCCCTCGACTTGTTCAGGAACCGCCTCTGCAAATTCCAACTCAATTATATCTTCTTCCTCCTTGTTGCGAAATGGTTCACTGCTAAAGTCAATGTCAGACCTAGCCCTCCAAAAACCACTCTTCGCAATAAAGTTGGGAGAATAAATATGTATGGCTCACAAACATCCATAATTTTTGTTTGCATTGATTTCTTTTTTGGCCGAAAAGAATTATAAACAGTTAGACGTCTACGGTGCACATCAAATGTCAACAAAAACCAATGTTCCGGTAATGACATATGAATAGGGAACAAGACATAATCAACATTTCTCCATGGTGTGTTGACATCCATAAACAGCCCATGTATGTATTCATCAACATCACCATCAACAGCCAGAACACTCCTATCTTCATTTTTACTGGTATACTCCTCAAAAAGAGCGGTTATCTTGTTATGAAACCAGCAGTCCGTAGTCGTTACCCTCGTTTGAACACTGTCGGAATGTCTGGCCAACTTACGCAAATAATAAAACGCTACATTGATGTGCTGAACCATAAAAAAACATATATTATTACACAGATGCTGAAAAATGTAAGTAGGTAATGAATGTAACCAACTTTGTTCACACTAGTTACTACCCAACTAAAAAATGTAACCATAACTACAAAAACATAATTATTTAAAAAAAGAACTCACATCGTCGTCTAACCATTCTCCAGGAGTCTTCAATTTATAGAACCGCATTTTTTATGAAATTGGCACAGACCCAAATAAAAAAGCAGGTTCAATATTATTGTTCTTTCCAGAAAATTTGTCGGTCCTTCAATAAAAAAGCATATTAGTATACACATTAACATTAACAATTTCAGTATTAGCATACACTACACAAAATCAGACTTTAACATACAATAATTAACAAACTAATCAACAACTTAATAGTAAACAGTAACCAAAACAGTAACTAATACATAACAAAACAGTAACCAAAATATAAAATATAAGTAACCATAAAATAATTTAATAGTAGCCAAAACATGCAACATTATATACTCAATAATAATTTTAAACAACATGAATGTACTAAAAAAACCCTATTAATAATTCAAAATATAATATAAAGTAACAAACACTTTACTTTGATGAAACATTAACATAAAACACATATTTCATAAAAGTAACCAAAATATAATATATTCGTAACCAAACCATAATATGACAGTAACCAAAATATCATATGACAGTAAATAAAACAGGGATATAATGTAATCAAAAATAATTTAACCAATATGCATATACCTAACAATTACATAGTAACCAACATACTGACCAAAAAACCATTTTGTGAAAACAAAAATGGTATCCAACTTATAATATGTAACCATAACATGATAAAAGCAGTAACCAAAACATAAAATAATAGTAACCATAACAATTATTTAATAATAATCATGTGTTAAAAAAAAATTGACTTGTTTAATAAAAAAACTATAGCATTCTTAATAATAAAAAACAAACTTTTTCCTGTTGTTTAGACCAATTTTGAACCATTGTTCAAACAACGCATCTTTAAACTTTGATGGCATCTCCATACATACTTTCGGAAATGCTGAACGAAATAAAAGAGTTTGCCTAGCACCCACGACGGTAGACGATGAATCAGCCGATCCAAACATTGTAGTATATGGAGACCGCAAAACGGCACTCTTTGCATGCTCACGTGCAGGTCTACCACCGGTTTTATGAGCACTCTTCTCTAACTCATCGCATTGAATTATGTCCTGTGTCGTCAATATCATTTGATCAAGAACAGACTTGTTTTCTGCCTCAAATTTATCACCCTGTTTATATTGAAATAAACAAATAATAATGTAATAGTAACCACCACACAATGTAATAGTAACAAACCAATGATATGACAGCGAACATAATATATATAATAGTAACCATACCACAATATAATAGTAACCATAACCAAATTAATGTAAAAATAATGATGGCATCACAATTATACCACTAACCTCAGGAGGAACATACACAACAATCTCTTTTCCAGTGCATTGGCTTAATATGTCAAACGATGGCATGTCACTATTTTTGCCAATCTGTGCAAAATTAAAAACAACCAATTAATCATTAAAAATAAAAGACATATAACACAACAAAACAAACAAATATGTCTAACCTTGACATTTTCTGCATCATCATTAATTTTAATTTCATGATGTTCTTTATCCACAACATCACAAACAGCTTCATTACCAATATCAATCTCATTATTATCATTCTTCTCAACAAAATCCAACACAACATCACCATCATCATTCTTATTCAGTTTATAACCATCACCAACATCCTCATCAACATGGGGGTCTTCGCACTCTTTAACATCTACAACATCTTTAACAGCTTCATCAACCATAACAACATCTTCAAGCCCTTTAACGATCTCAGTTTCAAAGTCAACATTCTTCCCATCAACTTTCAGCCCATCCTCACCAGCTTCATTATCTTCATTATTGTTACCCTTAACAATATCATCATCATCATCAACAACATCATCAGGTACGCCAGCTTCATCATCATCATCATCACCATCATCATCATCACCGCCATCATCAGAATCAGAATCGTCATCAACTTGTTTTACCCCAACATCTTTCATGCGGCGTAACTCATCTCTAACAATGGACCTAAAGTCCCTACATAACTGAACATGTAAGAAATACATATCATCCTTAATATCAACCCGCAATTTTACAATGTCTTTCTTAATTTCAGAAACTTTCTTCTCCAACGGTCTAAACCGTGACTCAATTTCATCTTTATCTTCAGACATACCGAATCCAGTGTTGTCAGCCTTTCCTTTCTTTTCAACCTTCTTAACAGCATCCTTCCCATTAAAAAATTCTAGGCCGCCCAAATCAAGCCGATTCTTCTCCTTAGACGTGGGAGTCAAACTTTTTACTCTCAACTGAAAAAAATAAGTACGGTTAGTATAACATCTGACAAACATTGTACAAATACAGTAGAAAATTAGTAAATAAATAATCATAAAACATAATTAGTAACCAACTACATCTATACATGTAACCAAATGTACATAAATCAGTAACCAAATCAATGAATAAATGTAACCACATATTTGTATAACAGGATAACCAACAAAATTGTTATAAGCAACATGAGGCTAATTTAATTTAGTAACCAAATGTGTATATTCAGGTAAAAAAATACATTGCTATTATTAACATACACCTAAATAATCATTAACCAAATGATTATATAAAGATAAGTAACTACATTGTTAACGTTAAAATTCACAAAATGTAATCAGTAACTAAATATATAACTAAAGGTAACCAATTATACTATTAATGGTAAACTTCATACCTGTCCGGAACAAAATACTAAATCATTCAACTTGTCGTTCGTAGGCGGCTTCACTAGCTCCTTCCATCTAAACAAACGGACATCCGACGGATACTCATCATTGCATATGCCTCGAGTTTTGAATGTCGGAATGATTTCAAACATAAACACTTGAAATACATAAGGTAGCCCATTCAACTTGTACAGTTTTGAATAATGATCCTTGTAGAAATTATATATTGACGCACCATTCCTTCCTTTCTTCAAACGCCCCTTCAACGCATTAGATAAAGAATACTTTGTCATCTCGAATGCAACTTTCCCCCAAGGAAAACTACTAACATCACCATAACATAAAAAATTTACCAATGCCCCATCCACATAATTTTCAGAAACTGTGGATAAAATGAAATTACACACCAAAAAATTCAAAGACATCTTGACAGCCTCATTATCATCATCAAAAACTGCCTTCCGATAAACCCTACCAATACTACCACGCGTTACAGCTTCATCCCCAAAAAACTTTTCAATAAGCAAATTCTCCCTACCTTTATACGCAGATATATCATCCTCGCCCTGCCATCTCAACCCAGAAATTAAACAAAACTCCGGCAAACCAAATCTGACCCTTTGATCCCCAAACAAAAACCACATTTCACCATCATCAGTCTAGTGAATCTCCCTTACAAGAGCATGGTGATTAATTTGGGAATACATTTGGTGCTGATCACCAAACTCCAAAAAATTCCCAAAACATGTTGATTTAAACACCTCCAACTGATTTTTGTTCAATTTCTTCGCAATAGTGCTGGGGACTTCCACATCACACCAATATATAACTTTCCCGGTAAATTTTCTATTGCATTCATCATAATACTTATCCCATAACTGCAAATAAACAAAATCAGATTTGCACAATTATTATTAACAAACATGATAAATACCATAATCAGTTACACATTAACAAACACATTATATCATATTATAAAAAACTTAATATACAATATACACATAAGCCAACAAAAGACTAAAAAAAGTTTTCAACATCCCACATTGACTGCACAGAAATAGTTACCATATCATAATATAAAAGTAACCATAACATAATAATGCAATAACCAAACAGTTATATTATATAATCTACTGCTAACCAAAATATTAACAAGATGTAATGCATATCAGTTATATCATAGTAACCAAACAGATATATCATATTATCCAAAACAAGTTTTCATGCTAACCAAAATATGAACAACATGTAGACCAAATTCATTTCAGCCAACAAATGTATACTACAAATATACATGGTAACCATACCAACATAAAAAAGTAACCAATATACCAAATTAAGGGAACAATAATATATTCCAAATCATAAGCAAACATTAACAACAAACATATTAAACAAGTAACCAATTAGTTATATGATAATAACCAATATATTTTTACATGGTAACCAATACATAGATAAACATATAAATCAACCACAATTTAGTCAACCAGGTATACAAAAGCAAATATATGGCAACCATAACAACAACAAACAGTAACCAAAGTCTCAACTCAAGGGAACAAAAATGGTATCAATATCATATTATTACATTAACCAAAAATACTCAACAGGTAACCAAATATACCAAATCGATTGAAGACATATGGTATCCAAACAAAAAATATAACAATAACCAAGCAATTATGAAATAGTAACCAAAACAACTTTAAAAAATTAACCATAACATAAAAAAAGTAACCAAATGTACCAAATCGATTAAACACATTTGGTATCCAAATAAAAAACTAACTGTAACAAAAAAAATACAAACTAATTACAACAAAACATTTATATTATCAAAAATAACAAAATTTAAACTAACAAACCTTCAAAATTCTTTCTGTTGAAATTATGTTCTAGCTAAGCTCTTGACCTTCTGACTTAACTAACTGCGCTTCAGAATGCTTCATATCACTATGAAGCACCAACGTATCCTCCCTCTTAGTCGATTTCTGAACTTTACTCTTCTCCCCCTTCCCCTTGCTTTCAACAACAAATTTTTCAAATCCTTTACAGAATCATCCTCCGTATTTCTCTTTCTCTTACTGAACTTCTTCATTGTCTCAGAACGCTAGGGAATACGAACAGATATAGATAAAGGGTTTAAAACCTAAGATTGATAAAGGGATGTTGAACGATATAGAAGACGGACAGAAATAATGGCGAAGACGAACAAAAATTGGGATAATGGCGAATAATGATAATGGCGAACAAAAACAACTGATCGAACGATAGAGAAGAAGAACAGAAAGAGAAAAAAGGTTGCAGCATACAAACAAGGGTTTAAAACAGATGATTGATAATGGCGGTTATCACGTATTTCAAAACAAAATTGGTTTCTAATTTGCCATATCAGTTGTTAATATTAATCCCTAAAATTAAGGACTTATAATTATATTAATATCGTAAATAAAAATAAAAAATGTCATATTTTTGTAATTATTTTTTATATGTATGATTTTTGTAATTATTTTTAAAAAGGTACTAATATATGTAATTCTTCCTATTTTTTATAAAAAAAAAAACAGGCTTAAACCAGTTAACTGATTTGAACATTTATTTTTTTCCAAGTTGGTCTGTGTCCCTCGCTGCCTAATTGAAATGCACAGTACTAAACAGTAGTACATACAAAAATACGAAATAGGAACAAAAATAAAATAAAGATGCACAGTACTAACAATATTCCATTTATATTGGGATATAATTTCAAGACATTAAAAAAAAGATTTAATTTCAAGGAAAAAAATGTTTCTAAAGTTTAATATGAAATAGGAAATTTGTTATAATTAAATATAAGAGCATTTTGTTAAAAAATGTTTTTATACTAGAGGTCTCAAATAATGGTAATATTACTAGATTAATTGGTACATTTATTATGTTATAAATATGTATGATTTATTTTTTACAATAATATATTATTTAATAAATAATTTGAGACCTTTAACATTATTATAAAAGTATCTCAAGAACTTACATCTAAGAAAAATAGAGATACTACAAACAAAAGATATTCAATATTGTACAATAATAATATGATGATGGTATAATATCATAAGATTTAATAATAAATTATGAAATAATAAAATTAAACTAAATTATATGCAATTAGTAAGAAAAGTTGTGAAATTATTAACTATTAAAAATAATTAATAGTTAATGTTAGAGAACCAAAATCTTTTTTTATGGTCCTACAAACTTTAATGTTAACTTATTATTCTACAATAATTTTATTCTATAGTACTTTAATTACTTAAACATATAATAAACAATAACTTTAAAAACATGTTTAGGATTTTACTTTACTCAATTTTGCACTAAATAACTAAATATTAAAAATATAAGAAAAATATTATGATTACATAATAATTAATATAGGAGACATTTAGTTAATTAATGTTAAAAATAATTATGACTTATATATTTTGATTAAACTTTAGTTAATTTTTAAAACTAAAAATCATAATGGTAATTTATGATTCTACAATAATGTTATTCCTAAATAACTATATATTAAAAAAATAGAAAAAATATTTTGAGAAAATAATAATTACTATTAAAAAGTGTAATACATCGTCAAATGAATTTTTATTTTTATTTTTAGAATGTATCCAAAGGAGCGAATGAATCTTTATGTAATAAAGCTTACTTGGGCTTTTTATACTTTCATAGGGAGGAGTTTAGCTAGGATGTTTCACTGGGGGTGGGAATATAGTGGTCCTTATATTAATTTTTAATAATATGTGAATTAATGTGACATGCGCACACTAGATAACGGATATTTTACAGAGAAAGTATAAAACTATGGGTGTATAAAAAAATTAGAGAGATAAAATCTAAAATTTATTTTAGATAGTGTGTATAAAATTTTTTAGGGAGAGAAATAAAACATTAGAGATAGAAGGTGGAGAAAGATAGAAATTAAATACTATAAAATAATTTATTTAATTGTACCGTAATAATGATAAGCTTGAAATTTAAAGGATGAGTTGAACTATAGGTAATGTAGTTTTAGTTCTTAAATTGAACCAATTTGTAAACCAAAACCAACCCATGAGCCTAGTTCAAATAACCCATCATCCCTGTACAAAACAAAGCATCTGAAAATACACAAATATAAACCGTATGTATAAGCTCAGATCCAAAAAACAAAGCATTTCACTTGCCTTTTAGACTATAAAGGTAAAAATCAACAAGGAAAAAGTCAATTTGATGATGAAGAGAAATGTTTGTTTCATCTGCAGAAGAACTGTTCTTGGTGAATCTCAAGGTACTTTTTTCTCTCTCTCTACAAACCCTTTACTCTTGCCCTCAGATTTTTATTGTAGCAGTAGCAATCTACTTCTCTTTCATTCTCATATACCTGCTGCCACCATTTCAAGAAATTCTGAGAAACCCAGATCTAGATTTGATAACATTACTAACCTCAAAGATGCTCACAATCTGTTCGATGAGATGGCTCAAAGAAAACCTCTGCCACCTACAATCCAATTCAATAAATTGTTGGGGGCAGTTTCAAAAATGGAAAATTATATTGCTTCTATTGGCTTGTTTAAGAAGATGGGTAGGGTATATTGGGTATTCCAGTTAATGAATATACTATGAATAGAGTAATTAACAGTCTTTGCCACTTGAAACAAGTCAACTATGGTTTTGCTATCTTAGGCACCTTCTTCAAGTGTGGTTTTATACCAGATGTGGTTACCTTCAACACTCTTTTAAAAGGTCTTGTTGGAGAAGATAGGACTCCTGAGGCAGTTGAATTGTTCAAGAAGTTGATGAGAACTAAAGTTTGTGACCCCGATGAAGTCATGTATAATACAATTATTAATGGGCTTTGCAAGACAGGGAACACTATCAACGCCATTCGGTTACTTAGGATTATGGAACAAGGTAGTTGTAAACCGAACTCAGAAACTTATAACACTATCATTGATAGTCTATGTAAGGATAAAATGATAGATGAAGCTTTGAAACTTTTCTCCGTGATGATACGTAAAGGCATTCTGCCAGATGTTGTCACTTACAACTCATTACTTAACGGTTTATGCAAAATTGGTCGATTGAAAGAGGCTGAGAGAATGTTAAGAGACATGGGCACTAAAAAAATCTACCCGGATGAGTATACCTTCAGTATATGGGTGGATACAATTTGCAAGGAGGGGAGGATTGAAGATGCAAAGAAAGTCATTCAAATCATGAGAGAAAGTGGTATTGATCCTGGTGTTGTCACATACAATGCACTAATCGATGGGTACTGTTTACGAAAGCAAATGAACAATGCTACGGAAGTGTTCAATTCTATGGTAGTGAAGGGATTACTGCCCGATGTTTTTAGCTATACCAGTTTAATCAATGGTTATTGCAAGCTGATGAAAGTTAATGAGGCCATGCATCTCTTTAGAGAAATGTCTTCAAAAGGGTTGAAACCAAAAGTTACTTACAACACTTTGTTACAAGGATTATTTCAAGAAGGAAATCATTTGGCTGCTCAGGAACTCTTTCTCGAGGTGGAAAGGCAAGGACAGACTCCAGACCTTTTCACGTATCGTATCTTGTTTGATGGGCTATGCAAAAATAAGCAAAGTGCTAAGGCGTTGTCTTTGTTTCATATTATGGAAAACCGTGGATTAAACTCTGATATTCATCTTTACAATATTCTTATTGATGGAACCAGCAAGGATGGAAGGTTTGATATTGCCAAGGATCTTTTCAATAACCTTTCTTCCAAAGGTTTGCAACCTGATGTTTATACATATAATGTAATGATAAATGGGCTTTGCGGTGAAGGGTTATTGGACGAAGCAAAAACGTTGCTTATGAAAATGGAAGAGAATGGTTGCTTGCCTGATATTGTCACTTACGACATTGTCTTTCTAGGCTTTCTGAAGAGAAATGCTTATGACAAGGCAGTAATACTTCTGGACGAAATGATTGGGAGGGGTTTCTTACCTAATCCATCTACTTTTTCCATGTTGCTGGAGCAACTCCCAGATAAAGGACAAGTTGCCACTTTGCTTGATAAAGTTCTGAAACTTATGCCGGAGGGCAAAAGAAACAATGGATTCCCATCTGCCGAAGTACTTTCGTAATCTGTTAAATGGGCAAACCGTTGCTGGTAAGAGAGGAGAATTGGGTATGAACAACTTGATTCCAACATTTTATAATATCCTTTAACTAACTAAATGAGATGTAAATGTTGCCCCTAACTTTGTTTTTTGCACAGGCAGTTATTAATGGAGAAGAATTACCTTTTCTTTTCTCATCTGAAATATACCATGTTGAATATCTACTTAATAATGCAAGAATATGGTGGTGTATACGTTTCACTCTCGTGCTGTTACAATCCAATATTTATCAAATAAACTTGTATCAGGGTTTGCTGTTACAATATTACGTCCATTTCTTATTTAAAGATTTTAGTACATTTTGTGGTCAGGATGATGTGTATGCAGCAATATTATTGAATTTTGCATTCTTTTTTACTGCCACTTAAATCACGTAATTTTTGTTTGCTATCTTGAAGCTTTGTTGAGTTGGATATGAAGGTAATCTGGCTAATTTCTGCACTCTTCACAAATCACGCAATTGGGAATCGCAACAAAGCTCTTTCTTACACAAGACTGCTCTAAACAATGGTTGAGGTGCACTCCTCGGGCCTTCATGGTCTATTATTCTCCTCTAGAGAATCTAATATGTTTTTCAGTCATTGTTCTCTTCCTTTCTTTGTTATTTCTTCTCAAATCAAATTGTTCCTCGTAGTAGCTATAAATTCAGATTTGTTTTAATACTTATTTAAATATATGCAAAACTTTAATCTTGCTGAATGTTGTCTGTGTGATTTTAGTTGTACCTTTTCTATCAATCAATTTTCTGGGAAAAGGAAGTTTATTTTCTTGGAAAAATTCTAGTTAGCTCTGTTTTACTTTTTCTTCTGTTTTCTTTGTCAGAAGCATTTTTAACTTATTTTTTCTAGATGTGTATTGTAATCAATAGAAAAACTAATTCCCTCAATTACTGTAATCTGAACATAAACACATTGATACTATTTTGTTTCGAAATATAATATCAATATTGACTTTTAAGAAGTTTATTTGAATATTTTTAAATTTAATTGATATGAATCTATTTGATTTTAGTCATTACAATTATGAATATTATAAAAAATATAAAAGTATTTCTAGTTATTATATTTATTATTTTCAAAATCATGTTTAACTTTAAATTTAAAACTATGTCAAAATTTAAATGTAAGTTAAAATAAAATTTTAAAAGCTATATAGTTTGAGACATCTACAAAACTATAAATAAAATAAAATAAATTATAATATTTCAGACTGAAATATAGAATTGAACACTGAAATGCTGACTGTATTCTTTTTCTTGGACGTTCATATGAAACAAATGGGTTGCCTGCCATACCCTTCTATAAGAAAATTGAAGCAGCAAATATCGAATTTTCTTTAAAATGCTTAAAATGATTGAATATGATTTTTTTTTTAAATGTCTAAAATGTGAACAAAGAAAGTCTTGCAGTTTTGAGGATAACTAACGCTTGTAAAATAAATAACTTGAAGTTTATTCCAAGTTCTTTAGGATCTCTTGAAAATCTCAAATATCTACACTTGAGCAACAATAAGTTTCACGGGAAACGAGTTTCAAATATTGTTGAACAGTTTATCAAATAAAACAAAATTTAAATAATACTCATTGGTTCTAAAATATAAGGCTAATTTGACTTTTTAAAATCAACTTGAGATATTTTTAAATTAATAATTTATTAAACTGTTGAAAATAATAAATCTTATAATTAATAACACTAGTTTAAATTTTACAATTTCTATGAATATATTGTTTCAAACTAAATTAATTTATATTAATATTAAATTTAAAGATAACTTAAATTGATTTTAAAAAATTAATATTAATCATATATATAATGAAGCGAAGAGAGTATTAAACTTCTCAAGAAAGTAGTGACATACTAATAGATAGTCCATGTGGTTAATGCCGTAACAAGAATCTTACATCATTTTAAGAATCTTACATCATTTTCATTGTTTTTAGATTTTCAAATTGCATATGATAATTTTGTAGTATATGATAATTTTGCGATTGTAACCGTTCTTCGAAGGAGTGGCATGTTGATATGATGTTTATTTGGAATGTTACCATTGGTAAATTGGGAGTAGGCATTGTAATATGGCAGGGTTTGGCATATATGATTGGCGCCGCTTGTTTCTCAGTTACCTCTTTTGATGTGAACACCAACCCAGAACTTGCATTGATTTATACTTTGCGTTAACTTAATTCTCATAATATCTCACATGTGTATTTTTATACTAATTCAAAGTGTTTATTGACACAGTTGTCAGGGTATGTTGATATTTATCCTAAAGAGGAACCCATTATGTATGATATTTGTGTTATAGGATAGGAGTTGCATTATCTTATTACAAGGTATGTCAACAAAGGAGACTTAAGGAAGGTTAGAGGGCTAGCTCGTTTTGCAGCATCAGTGAGAATTGATGTGGCTCAACCTTGATTTTGCTGGCATCCTCCATAAGCTTTTGCTACTAGTTTGTTTCGCTTTTGTTGTTCAGGTGGTGTGTATTTTTAATATTCAGGATGGTTCCTTTTGTTTAGGTTTGTGTTGATATCTTTTGTATTTTTAGTCTCTATGGTAAGTTTGTTATGCTTGTACCTATATTTGTTTATGAATGGTATGATCGGTTGTAAAAAAAAAATGCATATATCATTATTATATATTTTCTTTTTGGACATTAGGAAACCATTCAACACACTTCAAGTTAAAGGAAACATATATTCCATAAACGTAAACACATATTTCTTAATGTAAACATATATTTTATAAACATAAACACGTGTTTCTTAACATAGCTTTTTTAACCTAAATACACATTTTGTAACATATCTTTTTCACATAAACACGTACTTTTTTAAATAACACGTATCTTAAAATACAAATTTCTCTTAAGTATTTTACATACATATAACTGCCTTGTATATAAAATACGTAAAACATAAAACAAAAAACTATTTTTATATATTTATTACTAAAGTTAAACTAACACCTTATGTAAAAATCTATTCTCTTATTATAAAACTTGAGATATCTTAAAAAGTGACATGAAAAACTATCTTTTTCATATACGTGTGAATCATAATTATTAGAATCGGACCGAAATAGCCGGTTCACTTGATTCAGTCGAGAACCTGACCTCTAACTAGTTCGATTCTTTAATTATAATGGATCTGTAGTTGAACTGTGAAAAACCGTATTAACTAGACGATTTTTTCCTAACATGTGAATCGACAAATTTACAAGAAAACTAGTCCGGTCTTCCTTTGGTACTCCCTTTAGGGGAATAAATCTTGTAACTACATACCATTTTGTGGACTTGGGTCTTTGATGTAGGAGAACTATGGAGTTTCAAATTTGATGGAGGAGAGAGAAAAGAAGGTTTTAGAGATATTTTTGGATTTTGGATGAGACTCGCCGAATGTTCTCTCAAAAAGCCTCTCTTTCTTTTTTATTCAAAAGGCCCTAACGCTCTGTTTCTGAGTTTTAAAATGGACAGAAAAGAAAAGAAATGGACGGAAAATTTAAGTTTTCTTTCCAATTCCTATGTTTCTGAGTTTTTTAATAAACGAAAGAGAAAAGAAATGGATAGAAAACTTGGCCACTTTTCCTGCCAAAGTTTTTCGTCCAAAATTGGCATGATTTGGACAGAAAAGAAATTGGAATAAGTAATATTTTTATAATTCCCATATTATCCTCAACTTCCAATATAATAATTTTTAAATTACAACTCATGTCCCCAATTTGTTGTTATCTACTAAACCTAACGTCTTTCTTTCTCTCTCCCTCCCCTCTAGAAGCAAATCAGATTCATTAGTGGATCAATTACCTTTATCTTTTTTAGTAAAGAACTAAGTACTTTACAGGCAACTAGGTAAGGGTTCTTCACAACAGTGGAATATAGATTTTAATTTTCTTCATGGGTAAATCTTAGTTAAAAAACTTTTGGCAGACTACTACTGTCAAAAGAAATGAGATTTTATTGAAATTTTTCTCCCAGTAAATGAGATTCTTTAAAGAATATTATTTTAGGTCCTGTTACATACTAATTATAAAATAGTAAACTCTTTTTATTTTATTTTATTTGTTAATTGTCGAATAAGATACTAAAGAATCATTTCTTCCAGATTTTTCCAATAAAATAGCTGCAATTTATTCCTTGCTAGCATGAAGACTTTAAAATCTTGTTCAATCAACTCAGATATTTTCTTCGATCTCTAGACTCCAAAATTTATTAGTCAAATTTCAAATTGTAAATTGTTATTGATCGATGTTTAAGCAAGTAAAACACATGTTTTTTCTTTTAGCTTTAGTTAATAGTATCTCTTCTTTTTTTATTATATAAAAAAAATCTTATTTTCATAATTTAAAAAATTTAATAATATATATATTTTTTTAATTTTATGGTCGTTGATAAACGTGAATGAATTGTTATTTTATATTTCTATAAAAATATATAAAACTATTTTTCTCTTGAAACAAAGAAAAAGAAATTAAATTAAATTCTCTTTATGGACCAAATGTGGTATCTTCTTTTCCCATTTAATACAGATTATGTTTGATGATTTTTAGATATGGCATGATAATGACTTTGTAGAAGTAGTTTTTGTTTAACATTTATTTGGATATTTGTGTTGCTTATGAAATTTTTTTCTTTGGTTAAATTTATCTTGCATACTTTTATTGTTATAATTAATAGAAGGGTAAGTTTATAAAAGTGATATTTTTCTTTTCTTTTCTTTTCATTGGAACTCAAAAACGCAAGAAAAGAATTTTTTTAAATTTTCTATTATTTTTTATTAAAAACTCAGAAACAACACAAAGGAAAATTTTAAGTTTTCTATTCTTTTCTTTTCTGTTCTAATTTAAGTTTTCTATTTTTTTCTTTTTCGTCCAAAACTCAGAAACAGAGTGTAATAGAAGTGTTGGTAGAGAAGAAAACTGGAGATAATTTAAAAGAGAAAAGTGAAAGGAAATTTATTATAAATAATAATATTATGATGACTAATATTGAATTATTAGAAAAAGAAAATACAAAATGATGTATATAAATTTAGTTGGTTATAATTATTGGACTTATTCATATTTGGTGAGTTATTTACTAATTACGCTTTGACATATTACCTTATAAACTATTTTTTGTAAGAGTTTTTATAAGTTTAACAATATTCTAATAGAAAAGATAAAGAAATGGATAAAAATACGCTGCTGTAAAGCTCTTTCAAATTTTCAAAAAAGTACATGACAAGATTGAGGTGACGGAACAAATATATGACAACTTTCTACCATTAAGCTTTTACACTAGTTTAAAATAAAATATAATACATAAAAAACAACTACTAGAAGGTTAGTGATATATATATATATATATATATATATATATATAATAGTTTTGTCTTATTATTTTAATTACTTCTTATAATACTTATATTTTAGAATGTATTATTATACATCACAAAAAGCTCAACCTAATTAGAGTGTTATTGACACGTCACATCAAATGATGATAATTTAATTTAAGTTTTTATTGGCCCAATTACGAGGGGACGAGTTAAAAGATTCAAGGAGACTTAATAGAGTAATCCAAGAGGTTTAGGCCGAAAGGAGTTCAAGGACATTCGTTAAGGATGGATGATTTTAAGTTAATTAACCCGGTTCACTGATTTGGAGCCGCATCGGTCTTAAAATGTTTTGAATCAGAACCGCACCGGTAACGGTTTAAGATTTTTCTATACCAAAACTGCACCAACCGATTTATATTTTGAACCGCACCGCACCGACTTGTACCGATCAAAAATTTAAAATGTTTTTGACTTAATTTTTATTAAATTAGGTTAATATTCTTATAAAATACATTACAATAACATTCATTAAAATAGCACTAGAAAATATTAACAAGTAATATAAGAATATATGTTTAATTAAAACTAAGATAACATTGTTATAGTTTTAACATTATTATTTAATATATATCAACTATATATAAAAATATTGATAAATTAACTTTTGATATGTAAAAAAAATAAAAATAAAAATATACATTTAAGTAACTCAATAATTATATATACTAATAATAATAATAATATGAAATATAGAAAATAAACGAGTACATATAGAGTGGTTTAAGGACTGATGTGGTGTACTAGCGGTTTAAAGGTATCGGTCCCAATTATATTTTTTTTAAAATCAAAATCGCACTGGTGAAATCAATGATTCAAATTAGACCTGACAATTTGGTTATAAACTGGTGGGTCAACCGAATTGTTTGGGTTGGTTAAATTTTGAACCATATTTTTAAGGGTTCTTAACACTAATATACAACAATTAGAAAGTATTTACAAAAATAATACATACACAAAATAATTACAAAAATAACTCAATTCACATTAATAAGGGAACCTAAAATTAAGGAGAAATAACTGCCATAATTAATAATTCAAATTCAAATATCTTGGATCTAACCACAATGTTGGTTCCCTGGGACACAATGTGGATCTAAAAGGGGGGGGGGGTTGAATAGATCCTTTAAAAACTTTTTCATTTATTAATGAAAGTATAACAGTTATAGGATAGAGAATCAACTCATGCACAGCGGAATAAACATTAATACCCCTTTCATAGATACAAGCATAGTCTCAGTTCAGTTTATCAATCTATAGTATGGTTGATAACAGATATAGCAGTTTATAGAGCATAAAGTAAATGACAGAAGGTAAATAACACAAGAGGCTTTAAGTGGTTCGGAGACGTAATAACTCCTACTCCATTCTTCTACTTCAACAAGTAGGAATTCACTAATTGTTTTAGTCACGAAGACAAGGACTTTACTCCCTCCTCAAGTCCAGCAGACAAGAGTTGTTTTTAGCCACAAAGGCAAGGATCCTATGACCCTCCTCAACCCCTACAGACACGGATCCTCTGACCCATCTTGTGTCTCGCAGACTTAAGTTGTTTTTAGTCCCTCGGACAAGGATCCAATGACCCTCTTCAAGTCCAACAGACTTGGAAACCCAGTTCACAAAGAACCCTTCAAGGCCAGCAGCCTTGGAACCTGTAGACTAAGCCCAGCAGACTTAGAATCTCTTGTACCCTATAGTACTCAGCAAGTCCAGCAGACTTGACTTTGTTTAGTCACTTAAGACAAGGACACCCTGCCCTCTTTGGTGTGGTGAAGGTTTGTTGAGTTGTGCTGTCAAGATGAACTTTGATCTCCTTCATCTTTAGGTACTTGACAGCTGATGGTGATCTTCTTCTGGATGCTGATGATGATGGTCGTTTAAGCCCTTCCTTCTTCTAGTACATAGCAGATGCAGATGATCACTTCCATTGAACACTGATTGACTTGTCTAAGTCACTTCTTCATCTATTCAGCACATAGTGTTCCTTGCTTGATCATAGAGTTGTCCATTCTGGATTTGGTCACTCTAGATCTTGGATTCTTGGTCATTCGACTCTTAGCTCATATGCCAGCCCTTTTGCATACCTCTCTGTTGCAGTGAAGCTTCTGGCTGATTGTACAGTTGGTGTTCTTGCTCTCTTGCTTACTGCATCCCAACACACACTCATTCGAGTGTTGTTCTTTCTTTTTGTAGTTCTCCATTTTCCCGTTGGAAGCTTGCCGTTGGAAGCTTGCCGTTGAAATCTTCCCGTTGCACTTCTTTGGAGACTAACTTTCTGCAGACTTGTTTATTATATCCCTGAGTATTTTACTTCCCTAAGTTTGCTAGTGATGGCTGAGTCAGCATCCATTAACTGGTACCAAGATAGTGGAGTCACATGCGCTGTTTGTTTGACTGCTGCAGATGTGACTGTTTGAGCTCCACTCAAATTGGTTATATATTATACTCCTTCATATATTCAGCCGCTCATCTTGGAATAGCAATCCTGAGTGCCCTAATATCTTTAATCCAGCTGGCACTCAATTTACTCGCTCTACGATTATCTTAGGTGTAGCCTTAATCTTAGATCGTAGAGTGAACTGCTTGCTTCCAATTGAAGACTGTTGCCTTTGTTCGTAGAGTTTACTGCTAACTTCAGTTGTGGCCTCGTGCTCTCTTGCAATTCGTGGAGTGGCTGTCTGCACTTTGTATTGTGCTCTGATGTGCTTTATATTGCAGTCTATGCTTCCTCATGCTCTGTGATCTCCATTTAGCTTTTCGTTCCAGAGCATAGAATTTATGATCTACGTTGAACCATTGTTATCGTGTGCTTATCATAGAGGACTGCTCTATGTTCTTTAGGTGTTGGCTCTGCTGCTGTGTTATAGAGGACTGCTCTATAATCTTCTTGTTTGCTGTGACACCTTTGATGTAGAGGGCTGCTCTACTTAATTTTCAGACATTCTTCCTTTAGTCACAGAGTGCTGCTCTATGATCTTTTTGCTTTGTTTCGCTGAGACTGCATGAGTGCTTCTATTGTCTTAGACTCAACACTACGATCACTTGACCTTGCTGAACGTTTCCCGCTCTACGACCTTTGTCTTTGATGCAGGTATAGAGCCTTGATGGATCGTAGAGTGATTACTTGACCTTGTCCTTTGATCTCTGTCATGGCTTGATGCTTTGGTTATGTTCAGAGATCTTGCTATGTCTGATGGCTCATGCTCAGCTTGCTTGGTAGTCTTTGAAGATTGCCTACTTTATCTTTGAGTGCTTCAGCAGCGACTGCTCTACGTTGTTGCTTTGATTGCACATTGTTCATGGGAGTCGTAGAGTGGCTTGCTTGAACTGACTCTACGAACCCATGTTAGCACAACGACTTTCTCTTTGTAGTGTATGCTCTACGATTCTGAGTAAGCCCTTGTTCTGCTGAGTCATACTCTACGATTGCCTTGCACTCTCTCCATTGATATGCACAGCTCTACGATGCCGGTAAATGCTGCCGAGTGATCTCTACGATCTGCTGAACCTGTTGCTGTGCATGCCTGGCAGACTCTATGATCTTGGAATTTGGCACTTCAAATGCCGAGGCAACTCTACGTCCTGCCGAGAGAAGCTCTACGTCCTGCCGAGTTTTACTCTACGTTTTCCTGGCAAGCCCTGTGATAACATACTTGGCTCTGCGATGTTGACTGACTGCTCTACGATCCTTCACTTAGTCAGTGCAGTGCTCTACATTCAATTTGGCCCATATATCATTACATCATATAAGATCAACCTAACAAGTTTGATCTTTTTCTATTCTAAGTCCTTGTACATCAAATTCATTTAAGGACTTTACAAAGCCTAATCTTACAACCATGTTTTGATCAGATAGATATTCATTCAGCTCAGATCAACCTAACATATTTGATCTACTAAGTCCTTGTACATCATATTCATTTAAGGACTTTACAAGGATTTTAATAGTATGAATGTTCTTCTTATCATTTTGTCATCAATCAAATCACATATAATGAATAAAGGTAATCACATGCAGATCTTATAATGTTCTCCCCCTATGATGATGGATTAGATGATCGCATGCAGATTCCCAACACACAAAAACAAAATCAAATTCAAAATAATAATTCAAATTCAAATATTCAAATTCAAATCTTCATAGGAAAGACTGCACAAATTTTGTACTTCAGAGGAGGTGGCGGAGGCAACTTTGGAGGAGGTGGAAGTTTCGGAGGAGGTGACAGCTTCGGAGGAGGTAGTAGTTGGGGCTTCGGAGGCGGCGGTGAAGGCTATGGAGGAGGTAGCAATGGCGGTGGTGGCAATGGCGGCGACGGTGGTGGCTCAGGTGGTGGTTACAGAGACGGTGGAGGTGGAGGCTGGGGCGGTGGTGGCGGGAGCAACCATTTTTCGGTAATAAAAGGAAATTCTCGAGATACTGCAGAGGAGAAGATCATTAGTAATGTTATGGCACCAGAGAGCAATTAGAGTTCATGACAAGGGCAGAGATAAAGGCATAATTGGTGTCATCTTGTAATAAGCTAGCTAGCTACTTAATAATAGCACTGGAACACCTTCAGTTCTAGTTTTATAAACAAATTTTGTTTTCTGAATAGGAAAAAGAGAGATAAGAGAGTGATGTGTAATGTAATGTTGATAACCAAACCTTCGTACCAAGGTAACCAAACTTTTATACCAAGGTAATCAAACTTTTATACTAAGGTAACCAAACCTTTATACTAAGGTAACCAATCTTCATCAACACCTGCAGTATGAATTGGTTACTTTGGTCTGAAAGTTTGGCAACCAATTGCATGAAGGTTTGACTACCAATTGCATCACATTCAAAATAAATTGTTAACTTAATAAAACTGATTTGGTTACCTTAGTATGAAGGTTTGGCTACCCACTGCATAAATGTTTGGCTACCAACTGTATCACATTCAAAATAAATTGGTAACCTAATAACACTAAATTGGTTACCTTGGTATGAAAGTTTAGTTACCAACTACACTATGAAAAAACTGTAGGTGTGGAGGTGGATTGATAAACTAGAGAATGGAATTTGTGATTTAGTAAATCTAGAAAGAGTATTTAAGGGTAATACACAATGGCATGACATGAAGAACAACAATTCTACAATATTAAAACCGAGATTGACCATTACACAGAGCACTAAATGCAACACCACCCTAAAAGAAACACACAAGCCTTTTGACTTTTAAGTCTGTCCATGTCCTAGATGAAGATAATAGATGAACAAAAGCTTTACAAAGAAAATTAACCCAAATTGAGAAATAAAAGCTACGTAAGTGCAACAGGGAAGGTAGAGAGCTTTTTAGGCTAAAAGCTAATAGCCCCGCCTCGATCTGCGTGAAATCCAAATTCCCCACATTTGCCCCATCAAAGAAATTAAGCAGGCTCCTAATCCTAGCCTTTCTCTCCTCTTTGGTCTCTCTCAAAGCCAATAGCACGTGATCCATAGACACCGGTCCCGACTTCATCACCGGATTACAACACCATGAGCGCTGCTGCTCAGACGATGGCAAACCGCCGCCACTTTAGTTTATAGTAGGAGAAAAGAGGATGAAGAAAAAAGAGAGAGAAACAGGAACAGAGATAAAAAATGGGTCTGCTGTATTTGCATAAGAAAATAATAATTAACGGGAAGATATAAGGGAGATTTGCCGTGTCAGCCCATCAATACTAATCTCCTAAATTAAGGAATCCTAATTGCACTAATATTGTAAATAAATATAGGAAAGTGTATTATTTTTGTAATTATTTTATGGTTGCACCATTATTGTAATTATTTTTAAAAATGTACTAAAATATGTAATTCTTCCTATTTTTAAAAAAAAGAAAAACAGGCTTAAACCAGTTAACTGATTTGGACATATATTTTTTTCCAAGTTGGTCCGTGTCCCTCGCTGCCTAATTGAAATGCACAGTACTAAACAGTAGTACATACAAAAATACGAAATAAGAACAAAAATTAAATAAAGATGCACAGTACTAACAGTATTCCATTTATATTGGGATATAATTTCAAGACATTCAAAAAAAATAAAGATTTAATTTCAAGAAAAAAAATGTTTCTAAAGTTTAATATGAAATAGGAAATTTGTTATAATTAAATATAAGAGCATTTTGTTAAAAAAAATGTTTTTATACTAGAGGTCTCAAATAATGGTAATATTACTAGATTAATTGGTACATTTATTGTAATTAACTATGTTATAAATATGTATGCTTTATTTTTTACAATAATATATTATCTAATAAATAATTTGAAACCTTTAACATTATTATAAAAGTATCTCAAGAACTTACATCTAAGAAAAATAGAGATACCACAAACAAAAGATATTCAATATTGTACAATAATAATATGATGATGGTATAATATCATAAGATTTAATAATAAATTATGAAATAATAAAATTAAACTAAATTATATGCAATTAGTAAGAAAAGTTGTGAAATTATTAACTATTAAAAATAATTAATAGTTAATGTTAGAGAACCAAAAAAGTTTTTATGGTCCTACAAATTTTAATGTTAACTTATTATTCTACAATAATTTTATTCTATAGTACTTTAATTACTTAGACATACAATAAACAATAACTTTAAAAACATGTTTAGGATTTTACTTTACTCAATTTTGCACTAAATAACTAAATATTAAAAATATAAGAAAAACATTATGATTACATAATAATTAATATAGGAGACATTTAGTTAATTAATGTTAAAAATAATTATGACTTATATATTTTGATTAAACTTTAATTAATTTTTAAAACTAAAAGTCATAATGGTAATTTATGATTCTACAATAATTTTATTCCTAAATAACTATATATTAAAAAAATAGAAAAAATATTTTGAGAAAATAATAATTACTATTAAAAAGTGTAATACATCGTCAAATGAATTTTTATTTTTATTTTTAGAATGTATCCAAAGGAGCGAATGAATCTTTATGTAATAAAGCTTACTTGGGCTTTTTATACTTTCAAATAAAGCTTACTTGGGCTTTTTATACTTTCACTGGGGGTGGGAATATAGTGGTCCTTATTTTAATTTTTAATAATATGTGAATTAATGTGACATGCGTAAACTAGATAACGGATCTTTTATAGAGAGATAAGTTAAATGAAAATTTAAAAATTTTAGGGTGTATTAAAAAAAATTAGAGAGATAAGTTAAATGAAAATTTAAAAATTTTAGAGAGAGAAAATCCAAAATTTATTTTAGACAGCGTATAAAATTTTTTAGGGAGAGAAATAATAAATAAAACATTAAAGATAAACGGTGAAAAAATAATTTGTTTAATTGTACCATAATATATAGGTAATGTAATTTTAGTTATTAAATTGAACTAATTTGTAAACCAAAACCAACCCATAAGCCTAGTTCAAATAACCCAACATCCCTCTACAAAACAAAGCATTTCACTTGCCTTTTAAAACCCATCATTCCTGTACAAAACAAAACATCTGAAAGTAGACAAATATAAACCGTATGTATAAGCTCAGATCCAAAAAACAAAGCATTCCACTTACCTTTTAGACTATAAAGGTAAAAATCAACAAGGAAAAAACCAATTTGATGATGAAGAGAAATGTTTGTTTCATCTGCAGAAGAACTGTTCTTGGTGAATCTCAAGGTACTTTTTTTTCTCTCTCTACAAACCCATTACTCTTGCCCTCAGATTTTTATTGTAACAGTAGCAATCTACTTCTCTTTCATTCTCATATACCTGCTGCCACTGTTTCAAGAAATTCTGAGAAACCCAGATCTAGATTTGATAACATTACTAACCTCAATGATGCTCACAATCTGTTCGATTGGATGGCTCAAAGAAAACCTCTGCCACCTACAATCCAATTCAATAAATTGTTGGGGGCAGTTTCAAAAATGGAAAATTATATTGCTTCTATTGGCTTGTTTAAGAAGATGGGTATATTGGGTATTCCAGTTAATGAATATACTATGAATAGAGTAATTAACAGTCTTTGCCACTTGAAACAAGTCAACTATGGTTTTGCTATCTTAGGCACCTTCTTCAAGTGTGGTTTTAAAGCAGATGTGGTTACCTTCAACACTCTTTTAAAAGGTCTTGTTGGAGAAGATAGAACTCCTGAGGCAGTTGAGTTGTTCAAGAAGTTGATGAGAACTAAAGTTTGTGACCCCGATGAAGTCATGTATAATACAATTATTAATGGGCTTTGCAAGACAGGGAACACTATCAACGCCATTCAGTTACTTAGGATTTTGGAAGAAGGTAGTTGTAAACCGAACTCAAGAACTTATAATACTGTCATTGATAGTCTATGTAAGGACAAAATGATAGATGAAGCTTTGAAACTTTTCTCGGTGATGATACATAAAGGCATTCCGCCAGATGTTGTCACTTACAACTCATTAATTCACGGTTTATGCAAATTTGGTCGATTGAAAGAGGCTGAGAGAATGTTAAGAGACATGGGCACTAAAAAAATCTACCCGAATGAGTATACCTTCAGTATATGGGTGGATACAATTTGCAAGGAGGGGAGGATTGAAGATGCAAAGAAAGTCATTCAAATCATGAGAGAAAGTGGTATTGATCCTGGTGTTGTCACATACAATGCACTAATCGATGGGTACTGTTTACGAAAGCAAATGAACAATGCTACGGAAGTGTTCAATTCTATGGTAGTGAAGGGATTACTGCCCAATGTTTTTAGCTATACTAGTTTAATCAATGGTTATTGCAAGCTGATGAAAGTTAATGAGGCCATGCATCTCTTTAGAGAAATGTCTTCTAAGGGGTTGAAACCAAACATAGTTACTTACAGCACTTTGTTACAAGGATTATTTCAAGAAGGAAATCATTTGGCTGCTCAGGAACTCTTTCTCGAGGTGGAAAGGCAAGGCCCGACTCCAAACATTTTCACGTATCGTATCTTGTTTGACGGGCTATGCAAAAATAAGCAAAGTGCTGAGGCGTTGTCTTTGTTTCATATTATGGAAAACCGTGGATTAAACTCTGATATTCATCTTTACACTATTCTTATTGATGGAACCAGCAAGGATGGAAGGTTTGATATTGCCAAGGATCTTTTCAATAACCTCTCTTCCAAAGGTTTGCAGCCTAATGTTTATACATATACTGTAATGATAAATGGGCTTTGCCGTGAAGGGCTATTGGACGAAGCAAAAACGTTGCTTATGAAAATGGAAGAGAATGGTTGCTTGCCTGATATTGTCACTTACGACATTGTTTTTCTAGGCTTTCTGAAGAGAAATGCTTATGACAAGGCAGTAATACTTCTGGACGAAATGATTGGGAGGGGTTTCTTACCTAATCCATCTACTTTTTCCATGTTGCTAGACCAACTCCCAGATAAAGGACAAGTTGCCACTTTGCTTGATAAAGTTCTGAAACTTATGCCGAAGGGCAAAAGAAACAATGGATTCCCATCTGCCGAAGTAGTTTCGTAAGCTGTTAAAAGGGCGGCAAAGGAGAATAAGGTATGAACAACTTGATTCCAACATTTTATAATATACTTTAACTAAATGAGACTGATCAATGAGATGTAAATGTTGCAGCATATAGCAAGGTGATACTGCGTGCCCCCAACTTTGTTTTTTGCACAGGCATTTATTAATGGAGAAGAATTACTTTTTCTTTTCTCATCTGAAATATACCATGTTGAATATCTACTTAATAATGCAAGAATATGGTGGTGTATACGTTTCACTCTCGTACTAAAGCTATTTTACCCAATATTTATCAAATAAACTTACGTCCATTTCTTATTTAAAGATTTTGTGGTCAGGATGATGTGTATGCAGCAATAATCTAATATGGTTTGCTATCTTGCATTCTTTTTTACTGCCACTTAATTATGGTTTGCTATCTTGCAGCTCTTTCTTACACAAGACTGCTCTAAACACTGGTTGAGGTGCACTCCTCGGGCCTTCATAATCTAATATGTTTCTCAGTCATTGTTATTTCTTCTCAAATTGTTCCTCGTAGTAGCTATAAATTCGGATTTGTTTTAATCTTGCTGAATGTAGTCTGTTTGATTTTGGTTGTACCTTTCTATCAATCAATTTTCTGGGAAAAGGAAGTTGATTTTCTTGGAAAAATTCTATTGTTAGCTGAGCTCTGTTTTCTTTTTTCTTCTGTTTTCTTTGTCAGAAGCATTTTTAACTTATTTTTCTAGATGTGTATTGTAATCAATAGAAAACCTAGGCAAAACTAATGATTTGACCACTGTAGTTGGCACCTTTTATCGAATACACGATTGAACTTTTAATTTTTCAAATTACCCCATTAAAGTAATTAGTATTTTGAAATTGGACCATTTTGTTAGATCTGGCTCACGACTGTTAAGTATTTTCAGACGTGGACGCGAAAAAGAAAAGGAGAAAAAGAATAAAATGACATGGCCAATGATACGTGGCTTACGCGGCAAAATGAATTAGCTATTAAACAAACAATCCCACCCAAACCCCACAAAATCAGAAAGCGAACTTCAGAGAGAGAGAGAGAGAGAGACAGCGCGAACGACGAACGAAGGTCAATCGATCTAGGGTTTTTCTTCTTCGAATTTCTGGCTTAGATCTTCGTTGGTACAAGGTATGTATGATTTTGTGTTTAAAACCTCCTCCATATTCCCTTTAGTGACATTGTGACAAAATTCTAGGGTTTTAAGTGACTGATTGTTCTTCGTTCCGATTTTTAAAAAGTCGATTTGAGGTTTTTCAAAATTAGGGATTTCAATACTATTATTTAATGGGAACCTTTGTTATATTGGGTTTTTCTGGATTTCAATACTATTATGTAATGGGAACCTTTATTATATTGGGTTTTTCTGGATTTCAATACTATTATGTAATGGGAACCTTTGTTATATTGGGTTTGGTTTTACTGTGATTGAAAATTTACATGATATATTTGGTCAGTATTATAATGTTTATGTCTTAAATGGTGTGCCTTGTACCTGTTGCAGCATGGTTCTATTTTCTGTGGAGTTAAATCATGGTGGTAGGTTCACTGAAGAACCAATATACCACTATGGAGGAGGTTTAGTAAGATTGTATCATGATGTTGATGGTGACTGGCTGAATGTTGCCAAAATAAATAACTTACCTAAGACGTTTGGATACAAAAAGAATACTGCAGTGTATTTCAGAATGAGTGGTTTGGATCTTCGTAATAGTTTAGAGTTAATATGTGATGACCATAGTATTAGGTTACTAATTGAGGAGGGTAAGAAATCTGGTATAGTTGATCTATATTGTGACCACTCCATTGATGAAGTCTTACCACTTGAGAACCAATATACCACTATGGAGGAGGTTTAGTAAGATTGTATCATGATGTTGATGGTGACTGGCTGAATGTTGCCAAAATAAATAACTTACCTAAGACGTTTGGATAAAAAAAGAATACTGCAGTGTATTTCAGAATGGGTGGTTTGGATCTTCGTAATAGTTTAGAGTTAATATGTGATGACCATAGTATTAGGTTACTAATTGAGGAGGGTGAGAAATCTGGTATAGTTGATCTATATTGTGACCACTCCATTGATGAAGTCTTACCACTTGAGAGGGATTTTGAGCAGGTAGCTGAGAGGACAGTGTTTGATGTCGTTGATGTGCAACTTGATGCACCAATGGAATATCCAACTGATGATGATTCTACATATGAAGAAACAGATGATGAGTGCACTGATGTTAGTGATGATGATGATAATGAAGAATTGATCAATGTTAGGATGCATAATGAAGAGATTAAGAAAACAAAGATTAAAAATTTGGAAGTTGTTTGTGAAGTTGAATTGGATGATGAAGTTGAAGTGCAGTGTGGTGAAATACATGTTGAAGATATGGGGACTCAAGCTTCTAGCTCAGTACATGCTAAAAAGGCATCAGATAATCAGGAGACAACTGAGAACAAGGGCAGGAAGAAGAAAAGGGCAGGCCTGAAC
Source organism: Aralia elata (assembly GCA_034770075.1). Lineage (NCBI taxonomy): Eukaryota > Viridiplantae > Streptophyta > Magnoliopsida > Apiales > Araliaceae > Aralia > Aralia elata. The sequence goes on along the minus strand of CM068384.1, from coordinate 100,369,119 downwards.
AAAGCAAGCAAGAAGCAGAAAAATGAAGTTCCAAAAGAGCAAATTGAGATTGAACCTACATTTTCATCTGATGATGATGTTGGGACTAAATTTGGTACAAAGGGCATGAAGCCATGGGAGGAAATGTATGAAGATTCTGACAATGAAGTTCCTGCAAGTCCTCCCTCAACTAGTGATAGTGAGTGGGAAGGTGAAGAGCCAAGGATCAAAGTGAAGACAACTATTCTTGTGTATAATCCAAACACTGCAATTAAGGACACTGAGTTTGAGCTATACATGACTTTCACTGGGGTTGACCAACTAAGGGAAGCAATACAAAATTATGCAGTGGGAAAAGGGAAAGGAATTTGGTTTCTAGTTAATGAACCTACAAGGGTTCAAGCTAAGTGTGCACCAGGATGTCCATGGAAGCTTTGGGCAAGTTATGTTCCTAGAGATAAATGGTTTCAAATCAAAGCTTACCCAACTGAGATCCACAGTTGTATTAGAGCCACAAAGATAAAGATTATTAGATGTAGGTGGTTGGTAGATAAGTTTGGAGGGACAATTAGATCAAAGCCAAGGATCAAGTTGAGGGAATTGCAAGCAGCAATAAAGCAAAGGTTTGGACTGCAATGCTCTATTGGACAGTGTTTACAAGTTAAAAAAATGGCCTTATCTAAGATAGAAAAGACTCTGACAGAGCATTATGAAGGTATTTGGGACTATGGACAAGAGATCCTTAATACAAATCCCGGTAGCACTGTACGAATTACGACTGATCAGGGCACTCCAAAAAGGTTTCAAAAGATGTATATTTGTTTTGATGCTGTGAAGAAGAACTGGTTGGAGGGATGCAGACCTATTATTGGACTTGATGGTTGTTTCTTGAAGACATATTGTAGAGGGGAGCTGTTATCTGCAATAGGAAGAGATGCTAACAACCAAATGTTCCCAATAGCTTGGGATGTGGTGGAGAGTGAAAATAAAGACAGTTGGAGCTGGTTTTTAAATTTGTTAGTGGAAGATGTTGGATTACAACAAGGCAGAGGATGAACATTAATTACTGATCAACAAAAGGTATTTATTACTTCTTAAGTTTTATTTGTATTCCACATTTATGGCATTATACTAACATAAAATTCCTGCATATTTGTATAGGGTTTGGTGCCTGCTGTTCAGGAATTACTACCCCTAGCAGAGCATAGATGTTGTGCAAGACACATCTATGCAAATTGGAGAAAAAAGTTCCCTGGGGCAGCTTTAAAGGTGATGTTCTGGAAGGCATCGAAGGCTAACAATCCTGCTGATTTTCGAAAGGCAATGAAGGATATCAGGAAGGAGTCAAATGATGCACACACTGCCTTGATAGGTATACCTCCTAAACTTTGGAGTAAGGCTTACTTTGATACCACCACCAAATGTGATGTAGTGACAAACAATATGTCAGAGTGTTTTAACAGTTGGATCCTAGAGGATAGGTATAAACCAATCTTAACAATGTTTGAAGACATAAAAACTCATGTAATGGAGAGAATCCATACCAAGAGAGATCAGATGCTTAAAAGAGATGGTAAATTATGCCCTAGGATTCTAACTAAAGTGAATAGATCTATTGAATTGACTAAATACTGTGATTACACATGGGATGGGGGTCATATGTATGAGGTGAGTGACAAGTATGGTAAATATGTGGTAGACATAGTGAATCATACTTGCTCTTGTGGAGTGTGGCAATTATCTGGAATACCTTGTCCTCATGCTGTTATTGGGATACTTCATCAAGCGAGGCCTGTTGAGGATTTTGTGGACCCTTGTTACTACATTGAAACCTATCTCAAGTCGTATAACCACTTGTTAAAGCCCATGAGTGGTAGCAATGGTTGGCCTAGTACTGACTTACCAATCTTGTTGCCTCCATTGACTAAAAGAATGGCTGGAAGGCCAAAGAGATGTAGAAGGAAAGATCCAAATGAAGAACGAAAGAGCACGGGTAAAGTATCAAGGAAAGGGACTCCAATGACGTGTTCCAAATGTAAGCAATATGGACATAACAAAGCTGGTTGTAGGAACACACAAGCTGGAATAAGGCCAAAACTCACTGTGAGTTATTTCATTTTGTATCATTTATATGTTTCTTTCAATTTTGGAATGTACATACTGACATTTGGCCATAATAGGTGAAAAGAAAAAAAGGCGGTACAACTGGTGGTGGAACCCAAACTGCAAGTACCACTACAGATGGGGGACGGTGAAGGCAGACACAGTGGATTCAAATCTTTTGGGGCAACTCTAGTATATTTTTTAGGGCTGATTTATAATACTTTTGACATGGTTGTAACTGTTTCTTTCATATTATGGATATGTCTGTAATGTTGGAGCTATTTAAGACTTTCATAACTGGTTGTAACTGTTTCTTTCTTTGGATGGTTGGATGTTTTCTAATACATTTGTGGTAATGTAGAAAGGTTGGATGACACATGTTTACCTTGTTAATATTTTGTTTTATTGGTTTGAATTGGTTGTACTGAATTGTTTTAGATGAAGCTCGGAACATGTTTGATTGGTTTGGTATGCAGTGATACACTGCATAAGTTAAAATACATTTATGTCATTAATATGTAATGAAACAAGGAAGTTCCTGGCATTTTCTTTGTTAAACAGACCAAACCTTTTCCTTTGCTCTAAAATACATCAACTTCAAATACTCTATTCATTTTCATTTGCTCAAAATCTATCACAAAACTTGAACGTGAGATATAATGAATAGAAATTCACCACAATATCAAATACATTAAAAGAAATAATAGTTCATTACATGGCTTAAAATGCTTACAATTTCATGAAAACATAACTTCATTACAGACATAGCTTAGAATGCTACAAAATTCATAAAAACATAACTTAATACAACACAAGTCACCATCCATGACAATATCACATACAATTGCAATTTCTTATTTGCCTCAACTAGTCTAACAGATTCTAACTCCAATTTTAAGGTCTCCTTTTTCAGTTTCTTTAACTTCTCTTTCAGTTTTCTTGTTTTGTTTCTCAGGAAATCGACTTCATCTTTATTCCTTGAAACAGAACCCATTTCACTGCAACCAATACCATGAACTTCATTTTGAGAAGTTATGTCCAACCATTGAAAAAATCCACAATATTTATTAACGTCCTGTAAGAGAAAAAAAAACCCAACCAAATTGAATCCAAAATACATTACAATAACTTACAAATTTATACCTAAAACTTACTTACTGGGTAAAAACGACATCCATAAAACCTTCTTCCCTTTGATTTGTTCTTTGTGGAGACACAAATGGATGCAGTCTTATCGCAGAAACATTCTACCCTATTTGGAGCAACCGACGAGGATCTGCTATCTGAAGATGCCATTAACAACCTTTTAGGTGTTCAAATGGTTTGAGAAGATGAAAGCCCCAAATTTTCACCTTTGATTTTGGCCGAATCAATCCCCTTATCTAAACGAAGATCGTGCTGGAACCCTAGTTTGCAGAAGGAAGCATCGGTGAGCCATGAACGAGGTTGGGAATTAAGAGGTTTTAAACACAAAATCATACATACCTTGTTAGTTCGCTGGAACCCTAGTTTGCAGAAGGAAGCATCGCTCGCGCTGTGTGTGTGTGTGTCTCTCTCTCTCTGAAGTTCGCTTTCTGATTTTGTGGGGTTTGGGTGGGATTGTTTGTTTAACAACTAATTCATTTTGCCGCGTAAGCCACGTATCATTGGCCATATCATTTTATTCTTTTTCTCCTTTTCTTTTTCGCGTCCACGTCTGAAAATACTTAACAGTCGTGAGCCAGATCTAACAGAATGGTCCAATTTCAAAATACTAATTACTTTAATGGGGTAATTTGAAAAATTAAAAGTTCAATCGTGTATTCGATAAAAGGTGCCAACTACGGTGGTCAAACCATTAGTTTTGCCGAAAAACTAAAGTTTAATTTTCTTATGCACATTACTGTAATCTGAACATAAACATAGTTTTAAATAATAGGAGTACATTAAATACTAAAATTTTCACGAAAACTATCATCATCACCAAATTCTTATAATCTATCCGTGTTGCACCACCAGAAATAAAAAAAAACATTCAAAATGATGCATATAGACTAGTAATTTGAAACACTTTTAAGTTTAAATGTTATATGATTCATTTAATTTTTGCCAATATGAATATTATAAATTGTCTGAGTAATAAAAAAAATCAAGTCTTTATTTTAAAAAGTCAATATTGATACTCTTTTGTTCCGAAATATAATATCAATATTGACTTTTAAGAAGTTTATTTGAATATTTTCAAATTTAATTGATATGAATCCATTTGATTTAAGTCATTACAATTATGAATATTATAAAAAATCTAAAAGTATTTCTAGTTATTATTATATTTATTATTTTCAAAATCATGTTTAACTTTAAATTTTAAACTATGTCAAATTTTAAATGTAAGTTAAAAATAAAATTTTAAAAGCTATATAGTTTGAGACATCTACAAAACTATAAATAAAATAAAATAAATTATAATTTTTCACACTGAAATATAGAATTGAACACTGAAATGCTGACTGTATTCTTTTTCTTGGACCTTCGTATGAAACAAATGGGTTGCCTGCCAAAGCAATAGATACATACCCTTCTATAAGAAAATTGAAAGTGGAATTGAGTACAACTCCTTCTATTAAACGCGACAAACTTATAATTTGAAATGTAAGTTCACAATTGAATTCATAACCATTTGAACAGTTGTACTATATATGAAATATATATATACTAGCGGTAACCCCGTGCCTCTGGCACTAATTTTTGTTGGAGAGAAAAAAAAATGTAGAAGAAGAAGGTATTAAAGATAGGGTTTGAAGAGAAAGAAAAATGTAGAACAAGCGGAAATAAAGAAGGAGAAAATAATGAACGGTCAGATTTATGCCAAACTTTGGATGGCTCAGATGATTTATTAGATGAGCGGGAAATTCAAAATCATTTGTATTTTGTTAGATAGTTATATATATATATATAACTATATATATATATACATATATATATATATATATATATATATATATATATATATATATGGTAATGATCCATCCATAACAGGCATGCACCATCTATACCATTGAAAACAAGAAGGAACGACCAAGATTTTATATCCTTCTATTAAACGCGACAAACTTATAATTTGAAATGTAAGTTCACAATTGAATTCATAACCATTTGAACAGTTGTACTATATATATATATATATGGGCCAGGATCAGGTTCGGGAGTCCGGACCTGATCAAAATACGGACCTCAATTTTTTTATTTTTTTTTTAGTTTTTTTTTTCAAAATAGCAAATAAAAATGTATAATTATTTTTGGTACTGAAAAAATTTGTTAATACAGTGTTTTGGGTATGATTTGGATACATATAACAAACAGTGTTGTACAGACTGTAAAACACTGTTTGTTATATGTATTCAAATTATACCCAAAATACTGTATTAACAAAAAATTTTAGTACCAAAAATAATTATACATTTTTTATTAGTTGTTTTGAAAAAAAAACTGCAAAAAAAAAAAATTGGGTCCGTATTTGATCAGGTCCGGGAGTCCGGACCTGATCCTGACTGTGTGTGTGTATATATATATATATATATATATATGCCATTCACATGCAACGTTTCTTGTGTTATTTGCATAATAGTCGATCGGGTGTTCGTTAACTAAAACACTTTTAGTGTTGTGGATATATATATATAGGAGATCTTTCTAAAGCGAATCAAAAATGAACCGTCGTATTTGGTGTCTATGGCGACGATTCGACCCGTCGCCGTAGCCATGTAATCTTTGGCGACGGGTCGAATCGTCGCCATTGACACCAAAGACGACGGTTCGTCTTTGGTTCGCTTTTTAAGAGTTTGCTTTAGAAGCTTACCCTATATATATATATATATATATATATATATATATATATATATATATATATATATATATATATAGAGTAAGGATCTTAGGCTCACCCTTAAAAAGTTCATCCCAAGCTCACCCTCCTTTTGCGACGGACCCGACGACGGTTTGAGTGTACAACCGTCGTCTATACTTTTAGCGACGGACAATATATAGCGTCGATAAAAGTATAGACGACGGTTGTACACCCAAACCATCGCCGGGTCCATCGCAAAAGGGGGGTGAGCTTGGGGTGAGCTTTTTAAGGGTGAGCCTAAGAAATGGACTATATACATGTATATATATATATATATATATATATATATATATATATGAATTTTCTTTAAAATGCTTAAAATGTTTGAATATGTTTTTTTAAATGTTTAAAATGTGAACAATGCCGCGGACACAAAGAAAGTCTTCTTTCACCGTTGTTCATGCAGTTTTGAGGCCTTAATATGGACATATGAATTTTTTTCAGCATAACTTACGCTTGTAAAATAAATGTGAAAAGCACTTTATCTGGTCTTATTCCAAGTTCTTTAGGATCTCTTGAAAATCTCAAATCTCTACACTAGAGCAACAATAAGTTTCACGGGAAAACGAGTTTCAAATATTGTTGGACAGTTTTTCGAATAAACCAAAATTTAAACAATAAATTTATTATCAAAAATATGATCATGAAAATTATGTGTAAGTAAATCAAATTAAAAACAATACTCATCGGTTATAAAATATAAGGCCAACTTGACTTTTTAAAGTCAACTTGAGATATTTTTAAATTAATAATTTATTAAACTCTTGAAAATAATAAATTTTATAATTAGTAACACTAGTTTGAAGTTTACAACTTCTTCTATGAATAGATTGTTTCAAACTAAATTAATTTATATTAATATTAAATTTAAAGATAACTTAAATTGATTTCAAAAAATCAATATTAATCATATATATTATGAAACGAAGAGAGTCAAACTTTTCAAGAAAGTAGTGACATACTAATTGTTGTCCAAAAATGGCATTGACAATTACACACAAGTATATGTGATCAACAAGTAATATAGTAAAAAATAGAATGTCAAACTCACGAGGAATATGCTAATAAAATTAACTAATTACTAACTTTATATCAATTTGATTTTATTTAAACAAATGAGTTTTAAGAGTATAAAACTAATTATTAAAACTAAAATACTAAACAGAGATTAACACCAGATTAAAAGACTAATATTACAATTTTCTCCAATGTTTTGCCTAAATCTCTTTACTCTCTTTTGAATCAATTAATTATATTGAATCATCAACCAAGAATTCATAATTATTTAACAACTCTCTTCTAATAGCTTGATAAAAATACTTATTTTAATTAAATCACTATATTCCTATGTAACATAATTAATAACAGATTCATTAAACATCAATTCTCAATAAAAGTGCATATGACATATAGGTATATTCATATCCTATACACGAATCCTATTATTCCATTCAAAGAATAATCAAGAACATATGTTATCATATTTAGATCTAACCCTAAAATTTATTTTCCAATTTCATCTAGGATTATATCAGATAATTGTTGATCAGACAATTATAAATTAATCACAAAATATGATAAACGATTCATACATAATTAACAATAACTAGAAAGAGAGCGAATTAATTTAAACTACGCATCGGGTATCGGGTTCCATTGCAATCTTAAATAGAAATTAGTTCATATCAATAAAAGAAAACATCATCAACAATCCAGAAAACATCTTCAGATTACAATAATAAAAGAAGTAGAATAAAAAAGAAAACTATGTCACGGTTTAATCTTTCCACTCCACTTTGTATCCTTGTAAATAAGGGTGTAAACGAGTCGAACCGAAGCGAACAGAGAGTTGCTCGAATTCGACTCGAAACGTTAAATTCATACTCGAATTCAAAAATTATACTTAGATTCGACTCGACTCGACTCGACTCGAATATTTATTACTCGAATTCGATCCGACTCAGATCGAATTATATTCAAACTACTTGTGAGCTTCAAATTCAAGCTCGAATTCGAGTCTCCACATAATAACTAGCTTTATAATAAATATAAATAAATTAAATTTTTTATTTTACTTAGAAATGAGAAAATATATTTACTATTATACTTTACAAATATAAAATTACAATTAAAAATAAAAATAAAATAAAATAAAAATAATTAATTATCCTAATTTGATTTAATTTTGTATATATTATAAGAGAATGCATCGAGTATTTAATCGAATCTGTATCAATCGAGTATCTATCGAATCACAATTGAGAATTCGAGTAGTTTGAATCTTAAACGAGACGAGTATAACCTTGATCAGATTTTACTCATATTTTTATTCGAATTATTTTTTATGCTCATATTTGGATCATATTATTAACGAATCCAAGTCTCGCTCGTATTTTTTCGAGTCGAGCCCGAATCGAGCCCAAACTATTTGGTTCGTTTACAGCCTTCACGTGATTCTCTTCAAAATCTGATAAAAGCCTAGTCTTTTTTATCTGTTGATATCTCGTATGGTGTTGTCTCTCTCTCTCTCTCTCTCTCTCAGATGTGGATGTTATATAATGATCTCCTCAACCCTTTAGAATTTGTATCACAATAAACTTCATATGGTAAGTATTTAAGCTCGAAAAGGAAACCATCAAGTCACCCAAAACAAACCATCAGCAATTAGCAACCCACGCGCAAGCCCAAGGTCCAGTGTCGCGATTGTAATATCCCTGATATCTAAGACTTACTAATAAAGTCATTAATGATTAAATAAAGGTTAAGGTATAAGACCTGGAGTTCAAAAAGTGAGATTTTATTGTATAAGTGAGTAGGAACTATGCAATAGGTGATTTTTGTATAATAAATATATTGGTAAAATATATTTATTATATGTAAGAAATTATAGGAACAAATTATTTAAAGGAAATGAGATGGGTAAGATTAAAATAAGTAAGTTAAAATAATTTATAATATTAAATTATTTTAATGTGGTAAATTGGTGGCATTAAATATACTTAATGTATAACCACCGTTTTATTGAGAAAATTATATAATACATTATTGGGTGTAATGTATGCATGTTCAAATGTAGTGAATATATTATGATATTTACTACAGTTAAATTGTTGAAAATAATTTATAGAAAGGAAAAGAAAATAATTCGAATTTCCCGATAAGTATTAAAATAAGAATTGAGTAAATAAATTTGTATTTTATTATATGTGATAAATATATGTATGTATATTTATTGCGCGTGAATAAATTGTTATGAAACAATTTGCATACGGATTTGTATGGGGTGGTTTAAGTATATATAATATTTATATACACTTTACCCAAGAGCATTAAAATAAATTCTTAAATGAATTTATTTTAATAAATCAAGGATATTATATTTATTATAATATCTTAAGTAAGTAAATAATTAAATGTACATGAGAAATTATGTGTTGCATATTTATTTGGCATAAATAAATAAATATGTAGTGAAAGCCTATTATGTTGTGTTTTATTTTGGGATTATATAATTTATATATCAAGGATGAGTTGTATATTTTATATACTTCCAAGGGGGTAAAACATTTTAATGTGAGTGGATTAGTAACTTGAAAGTTTAAATCCTAGTAAACTATTGGGTAATTCATTTATTCAATAAAGGTATTAAAAGAATAATTGGGTTATATATTAAATCAATGAAGGTAATTATTTAAAGTCCAATATAAGTGGATTAATAACTCTAATTAAATAAATAGTGTAAGGTATTTTAAAGTATTTGGGCATATGATAATTTATGTAGCCCAAATAATTTAATTGGTAGCCCTTAAGTATTTTATGAATGACCCAAACTTAGCCATTTTGGAATGGATTTTCTAAAAGCAAATATAAGCAAATAATGCATTAAATAAAAAAAAACAAAAAGGGACTAAAACTGGGAGTGAATGGCCGGGTATAGGGAGGGGGAATAGCACATGGGAAAATTAATTTCCTACACCTCATTTTCAAAGGCTATCCACCCACTTCCCTAGCCTATTGTTCCCTAGATTAGATTTGCTAAATATTTGCTATAGATTTGCAAGATAAAGGAAGATATTGGAGAGATTTGTTTATATATATATGAGTTATATATATACGTTTGACCATCTATAAACAGCCCCTCTCTTGGTTAGAAATAAAGTTTACTTCATTTCATTTCTTACTCTCCATAAAAGTTAAAAGAACAAAAATAGAGAGAGAGAACTAAGAGGGCTGCTGCCCTGAGTTTCAAGAAGGGAAGAAGATGAAGCCTTAGAAGAATTTTTTTTAAAAATCAAGTGTTAAGTTACATTGGAGGTAGCAAAGCTTGGATTTAACAAAGGAAGGGAGCATAAGGTATAAATCCTTACTCAATTTTGAGTTTAATTGAAGTTTATGTAATATGTAATTTTTATTGCTAAACTTGAGATTTTGAAAGTTTAGTTAGTCGTAATGGAAATTTAGATGAAGTTTCCTTGTAATGAATCAAATTTTGATCTTTATATGTGTAATATGGTATGAAAAATGGAATTTAGGCAATGAATGAAAATTTTAGTTTTGTTAGTAAGCTATATGGTTAAATAATGCATGTAAATAGCTTATGTAATGATATTGAAAAGTGGAATTAGAAACATGGAGGTTAGGTTTGGTTGTGCAGTGTTTATAAAGAAGGAAATTACGGAATATCCGCAACCAAAAAGCTAAGAAATCGAATGAAAACGAAATCGCACGCGTTATGTGCGTTAAATGGCCATAAAGAACAAAATCGGATAAGATCATGGAATTTAATGAAGCCGATACTTTAGACGAGTCTTATTATGTTAAATAAGACTTATTTGTGAAACCTCTAAACGCGAAGATTGAAAATTAATGACCATAAAGAGTAAAAATGATGAAAAACTTGGAATTTAATGAAGTCGATACTTTAGACGAGTCTTAATATGTTAAACAAAACTTAGTTGTGATGCAAAACGAGTCGGAACGAACCACGACGAGTTTTGGCTTGTGAACGCAAAGTCTGAAAATTAGCCTCTGCAACCTTTTTCGGCACGCTATTTAGTCAGCTTAGGAAACCCAAATTGATGAGGTTATTTTTTAAAAAAATACTTTGGTATGCCATGTATAACATATCCAAATTTAGAATTGATTCGATAAACGAGCAAGGCGTGAGAAAATCGCAAAACGGGCAGCAACAGCAAGCGCAACTGCGCGCGCGCGCCGCGCTTGCGCTGCTGGGCAGCTGTTTGACATGCTTTTCGCTCGCTGTTTTGATTGGTTTCTGTGGTTCCTTTTCGCGGTTAGAAAATTTCTAAAAATACTATGACATAAGAACTCCAACATACCAAGAATTCGTTGCGATTCGATTTATGGGTTGAGAATTAAAAATAGGCAAAAAGGCATGTCAGAACTAAAATTTGAGCTACGTCGAGCGTCGACACGCCGGGCTGTTTTGACATTCGTCGTTCCGAATCGCGTTCGGGCGAGATGTTAAGCAATGTTAAGTTTAATAAAGTCCCAAGAGATAAGTTTTGACATTACGAGATAATTTATGCCACGAAACTTCCTTTCGGGCATAAATAATGCAATAAAAATATAATATAAATATGAACTTTCATATTTAAGCGAATGTAAGCTGGGATAAGTATGTAAAATGGTTTTATAACGAAATGAAAAGCATGGAACCGGTAAAAAGTGTAATGATCATAAAAGTGATGTAAAGAGGATTTCTGGAGTTCAAAATGGAGTTTTTAAGCTGAGATTTATATAGCGGAGTATATGTATATTTAATATATATATATATATATATACAAAGTAAAAATGCAAGTTATTCGTAAAACGAAAAGTGAAGCTATTGTGCTAGCGGGATAAAATATTTATTCATGAGGCAATGGTCCGAGTTGACTCATGAACAGGCAAAAAGATATAAAAATTATTTAAATTAAAGAAATAATATAGTAAATTGAGTTTTACTATAAAAGCTATATATTAGCTATTTAAACCCTGAATTTACGAGTAAAAGTAAAAGCTATTTCTGAAATGGAATATACATGGTTTAAGCTTCAAGATGTAAAATATTTACATCTTAAAATGTGTGAGATCTTTATTATTTATATTAAGAATTAAAATGAATAAAGTTTCTAAAGGAACCAAGATTGGTTTTGAATTAAGTATAAATAATATTAGTTGTTATAAACTAATATTTATTGATAATAAATATACATGCATATTTTGCGACATATTTAATTATCTAATATGTATGTGCATGTAAATACAATTATGTAGGATTTGTGGAGAGAGGTTAAGTTAAAAAATAGCGGTAATCTCCAATCAATGCAAGTTTTCCATAACTCTAACTTGAGTTATTTCTTTCAAGCACGTTAGTGGTTTAATTATTAACAAATATTTCACATCAATGATAATTATTGTTATTCGCACTTAGTGCAAGTTTTATATGTTCAACGGGTATGAAAGGCTGATCACCTTGATTACCAAATGTCAAGTTAAATTATAGATAAACATTCGTATTGTTCATGGTCATTGTTGACCACTCAGCGTTATTGATTCAATCACTCATGTATTGAAATTTTGATTTATGTTTTTTTTTTCACAATCATTATATATTGTTGAAAATTCGAAAACTTATTCCTTTTTAATCATGATAAATCTTTACTGTATTTAAACTTGTTGAGCAAAGTAGTGGCTCACCCTTGCTATATCATGATAATATTTCAGTTAAGTCGAGTGTTTGAAGAAGGATAAAGTTAAAGGTAAAGTTGGAGAATAGTTCTGTATGAGCATTTAACTATTTTGTTATCATATGCAAATGATATTGTAAACCTTTTTAGTTAATTGAATGTATGTATTAAGTTAAGGTTGTAGACCTTGGGAAATGTTGTAGCATCATTTGAAATAAACAGTGTATGTTTATATATTCCGCGTTTAATTGTATAATGTGTAAGAAGATGATGTATCGTGACGCACCAGATCCGAGGTTCAAGGGACCCGGATTTGGGGGCGCTACAGTTGGTATCAAAGTTGATAGGTTATAAACCATAGGTAGGAGTACCTTAGGCTATAACCATAGAGATGATGATAAGGATGATAAGAAATAAACTCAAATCGAGTTTAAGTGCTGAGAGATTAGAAAAAAATAAAGAAGATTTAAAGAAGAATCTTAAAGAGTTATAAAGATAAGAATCCGGAGTTACCCGACTCTGATAAAAAAGATGAGAAGTAATGATGAATATACAAAGTCTATAAGACTCAAAGCATAAAGGAAATCATAGTATAACATGATTAAAGGGAAATATAAGAAGATCGTAAAACAAAACGATCATGAGATAGAAAAAAATCGTAATATAACACGATTATAAGAAAGATCACAACGTGATCTGATTAAGACATGGAATGATAGATGATCAATCGAATGATTGAAAACTTTATAACAGAATTGATGTACGAAAAAAGTACTAGAAGATAATACGAAGAGAAAATTCAGTAGGAGTTATAAATGATGGGATACGAATTAAAAGTTCGTATTGAGCAAAGAGCAAGATATGATTAGGATTATGTGGGTTTTCAATTGAGGACTCATGTGATAGCTGAGTCGTACAAGCCTTTGTATGGGCAAGGGTTTTATGCTTGGTCTAACGACTACTCAGTTTATCACATGGATAATCATTGAAATAATGGTGTCGCGCTATCGATATACATGACGAGAATGTGATTCTTTTCTCATATTATAGTTGATAGTTAGAGAATATAAGATTAGGTGCGAGTTCTTATAACTCATGTTTATGGTAAGTTTGTGACTCATAATCATATGGTATGTTTTTGAACCCCTAAGCATATGGACAATCCTTGATCTGTTCTTGGACTACGTATTGCTAGGACAAGTTCCTAAACTCATATTATTGTGGAAAGTTCCTGAACTCATAACGTGTGGTAAGTTTGATGAACTATACTGGGTATAGAAAAGTTGTGTATTGAGATCTGAGGATTTTCAGTGTAGTAAACTTTAAGGATGATAGAAATAGATAGAATTATTAAGCAATGGATTATGGGAGAAATTAGAGTTGATGGAGAGAGCATAAGTATTCCAAATCTTCTATCTATGCTAGATTTTGAAATTTATTGACATCCTGCTAATAAAAGTATTTTTTTTTTAAAAATATTGGGTTAGATTATTTGTGACGCCCCCAAATTCGAGTCTCCAAATACCCGGATCCGGTCATCACGATCCAATACAAACATTCACCTCTAACAACATATGGTAACTAAAATGCGGAATATAATAAACATACATTGTTCATTACAAAGGTGTTATTAGTCCCAGAATACAAAAAACCTTAAACACTTACACAAATCCATACCCTAAATAAAAGTCAGGGTTTAAATTACATTAATAGCAATTAACTACACGTAAATTTAAAATCTGCTACATGAAGTCTATTACTTCATCTTTTCTTTCCCTTTGTTCTTCCCTGACGTCTCGGGTTTAGCTGCAATGAAGTCATGATATAGCAAGGATGAGCAACGAGTTTGCTCAGCAAGTTTAAAGTACAACAATAAGGATATATCATGACGGAAGGGATATAGAAAGAGATTCAACAATAGAATTATCAGAAGCAATAACAATAAATGCTTTTAGAACAATTGGTAGTCAAATAGACTTTGAACGATAACTTCCAAAGGAGTCAATAGCTAGTTGACCCTCTGGTTACTGGCTACAGAATGAGTACTTGAGGGGATCAGCCTCGCGTACGCTATGTGTATGCATAACATTTAACTCTGCTGTTTGTACCTTATATACGGTACCTGGGGTACTCCCCTATAATAAAAGGGGTGTTCATACAGTCTAAGAATCCTTACCATCGATTGGTTCGGATAGCTTTTATAAATTCTCACATACTTGCCTGACCGAACAAGGGTCAGGCTTAATCATGAATAGTTCATAATTTCGGAACTTTAATAAATATACGAATTTAAATGCACGAGTGCGAAAGTCAATGAATACATAGATGTGGAATAATTTTGAAAGTAATTAGACCACTTAAGGCATGCTTGGAGATAAGATTCAAGCTTAAAGAATAACTCGCAGTAATATATACCTTTTTGCACGAATTAAAAATAATGCATAAGGTTTAGAAACTCGCTCAATGTAAAAGTTGAGTAAGATAGAACTTGCATTCAATATACTGAAAGATTGAAGTTAGGGAACTTGCATGTTTGCTCAGCTACAATTAAATCTTAGCTTTAATTAATTGACCTTGGATAACCTATCAGTTGATAAAGTCGGTTTATCCATTAGCATTGCATACTGTATATCGATACACTCACTTATGCTATTTATTTAGCAGAATAAACATTTCGCATTCCTTTATTAACTCCATTATCATTAAATTATTAATCAATATTCTGCTAATCAGGAATTACTTAATGACCCTCAGTTATTATCTCAATAACTAATCATGCTTATTGAATATTCAACTTAGCAATATTTAGCAACCCAAGTTATTATTTACAACTCTAAATAATAAACTGATTAATGCATTACTGGCTAACAGTGGCAACAAGTAAATAGGTTATTTAATATTCATTCATACTTAGCTATTATTCCCTTTCAAGAGAATTTACGAAATTATTTCCCTTATTTAACATTAACCAGAAAATTAATGTATCACTCTACCCATACTTAATTGTTAATAAGAATTAAGTTCTTATTATCTTTATTTAAATGAGAAATAATAAATAATTTACTTTACTCACACTAAATCATTAATAACAATCAAATATTTAATATCTTTATTTATTACTCAATAATAAATAATTATTTTATTAACTTATTCATACTTGATTATTATTTAATATTAATTAAATAGTAATTAAATATTTGTTATCTTTATTTATCACTTACTGACAAATAATTAAAATATTAACTTAATTCATACTTGATTATTTATTTAATAGTAATTAAGCAATAATCAACTATTTATTCACTTTATTTATTATTTAAGGATAAATAATAAATAATTAATCTATTAATTTTATCCATACTTGGTTATTATTTAATAGTAGTTAAACAATAATCAAATATTTATTAGCTTTATTTATTATTTAAAGATAAATAATAATAATTAACTTATTAACTTTATTTATATTTAATTATTATTCAATATCAAATAATAATTAAATAATTATTTTATTATTAAATATTTACTACCTTTATTTATTATTTATTGATAAATAATAAATAATTACTTTGTTAACTTATTCATACTTAATTATTATTTAATATTAATTAAATAATAATTAAATATTTATTATCTTTATTTATTATTAATTGATAAATAATAACTAATTATTAACTTTACTCCTTTATTCATATTTAATTATTATTTAATATCGATCAAACAATAATTAAATACTTATTATCTTTATTTATTAGTATACTGATAATAATAAATAATTACTTTATTAATCTTATTCATACCTAATAATAACTAAATATTTATAACATTTACTTATACTTAATTATTATTTAAGATTAAATAATAATTAAATATTTATTTCCTTTATTTATCATTTATGGATAAACAATAAATAATTATTTAGTTAACTTTTTTCTAATTAATATTGATTAAACAATGGTTAATTATTCATTATCTTTATTTATTATTTATTGATAAATAATAAGTAATTATTATATTAGCTTTATCCCTTAACAGTTGCCCAAACATTTACTACCCAGTAGCTGGGTTCGATTCCCAGTCACACCCAAATAAAAATTTCGCAGAGTACTGCCTCATAATATATCCTCCCCTGTTTCCAGGCTTGCAAAACATGTATAATACCCAAAATCCAGCTTCCTACAACAAGCTACAACAACATAACCCAACAGCAGACCAACGAAAACAGAACAAACAGAAAAGCAACATAGCAAAGAAATTTGGATTCCATAACAGTTCTTGAACATATATGCTTAACAAAAATTTTGGTTCTTTCGGGTATTATAACAGACAGTTGGGGGCATGCTTGTTTTTCTTCATTCACTAACAACCCAATACAAATTTCCCAAATCAAAACCAAACCACAAACAAAAGTAATCCAATATCAGTTTCCTTAATTAAATGAACCAACCCAATGCAAAGCAATAAAATCCCAAAACAAATGTATAGTATAAACTAATACTATCACTGCTAGAACCTTCAAGGTTCATTAACAACATCTGCTCGACAAAGTCTAACATGGTGCAATACCATGAATATCACACCCAACATGGTTAACAGTACAAAAGAAAGTAATTATACAAAATCCTAAAAGAAAACTACCGCAGTACTCATTAATTTCCCAATTCTGTACCTTGGGTTCGATCGACTGGCTGCCTTTCTTCTTCTCCCAAAATAGATGACGAAGCCGGTGGTCATTCACGGCCGACCCCCTCTGCTCTCTCTCTTTTCTGCGGTTCTATTTCCTAAATTTGGGCTTGAAGAAACTGAAAGTAGTATGCACACAAGCCAATCATATTTGATATGATGTAGCATATACTTTGTAATCTTATTCGTTTGTTAAAGGCATTTTAATTTATCTACATGGTGCTGTTATATTAAATGTGATAAACCCATAGTTTTGAGCAATGTTTTTAGAATCATGATGGTGATCATGCTAATGAGATCTAAATTCTAGATAGCTCACAAACTAAAATTGTTCCTAATCGTTGGATTACTAAAAAGGGGATTAGTGAATCCGGATAGATTAGTACATACGTTGCTTGCTCTTATGAAGAGGATGATTGATCTCATAATCATTTGTGTGGAGACACTAAAGCAAGTATGTAGGTGCTTATTAGAGAATAAGTTCACTGAACGTGGCTCGCTAAGGAATACCTAATGGAGTTTTACTCGCCTGTCAATAGGAATTCCTCTAGTGATAGTAGTACAAGTGATCCTTGGACTTGAGATCATCATAGTATCTTGTGTATGATGAGTTATACTTTGACATGTCCCTTAAGACCTTTAGGGTATATCAAAGGGTATGATTGGGTATAATAAGTTATACATGGAGATAGGTGAATGATCAATAAAGAATCTACCACTTCTAGTAAAAGGAGAGAATGTCCTATGTGATTCGATAAATGACGACTCAGAAGTCTTTGGCCAAAGGAGAATGAAATTAGAAAGGAGTTTCTAATTTGCATTAATTAGAGTTGTGCATTTGAGAATCGAAATACATATAATTAAATAAAATAAGACTTGACAGTAATTCCATGTCTTATATTTAATTGGGACATTGTATGGTAAAAGGATTGAATTGTACGGTAACTATGCACTGAAAGGTTCTTTTATGATTAATGTTGAAATCTATATTATCTGGAAAGTCGTTGATCGCTAAGGGGGCTTACCCTTATTGTAGAATAAATATTATTTATTTAAATGAATTAAATAGTTTAATTTATTTATTTAAATAAGATTAGAATTGTTCTAATTGATTTATTCACAACCGGTTTAATATGGAGAACCTAAAGGGTCACACCGCAAAAGGAAAATATTTATTTAAGAAGTAAATGGCATAATTGTAATAATAAGTTAAGTGTATTTAATTTAGTCTATGGAGATAGAATAAATTAAATAGCTTAATATTTATTATTTAATATTTTAGAAATATTAAATATAAATTAATAAGAGGAGTCTTATTATTATTATTACTATTACTATTATTTAATTCATAATAGGGATTGGGAATTAATTAATAGAAGTACTCTCACATGAATTCCTAATTGGATTAGGAGTTTAATTTAATTAAAGGAGTTTAATTAGAATAGAAACCCTAATCCTAAATAGTTTAGGGAAGGGTTTTCCTACATCTATAAATAAGAGAAGACTTATCATAGATTAGGGTTACACATTCTTGCATTAGATTGTGGAGAGTACTTACAATTTCTATAGAGATAGAAACTAGGGTTTTGCCAAATACCCAACTTCTTGAATACTTATTCTTCCTTGGTGGATCACCTCTAGAGGCCAAACACTTGGGTGGCTAACGTTGATCAAAGGAAGGAATCACACCGTAGCATTCGAGGAGAACACGAAGGACTAGGAGTTGAACTTGTACCCGAGGAAGCTTAGTTCTACGAGGGTATAATTTCTTATTCTCTTTCTCTTTCGTTTATATCGTTAATTGAGCACATTGATCGATCATGGTGATGGTTTGTATAAAATTTTAAAATTCGTTTTATCGCGCTTCCGCTCTATTTATGTAATTTGATTGCATGCTCGCGTCATATACAAACCTAACAGTGGTATCAGAGCCTAATCATGTGCTAATTATCGATCTTGATGATTCCATGTATGAATTGATATGCGAAACGCTCGAATTTTTGGGCAAGAAAAATTTTTCTGATTCTGCATCGCGGCGCGGCCGCGCCGCTTCCAGTTCATTCTGGAGCGCGGCCGCGCCCTAACCCAGAAAACGTTTCCTGGGGTGCAGCGCGGCCGCGCCGCTCCTAGTTCAAATTGGAGCGCGGCCGCGCCGGTGTCCAGACTTTGAAAAATTTTGTTTTTCTCAATTAAAATAAATGGTTTATTTAATTGATAAAAGTTTAAAATAAAAGAGTTTATTTTATCTAGAATAGGATTTCAGATTGCTAAAATTAAATGAGTTTAATTTGGATTTGGTTTTTGATTAAAATAAAAGAGTTTATTTTGTTTCAAAACTAAATATTAGCAAAACTTTTGCCCATTAATTGATATCAATGCATATATGGAATTGTTTTATTATTCATGAGATGAATGTTATTTATTGATACATATAGAGATATGTATGATAATAAATAGGGATTGATTATGGACTGTTGACCAATGTGTGATTGGATTTATTTTAGTGGATGCTTGAATGTATGGGTTTTTATAAATGGGGTCTGCGTACCTCGTCTTCTCTAATTTTTCCTAAATGTAAATTCTATCTCCCTCCTATGTACTTCCCCTTGACTGCTGATCAAGGTTTCTATTTATTGTAAATAGTTTATGTAATAGGACTAGTTAGAATTAATTTTTGAAGAATTGGAGACAAAGGAGCAAGGAGCGCTTGAAGACCCATTTGTATTGGAGCCCGGGTTTAAATGTAATAGTTATATTTAAATTTAATTCTTGCACCCTAGGTTTGACCTTTTGGTTCACTTGGTGGCTCTAGTGAACCAAACTAGAATAAAAGTCCATAATCAATCCGGGTAGAATATAGTATTCTATATGTGCATGCTTATTATATATATATATATTATATATTATCCAAAATGCTTCGCATGTAAAATAATATGACGCGTATTTTATATATATATGTGCATGCGCGCTAAACAAGATGAGACTAATAATAATAAACCCCTCAAAGGAATTATATTAAGTCCTAAGCGTTCAAAGATATTTGGAATATCGAACGTCGCCTTTTAGCATGGTAAAGCAATAGAGTATTAAATGTTTAATATGAGTTTGTTGTGTCACCACAAGGCAAGTATTAAATATTTAAGATGTTGCTTTATCACATTTGATGCTTATAAATAGACTGAACGATGCTGTTTTGTTGTGTCACCACAAGGACAATGTTTTTCTTTCGAATATATGGAAGTGCTAGGTTGGACTTAACTTGGATAATTTTGATTCGGATGTGTCACCACTTGATCAAAATAATCTAAGAGGCAAAATAAAAGGAGTTACATAGTGATGTAATTGACAATAGTTGTCTACCTATTTATTTATATATCGCTTGTTGTGTCACCACAAGGCTATATACATTTGAAATGGGATCCTTAATCTCACTAGCAAATCTTTAATTAGAATTGCCGAACTATATAATGAGGGTAATATAGTTTGATGAAAATAGTGGGAGATACCAATTTAAAATAAAGACCTAATTTATTTTGGTAATTAATTAAATGAATGTATGCTAAAATGTTGTCTATTTCACATGCAGAATTTAAAAATGTCAAACTCACTATCACTGCGTAGCATACTTGATGCTAACAAACTAACCGGACCGAATTACACGGACTGGTTAAGGAATCTGAGAATTGTTCTCACTGCTGAAAAGATTTCTTATGTCCTAAATTCGCCAGTCCCTGCAAGTGTTGCAGAAACAGCCTCTGAGGAAGAGATTGCTACTTTTAGAAAGTGGCAAGATGATGCAATCTTGGCTCAATGCATCATGCTCGCATCCATGAGTAACGAGCTTCAGCGTCAGCATGAAACTATGGATGCTCCTACTATATTGCTGCACCTCAAAGAGTTGTATGGTGAGCAAAGTAGGACTGCTAGATATCAGATATCTAAGGAGCTCTTCCGATCTCGTATGACCGAGGGCACTGCTGTTGAGACAAATGTCCTAAAATGATCAATATGATTGAACAATTGGGACAACTGGATTTTAATGGATGGAGAGTTGATCCAAGATTTGATCTTGCAATCACTTCCGGACTCTTTCTCACAAATTGTTGTGAATTTCCACATGAACAAGCTATATGTCAGCCTGCCTGAGTTGCTTAAACATGTTGAAAACTGTAAAGAGTCACTTTCCAACCAAGAAAGACCAAGTCTTACTGGTAGATGATTCTTCCAAGAAGCGGAAGAGGGCCAAAAGATCTTCTTAAAAGAAGAACAATTCAAAGAAGGTAAATGGAAGGGCAAAAATAAAGGACAATAAGAACAAGACTGATGCAGATAGCAAAGGAGTTTGCTTCCACTGCAATAAGCCTGGATACTAGAATTAAAACTAGAGGGTAACCAGAAGAAGCTTAGTGAAGCTTCGGTTACAAATATGGGTTTGTTCATGATTGAAATAAATTTTTCTATAAGTCAAGGTTCTACTTGGGTATTGGATACCGGCTGTAGTTCTCACGTATGCAATCCAATGCAGAGACTAAGCAGAAGTAGAAAGCTAAACAAAGAATAAGTAATCTTACGCGTGGAGAATGAAGCAATGGTTGCTGCATTAACCGTAGGAACTTATAGTTTAGCATTGCCTACGGGCAAGTCTATTAAGTTAATAAGTTGTTATTATGTTCCAGTTCTCTTTAGAAACATTATTACTTCCGTTGTTGGACAAGGAAGGTTCTGGTATTATATTTAAGAACAATTGTTGTTCTATTTATAATGATAATGTTTTGTTTGAAACTGGAAGATTACTTGATAGACTTTGTATACTTGACTTACATGAAAATTATTTTGCAAATTGAACAAACTAATAAAAGAAAAGGAGATGGTCATTCAAAGAGTTGGATATGTGTATTTGATGAAATACAAGTCTGAATCATTTGAAATGTTCAAAGAATTCAGAAGTGAAACATATTGACAGAGTATTAAGATTCTTTGATCAGATCGAGGAAAGAATACTTGTACAATGAGTTTCTAGATCATCTCAAAATGGTATTTTTTTCATAATGGACACTTCCTGATACGCAATAATTGATTGGTATATCTAAAAGGAGAAATTGTACCTTGTTGGACATGGTGCAGTCCATAATGATTTTTACCGACATTCTAGTATCCATCTGGGGTTATGCCCTAGAAACGGCTGCATATCTACAAAATAAGGTAACCTCAAAAATCTGGCCCCAAGACTCCATAAAAGTTATGGATAGGGAGGATTCCTAATCTTAAGTATGTTAAGATAAGGGTTGTCCAGCTTATGTGAAAAGGTTTCAAAGATAAATTTTGGACAAAATCTGACAAGTGCAGACTTGTGGGATATCCTAAAGTAAGTTTAGGGTATTATTACTATAATCCTACACGCTGCCTTCTTAGATAAAGGTGTTTATCATTGAAGGAGCTAGTGGGAGGGTAAAAGATCTTGAAGGAGTTCAAGAACCACAAAGCACTTTAAGTCGAATCGAGGAACCTGTAGATAGACCTATTGCACCACAACCGAATCGTAAATCTGGAAGAGTACCGAAGATACCTGGGAGGTATGGATTCATCATAGAGGATGATGATGAGGTACGCATCATAGAGGATGATGATCCAGTTATATACAATGAGGCTATGAGTAGAAGACACTCAGAGAAATGGCAGATGGCCATGAAATCCAAAATGGACTCCATGTATGAGAACCAAGTATAGACTCTGGTTACTCCACAAAAGGGCATAATGCCAAGAGTGTGAATATGAGTCTTTAAGAGAAAGACTGGGCAAATGGCAAGGTGGAGACCTATAAGACCAGACCTGTTTAAAATGTTTCAAATAAAGTCAAGGAGTTGACTATGATAAAACCTTATTACTGGGTAATGCTCAAGTCCATTTGGATTTTGCTTGTGATTGCAGCTTATTACGAAATCTGGCAAAAATGGATGTGGAGACACCCTTCCTCAATGAAGACTTGAGGAGAATGTATGTATGATACAGCCAGAGGAATTTGTTTCAAAGGTTGAAGCAAATCATGTTTTAAGCTACAATGATCCATTGATGGATTGAAGCAAGCTTCTCAAAGATGGAACATTCATTTTGATGAGACAATCAAAAGAGTTTGATTTTATCAAAAACGGGAATGAACCTAGTGTATACAAAAGGGTCAGTGGGAGCGCTGTGACATTCTTGGTATTATATGTTGATATACTACTGATAAGGAATAACACACCAATGCTACAATCAGTAAAGATAAAATTGTCTAAACATTCAATGAATTGAGAGGAGCATCCTATAAATTGGGGATATAAGTCTATATAGATAGATTTAAAAGGATGTTCGGCTTGACCCAAGGAACGTATATTCATTTGATGCTAAAGGCGTTTAGCATGGCAAACTCCAAGAGAGGTCTCATGATGATGAGTCATGGAGAGAATCTCTCTAAAATTGTCCCCAATTGAAAGAGAGATCACATGAGTTACTATCATGTATGCAATGAATATACTAGGCTTGATGTTGATCAGTCATATTCTGGAGAAGATTACTGTAAGACAGTGATAAACATCTTTAGGTACTTAACTGGTACTGAAGATATGATTATGGTTCATGGTAGGTCTGAATTAAAACTAGAGGGCTAAACATACTCAAGTTTTTCAGACTGACCAAGACGATAACAAATCCACTTTAGGGTAAAACGTTACCTTGAAAGGTGGTGCAGTGAATTGGAAAAGTTCCAAACAGCAAAGAGTTGTTGGTTTAATGACAAAGACAAAGTATATAGCTGTAAATGAAGCTGCAAGTTGATTCTTTGGATGAAAAGTTCATTACAGAACTAGGAATAGTTCCTAAGTCTCATCTTGGATTCAAACATGTGTTGCGGCACTTTCATTTGATTAGTAAAATCATTGAAAGAAGAAAAGTCACTATAGAGATAGTGGACTCTCGAGAACAGCATTGCATATCCATCTACTGAAGCTTTATCCAACAGCAGGATAATCGTCACTTAGAGAAGAAGGGTATTAGATACCATGACAATTGGCTTTAGTGCAAGTGGGAGATTGAAAGTAGTATGCACACAAGCCAATCATATTTGATATGATGTAGCATATACTTTGTAATCTTATTCGTTTGTTAAAGGCATTTTAATTTATCTACATGGTGCTGTTATATTAAATGTGATAAACCCATAGTTTTGAGCAATGTTTTTAGAATCATGATGGTGATCATGCTAATGAGATCTAAATTCTAGATAGCTCACAAACTAAAATTGTTCCTAATCGTTGGATTACTAAAAAGGGGATTAGTGAATCCGGATAGATTAGTACATACGTTGCTTGCTCTTATGAAAAGGATGATTGATCTCATAATCATTTGTGTGGAGACACTAAAGCAAGTATGTAGGTGCTTATTAGAGAATAAGTTCACTGAACGTGGCTCGCTAAGGAATACCTAATGGAGTTTTACTCGCCTGTCAATAGGAATTCCTCTAGTGATAGTAGTACAAGTGATCCTTGGACTTGAGATCATCATAGTATCTTGTGTATAATGAGTTATACTTTGACATGTACCTTAAGACCTTTAGGGTATATCAAAGGGTATGATTGGGTATAATAAGTTATACATGGAGATAGGTGAATGATCAATAAAGAATCTACCACTTCTAGTAAAAGGAGAGAATGTCCTATGTGATTCGATAAATGACGACTCAGAAGTCTTTGGCCAAAGGAGAATGAAATTAGAAAGGAGTTTCTAATTTGCATTAATTAGAGTTGTGCATTTGAGAATCGAAATACATATAATTAAATAAAATAAGACTTGACAGTAATTCCATGTCTTATATTTAATTGGGACATTGTATGGTAAAAGGATTGAATTGTACGGTAACTATGCACTGAAAGGTTCTTTTATGATTAATGTTGAAATCTATATTATCTGGAAAGTCGTTGATCGCTAAGGGGGCTTACCCTTATTGTAGAATAAATATTATTTATTTAAATGAATTAAATAGTTTAATTTATTTATTTAAATAAGATTAGAATTGTTCTAATTGATTTATTCACAACCGGTTTAATATGGAGAACCTAAAGGGTCACACCGCAAAAGGAAAATATTTATTTAAGAAGTAAATGGCATAATTGTAATAATAAGTTAAGTGTATTTAATTTAGTCTATGGAGATAGAATAAATTAAATAGCTTAATATTTATTATTTAATATTTTAGAAATATTAAATATAAATTAATAAGAGGAGTCTTATTATTATTATTACTATTACTATTATTTAATTCCTAATAGGGATTGGGAATTAATTAATAGAAGTACTCTCACATGAATTCCTAATTGGATTAGGAGTTTAATTTAATTAAAGGAGTTTAATTAGAATAGAAACCCTAATCCTAAATAGTTTAGGGAAGGGTTTTCCTACATCTATAAATAAGAGAAGTCTTATCATAGATTAGGGTTACACACTCTTGCATTAGATTGTGGAGAGTACTTACAATTTCTATAGAGATAGAAACTAGGGTTTTGCCAAATACCCAACTTCTTGAATACTTATTCTTCCTTGGTGGATCACCTCTAGAGGCCAAACACTTGGGTGGCTAACGTTGATCAAAGGAAGGAATCACACCGTAGCATTCGAGGAGAACACGAAGGACTAGGAGTTGAACTTGTACCCGAGAAAGCTTAGTTCTACGAGGGTATAATTTCTTATTCTCTTTCTCTTTCGTTTATATCGTTAATTGAGCACATTGATCGATCATGGTGATGGTTTGTATAAAATTTTAAAATTCGTTTTATCGCGCTTCCGCTCTATTTATGTAATTTGATTGCATGCTCGCGTCATATACAAACCTAACAGAAACGGCAGCTTGGTTAGGGTTTGGGTACAATTTATAGAAGAACCTTTACCCAATTTGGTTTGGGTATTATCTAAATTGGCCAGTTAATAACCATCGGTCGGAGGGGGAGGTCGTCCGTCGTTCCCATCGAGCCGACTGCGACAACGCCGACAGGCCTCGAGCCGCGCGCTCCCATCCGTCAGTCGCCGGTCACTTGGTGTCCTTCGGTCCGAACGTCGCACGCTCGGTCGCCCACTCGAACCCTTAATTAATCCGTCGGTCGGTTGCCCCATGTTGTCGCCGGCGATTGACAGCTCCCATTCCCTTCTCCTGTCACTCGCTTGACTGATTCGACTGATAGAGGGTTGGGGGCTAGGGCTTTGGATCCCATTTTCGCTGCTCGGTTGGATGTGAGGTGAGGGTTTGGTTAGGCTCGGCTTAGGCCTCCATTTCTCTTTCCCGTTTCTGTTCGATTTGAGGGGTTCAAGTGTTTTGCTCAGTTATTCCCAATCACCCACCGACTGCCCCAATTGGTTTTAGGTCTAACACCAACCCGACTAGAAAGAATTGGGGCTCATCCCAAATGGAATTGGGTCGGATAAATTGAAAGGTGGCCCAATAGGGACTGGAATTGAATTTGGGTTCACCCCAATTTGACATTGGGCCAACTGGAATAAAATAAAAAGTCCCAATTAAAATTACTAACATTATGCTGCAAACGTTTAAATTAAATAACCAATTCAATTAATTAATTATTTAAAATATTTATTTCAACAATAATTTCTCGTTAGAATTATTTAAATTCGATAATAGTAAAATGAAATTATTTATTACTTTCCTTCCAAATTTTCTTGCAACTAAATCCTTAGGGTTAACTCACTAATTTAAATCAAACTATTAATGAGTCCCTTTAATGCAAGAAAATTATTGGACCATTTGATATATAAAAATTCCTACATGGATCCAATTAAATTCATAAAATTATATGAAATGAATTGCATCTATCAAAATAAATTGATACAATGTTTAAAATTTCCTGGACATTACATTATTGAACCAATGAGTTTTAAAAGTTCTATTATTTATATGTCTATGCTAATTATTTCAGCTAAGACAAACATGATTTGAAATATATCAAAATGTATTTTGAATAGTCATCAATGCATCATGGAACCTGATGTAGAACGACAGATGATGGAGTCATCAATGCAGATTAAAAAAGTCACAAAATGATGGAATCCTCAACGGACTGTAGAGACAATGCGGTATCGTGACGTTATAAAATGATTTTCAGAATTTTGAACCAGTTAAAGAAAGTGGCTAGACCCGGATTTGGGGGTGCTACAACGATTACCATCGCGCGCCTAGGTCCTACACCGCGACGCTTGATGTCACGTGCGGTTGAATGTGGCTTCGCCGCACTAACGTCGTATACATTTAAGCCTATATTTTCGTACTTTTCAACACACATCATACCATAATTCGTCCAGCTTGAGATCATTTAACATTTCATTCCTTTTCCTACAAAACATAATAAAACGCATAAAACGGAATAGAAAATACCCAAGAACTCATAATTCATCAAGCCAAATGTATTCAATTCGTAAGTATAAAACTCACTCATCACTAATAGATAGTCCATGTGGTTAAAGTTGTAATAAGAATCTTACATCATTTTCATTGTTTTTAGATTTTCAAATTGCATATGATAATTTTGTATTATATGATAATTTTGTCGATTGTAACTGTACTTTGAAGGAGTGGCGTGTTGATATGATGTTTACTTGGAATGCTACCATTGGTAAATTGGGAGTAGGCATTGTAATATGGCAGGGTTTGGCATATATGATTGGCGTGGATTGTTTCTAAGTTACCTCTTTTGATGCGAACACGAACCCAGCACTAGCATTGATTTATACTTTGCGTTGGCTTAATTCTTATAATATCCTACATGTGCATCTTTATACTAATTCAAAGTGTTTATTGGTGCAGTTATCAGGGTATGCTGATATCAGTCCTAAGGAGGAACGTATTATGTATGATATTTGTGTTATAGGGTAGGAGTTGCACCATCTTAGTGCAAGGTATGTCAACAAATGAGACTTATGGAAGGTCAGAGACTCAGAGGGTTAACTCGTTTTGCAGCATCAGCGAGAATTGATGTGTCTCAACATTGCTTTCACTGACATTCTCCATAAGCATTTGTTACTAGTTGTTTGTTTTGTTTTTGTTGTTCAGGTGGTGTGTATTTTTAATATTCAGGATAGTTCCTTTTGTTTAGGTTTGTGTTAATGTCGTTTATATTTTTAGTCTGTATGGTAAGTCTGCTATTCTTGTACATATATTTGTTTATGAATGGTATGATCGGTTATCAAAAAAAATAAAAAATTGCATATATCATTATTATATTTTGTTTGGACATTAGGAAACCATTCAACACACTTCAAGTTAAGGGAAACATATATTCCATAAACGTAAACACGTATTTCTTAACGTAAACATATATTTTATAAGCTTAAACACGTGTTTTTTAACGTAGCTTTTTTAACTTGTAACATATCTTTTTCACATAAACACGTACGTTTTTAAATAACGCTTATCTTAAAACACAAATTTCTCTTAAGTATTTTACATACGTATCACTGCCTTGTACAAAAAATAAGTAAAACATACAACAAAAAACTATTTTTATATATTTTTTACTAAAGTTAAACTAACACTCTATGTAAAAATCTATTCTCTTACTATAATACTTGAGATATCCTAAAAAGTGACGTGTAAAATTATCTTTTTCACACGTGTGTGTGAATCATAGTTATTAGAATCGGACCGGATTGGCCGGTTCAACCGGTTCAGTTGAGAACCAAACCTCCTACCGGTTCAATTTTTAAATTATAATGGATCTGCACTTGAACTGTGAAAAACCGTATGAACCGAACGATTTTTTCTTAATGTGCGAACCAACGAATTTACACGAAAACCGTCCCGATCTTCCTTTGGTACTCCCTTTAGGGGAAAAAAATTGTGTAACTACATACCAATTTGTGGGCTTAGGTCTTTGATATAGGAGAAATATGAAGTTTCGAATTTGATGGAGGATAGAGAAAATAAGGTTTTAAAAATATTTTTGAATTTCAAATGAGGCTCGCCGAATGTTTCTCTCAAAAACCTCCTTTCTTTTTTATTCAAAAGGCCCTAATAGAAGTGTTGGTAGAAAAGAAGACCGAAGATAATTTGAATGAGAAAAGTGAAAGGAAATTTGTTATAAATAATAATATTATGATGACTAATGAATTGTTATAAAAAGAAAATACAAAATGATGTATATAATTTTAATTGGTTATAATCATTGGAACTATCATGTTTGATAGATTATTTATTAATATGCTTTGACACATTATTTTGTAAGCTAATTTTTATAAAAAAAAATTGTAAGTATAACAATACTCTAATAGAAAAGATAAAGAAAAAAATGATAAAAATATATGACTATAAATTAAAGTCCTTTTAAATTTTCAAGAAAGGACATGACATGATTGAGATGACGGGACAAACATATGATAACTTTATACCATTAAACTTTTACACTAGTTTTAAATAAAATAGTACATGAAAAGCAACTACTAGAAAGTAAGTGATAGGTTAAGCCTTTATATATTTAATAGTTTAGTCTTATTATTTTAATTACTTCTTATAATACTTATATTTTAAAAAGTGTTATTATATATCACAAAAAGCTCAACCTAATTAGAGTGCTATTATATTAGGTTATGGTAATATTAATCTAATAATTTTTTATATAATACTTTCAGTTAAAAAAATAATTGGACTCTTTATTTTTTTATTTTTGGGACTATTTTCCTTTCTCTTTTGAAGCATTATCTCATGTAAAAATAAATATATTCACAACATAGATAATTGTATAATATAAATAATTACATGCAAAGATAAATATATATTTTAAATTAATGTCTGAGTCAACCAAAATATATAAAATTTATTTGATTTAAGTTTATGGAGAACTATTATTATAACAATGTAAAAGAAATATACTTTTTACGGTTCAAATGTGATTATTGTACATCATTATAATTATAGTACTTCACAATCTTAAATAAATAAAAAATTACTCTCTCCGTCTCCAAAATGATGAACAAAATACAATTTATACACATATTAAGAAAAAAAAAGTAAAAGTAGAGGAAATAGAGTAATTTTTTTTAAAATTTATCCTTAATGACCCCACACGATTATATAAAATGATAAATATTTTTATTTTTTATACTAATAAATTTCATTAAATGACAAATTTATCTTTCACTTTATGTACTTTATCTTATCATTTTGAGATTAAATTTTTTTTATATTTTAATATTTTTTTTTGAATGGAGAGTACATATTTTTATATTTTGGTACGATAGAATCATTTAGGATTATCTGCCCATATGTTGGATCATTTTGGATTGGAAAATTCTAAGGGGACCGGGAACTACTGACCACTCTAGCGACCGGTCCAATTTTTTTTTCTTTTGACTCCCAAAAAAATTATAATATTTATTTTAACTCAAATTTTTACAGAATCTAGTGATTTATGTGTAATTTGAATACATATAAAAAATAGGTGATTGTGCAACCTCATTTTTTACATGTATCCAAATTACACCTAAATCACTAGATTATGTATAAATTTGAGTCAAAATAAATATTATAAATTTTTTGAGAGTCAAAAGAAAAAAAATAAAAAAAAATTGACCGGTCAATAATTCCCGATCGCCCCAGAAGGACTCTTTTAGATTATACGTTCCATAAGGTTCACATGTTGTCCTTATGGTCATAATGTATATTCCATTCGTTCTTTAAAAAAGGCTTAAATATATAGAATCTAGTGACACGTATTTTATATGTAAATTATGTAAGATAAAATTCAAATTTTATAAATTTTAGAAGATTAAATAAAAAAATATAAAATAATATTATATTTACAATTATAGGGCAAAAGAGTTAAAAACAAAATGACAAACGTGACACAAAATCATCAAAGCCTCCAAGAAAGCTTTATAATTTGTGGTAAAATGAAAAATAAATTTATCCTCTCCTTATTTGATAAAATTCCAACAAAAAAACAAATACAACATATCAGTACTCAAAAAAGAATAATGAAATATATTACGACTTTATGTGTCAATGTTTTTATTACGAGTTATGTATATAAATTTAATTGATAATTTTTTTACGATTTATTTGATAAAGTGAATAAATTTAATAATTATATTCCGAAAAAGAAAGAAAGTACGGCAGACCTCGAGACTTTAAAAATTGTGAAACGCAACATGTGAAAGGCATGATATGATATAAAGTTGGGTGTCGTTAAGCCCATGGTACAACAGATGAAAACAAATTGGGGGCCCTTACGGTCATAATCAAAGTTCTCAGACTCGGACCGGTCATCCAATCAGAAAAGATACTGGGTGGGTGGGTTACTAGTGGTCGGACCGTTATTGACCCAGTGACGTCATTAATATATTAAAATATATATTATTAGTAATTAATAAAAATTTTAAAAATCTCGTTTTTTATGAACTAAAACATAATAAAGATGAGTTATATATTAATAAAAGTAATTAATTTTAATATTAAATTTTTTTTGGCCAACCTTGATTTTCACCAAAACCGGGTTATTGGTCCAAACCAGACCGGAAGGCGGACCGGTTCTGATTTTTACCGGTCTGGTCCGGGTTTTAAAACCATGGTCATAATATATGTACGTACCATAATGTTCACATGTTGTCCTTTATAGTCATAATATATAGTCCACTCGTCCTATAACAAAGGCTTAAATATATATCACCGCTATACATGGGGCCTGACGTTAATCCGACTTGGGCTTGACCTGGTCAAAACCCGGCCTGGTCAAGGGTTGGACTTGTCAGACCCGACCTGCAAGACTGAGAACAAATCATGGTTTTTTTATCATATTCGGCCTGACCTGGCCTTTCAAAAAGCCCGAACTGGCACCGCCCCCTCCCCCTTCATCTTCTAAATCATTAATAAAATCACTATCCAAAAAACCAAAAACTTCAACACACACAAGTAGTTTAAACGAACTTGGTTTATATTGTAATACTGATTTTAAGAGTTTTATGATCGACCAAAAATTTGAAAATTTTAATATACTCGCTTTCTGGGAAAAACATAAACGACAATTTCTTACTTTGGCGGCGATGGCCCGTGATCTACTAACTATCCAAGCTAGTATCGTAGCTTCGAAATCTTGCTTTTCTTTATCTGGCAAGATATTTGATGAAAAAAGAAACAGACTTGGTCCGGAATCGTTGGAAATATACATTTGCTATAGAGATTATCCTGCCGCGCAAAGGAGAGTACAAGACGTAATAAACGATCAAAATAGCTCAGAAGATCTCGAAGTCGGAGCAAAAATTGTTGAAAATGCAAATTCATGAATATTGAAGATATATTTTTTTGAAGATTTGAAGGTATATTTTATGAAGATTCAAAGACAAATATTTTTTGAAGATTTGTAGACAATTTTAAAAACTTTGAAGACAAATATTTGTAACTGACTCATTCTTGATTGTTGTTTAAGTTATACATTAAAGTTATAAACTTATAATTATTCATCAAATTATTAATTCAATAAATTATTACTTATTCATTATTGTAATTTGTAACTTGTAAGTTGTAATACATTAATTTTAATTAATACATTATTTAAGTTTAAAGTTTTAATTATTCATTCTTGATTTCTTGTAAGTAAATTTAATTAATATATTAGTTAGTTGATTAAATTTTAATATTAATATACTAGTTAGTTTATTAATATTAATAAGTTAGTTG
This sequence comes from Aralia elata, assembly GCA_034770075.1. Lineage (NCBI taxonomy): Eukaryota > Viridiplantae > Streptophyta > Magnoliopsida > Apiales > Araliaceae > Aralia > Aralia elata. The sequence goes on along the minus strand of CM068384.1, from coordinate 100,336,076 downwards.
ATTAAAATTTAATATTGATATATTAATTACTTTATTTAATATTAATATTTTAGTTGATTAAAATTTTATTAATATTTAATATTTATAAACACAGTTACATAAATAATTAAATACAATGATAATTGATAGGTACAATATTCTATCCTATTGCCAAATGCCAATGTGCTGTCAGCCTAGAGGCCCTAGACTTAATGGATGCAGGACCGTAGGAACATCCATAGTACTTAATGTACCGGTGTACCCAGCAGGCAGCAGATCAGCCCCAAGGGCCCAAGACATAAATTTAAGGGTCCTTAACAGTAATATACAACAACTAGAAAGTAATTACAAAAATAAAACACAAACAAAATAATTACAAAAATAGAAAAACACAATGTATTACGTTACTAAAATCACGTATCATTAACTCCTACACATCAGTTATAACCGACCTAAATTCAAGCAACTGAAGAAACATGCAACTTTAATATCGGAATAACATATCAACGACAAATCAATCGGAGAAGACAAAATCAACTGTTGCGACACAAATCTGATATCGGAGAAGACTAATCCTCCTGTCGCGACGCAGCTCGAAATCGGAGAAGACGATTCCAGTTGAGGCGAGGAAGATCTAGAACGAAAATAGCATACATCATCAACATCGCCTTCAAGTTCAGTAACCAAAAACTTAATTAATGCAGTGATTGTTGAGTACAAGATCGACATCAAATTCGATACAAATACTGAGGTATGAGAGTTTAAAATTTAACACCATATAGTTACCTATGGTTACTACGAAATTCTATATTGATTACATTACTTAAGTGTTTTGAAATTAAAATTGTCACAAAGTTTGAATACTGAATGTTGTGATTGCAAAATGCATTTGAATAATGGTATAAATAATTGTTTATCACCATATACTGCGTAATGCTGTCTTAGTTACTGACTAATGGTGTCTTGGTTACTGTATAATATTATTAATTAGTATTGACTTAGTTACTGATTAATGTTGACTTTTATACTGAGTAACATTATATTGGTTACCGACTAATGGTGACTTGTTTACTGTGTAACACTATAATGTTTACTGTCTAATGATGACTTGGTTACTGTGTAAAATTATAATGCTGACTTGGTTACTGTGTAAAAAGATTATTTAGTGACTAATGGTGTATTAGTTACTGACTAATGCTGAATTGGTTACTGACTAATGTAAACTTAATTACTGCATTGATTAATTGGTTACTGAAATATTGGTTGCTGAAGCATATTAATGTACACATGTATGTATTGACATACTGAATGTTGTGCTAGCAAAATGTATTTCAATACATGTTTTATATAATGGTTATTAAGGTTATATAAATTGGTTCCTGTCCAATATTGTCTTGGTTTTTGCATGTTTTGTATTGGTTACTGTGAAACATTATACTGTGTAATGTTGTCTTGGTTACTGGCTAATGCTGTCTTGGTTACTGTATAATATTACTAATTAATGCTGATTTGTTTACTAACTAATGCTAACTAGTTTACTGGGTAACACTATAATGTTAACTGTCTAATAATGACTTGATTACTGTGTAAAATTATAATATTATATTGGTCACTATGTTATTAATTAATATTAATAGTTAATGTTGATTTGGTTACTGACTAATGCTAACTAGTTTACTGGATAACACTAAAATGTTAACTGTCCAATGTTGACTTGGTTACTGTGTAAAATTATAATGCCGACTTGGTTACTGTGTAAAAATATTATTTAGTGACTAATGCTGTATTGGTTACTGATTAATGTTGACTTGGTTACTGACTAATGCAAACTTAATTACTACAGTGATTAATTGGTTATTGTAATATTGCTTGCTAAAGCATAATAATGTACACTTCTACATATGTTTTTATATTAATGGTTACTTGTTAGCTACATTTGTTACATTTTTACAAAAAATTTGCCTTAAATTGGTAACAAACAAATTATACTGGTTGTTTTTTATAATGGTTATTAACATCATGCACTTTGTTTACAAGCTAACAGTGGATTGGTTACGTTACAGTAATTATTCTGTTGCCGAAAAATGGATATGATTCCAGTTGTACTTTATTTCAACGGTACATGGACCGATAGTAACCAATACACCAGATTTGAAGTTACCGGCATACTAGTTCCATCAAATTGTTCGTTCAGAGAAGTGCAGAACATGATATGCAGTGCATTACGGCTAAACACAAACGCAACAACATTGTCAATCAAATTTCAAATTAGAAGTGATATTCCTCCAATCAACATATCGGATGAAGCAACCTTAAGATTCTTTATTGAAGTCAGTAGAAAATCTGGTGAGCAAGGAAAATTCCCGCTGATTATAGAAAGTGAACACAGAAGGGGACGCACAACAATCTTGACAAATGTAGAAGAAACTACCATTAACAATGTAACGCCAATCAGATCAATACAAGGGAATTCAGCACTAGTTCCACTACCAACAGACGATTGCCAAATTAGAAGGCAGTATGTCGATGACCTTGCAATGGAAATTATTGAACAACAACTAGACAGACAACATGACAGATCATACACAGAAGAACGATATGATGATGTAATAACAGATCCGAATGAACGTGAAGTACAATTACATCAAACCTACAAAGACAAGAAAATCCTATCACAAGCTATGAGGCTGCATTCAATCAGGAAAAACAGACAACACAAAGTTTAACGAACAGGTCATAGAGACTTTGTCCTAGTGTGCCTATATGATGAAAATTGTAAATGGAAGATGAGAGCATCAAGTTTGCGAAAAACCAATATGTTCAAGGTGAGAGAATTCAACGACATCCATACGTGTTCAGTCAACGTATTGATGGGAGACCACAGACAGGCAAATAGTGAGTTGGTCAGTGAATGCATAATGCACAAATTAACAAATTTGAAAAAAGTATACACACCAACCGATATTGTGGAGGATATGATGACCGAATATAATGTGTCTATCTCTTACCAAAAAGCATGGAGATCGAAGGAGAAAGCGTTGGAAAAGGTAAGAGGAAATCCACACGACTACTCAACGATCCCGTCATGGTTACACATGCTGAAGAAAACAAATCCAGGTAATAATTTTATACAAGTTAGTTGGTTTTCCACAATTAGTTGGTTACCCTACTAAAATGATTTAGTTACCCAACTCAACTGATTCGGATACCATTAAACAACTGAATGGTTACCAACTATCAGTGATTTGTATACTGTTTACTGCATGTGATTCTAATGTGCTTGCTCATGTTTCATATCAGGTTCTGTCACATCCCTGGAATTGGAAACAAATGGTCGTTTCAAATATTTATTCTTTGCTATTGGAGCTTCCATTCAAGCATGGAACCATTGCTTTCCAATAATTATAATTGATGGAACGTTCATACAATCAACTTACGGGGGGACACTACTGGTTGCAAGCACACAAGATGCAAATCGAAACATTGTTCCGATTGCTTTTGCAGTGGTTGACAGCGAAAATGAATTATCTTGGAGATGGTTTTTCATAAATTTGAGAATTGCTTGTGGAGTTAGGGAAGGCCAATGCATTGTCTCAGATAGACATGAAGCCATTATACAAGGACTGAATGTTGTGTTTCCGGACGTCATGCATGGTTCCTGCATATACCATGTACTGAAAAATATAAAAAATAGATTCAAAAAAAAAGGAGATGAACTTAAACAGACTTACAACGGGGCTTGTAGAGCTTACACTATTGAAGATTTCAACAAACACATGGCTGAACTTGATGCCATTGATCCTCGAATAAGGACATATTTGGAGGAAGAGGTCAAGTTGGAGAAGTGCACCAGGCTCCATGGGCTGTAAGCAGATACTCAACAATGACTTCAAACACCGCTGAATCCATTAACAACGCAATCAAGATGATCCGGGATCTTCCAGTTGCATCAATGATTGAATGCCTATGTTGTCTCGTTCAAAGATGGTATTTCAGAAACAAACAAGCAGTCATGTTAACAATCACAACACTTTCTACAACAGCCGAGGAAAGGTGGCAGTCTAATATCATTAAATCAAAGAAACTTAAGGTAACTAATACAAATTTTACATTATTGCATCATAAGTTACAGTTGCATTTTATGGAACCTTATTTGTTCACTATTGGTTTCTGTGTAACAGTATAATGTCTAATGTTGTATTAGATATTCACTAATGTTGTTTGGGTTACTGCATAATGTTACTAAATAATGTTGGATTGGTCACTGACTACTTCTGACTTGGTTACTGTCTAACAACATAATGGTTACTGACTAATACAAACATGTTTATTAATTAATGGTAACCTGGTCACTATGTAATATTATATTGGTTACTAAATAATACTTAATTAATAACTGCACAACATTATAATGATTACTGACTACTGCTGAATTGGTTACTGTGTATCATTGTACTGGTTACTAACTGATGCTTGATTGGTTACTCTGAATACTAATAATATTATTGTGTTTTGTAGTTATAACATTGAGTTGTTTACTTTACTATATTTATTCTGTTTTCAGCCAATAAAAATGAATCCAGATGTACTTTATTCTAACAAAACTTAATTTGAGTTGTAGGTTGAGACATCCAACTTGGTGATTTTCACTGTTTATGATGTTGCAAAACAATATATTGTGGACATCGACCAAAAGACATGCACATGTCGTAAATTTCAGTACCATGAGATGCCTTGTCCGCACGCTGTTGCTGTTATGAACAAGCGAAATTTGAGCTGTTATGATTTTTGCTCAAAAAATTACTTCAAAACAACTTTGGCCGACACATATTCAGGTTCTATAATGCCGTTAGATGACAAAGAAAACTGGGATATACCAGAGGAAGTAAGAAACATATGTGTAAAACCACCGAACACAAGAAGACCAGTGGGAAGACCAAAAATAGGAAGGTACAAACACGGGTCTGAAATCAAAATACAAAACAAATGCAGCAGGTGTCAGGAAAAAGGACACAACAGGAAAACATGCAATAATCCACCTGTTTTAAGACCAAAAAAGGTCTGATATAGTGCAATTACATTAAGAGTGTAAATACATAGATACATAATTGTTTACTATTAGTAACCATTATAAAAATGGTTGGTAACATTTTTGGTTGTGTACAGTAAAAAAAATTGTTATTGATTAATATTTTGATTTATGATTTCATTATGAATTTCCAATAAACAACATTGTTATTGTTTGGATATTGACCTAACATTTTAGCTTAAATATCTGATATATACTGATTTTAACAAATTTTATGTATATTTATTCACTAATAATTAATAAAATGGTTACCTATATAATAAAAATAATAATGGAAACTAGAACAAAACAATAATCCATCTTATGAAATCATGTATAATAAACAATTTAATATAAGATATGAAATAAAAATAAAATCAATCATTGATTATACAATAATAGTAATCAACAAACATTACAAATATAATAACTAAACATCCAAATAGTCATATAACAGTACTCATAACATGTTTTAATGGTAACCACAACACAAAACAACCTGAGTATCCAGCATCATGTAATGAATGTGACATTGTTTGTTGAGGCAACCCAAGTATACTCTGACATGTACATTTTACAATTGGTATATGTCCTGAAACAAGCTTCTAACTCTCTGGTTACTATACAAACAATAATTGGTTACCTTTTTATACATATTTGGTTACAGCCTGTACATCCCAAACAATTTAGCAAACACACCCTAAAAGAAACAAATACCAACCAACAAACAGTGTTACTTTCATTACTGCTAAAATTCTCAAATATTAACTATAGAATAAAAATAAAATGCCTCATTGATTATACAATAATAGTAAAAAAAAACCATTACATAAAAGTAATACGAATATAATAAATAAGTAACCAAACAGTTAAATAACAGTAATCATAACATGTTTTAATGGTAACCACAAAACAAAACAACCAAATTATCCTCTAATAAATATAGCATCATGTAAAGAATGTGATATTGTTTGTTTAGGAAACCCAAGTATACTCTGACATTTACATTTCACAATTGATATATGTCCTGAAACAAGCTTGTAACTCTCTGTTTACTATAAAAATAATAGTTGGTTACCTTTATATACATGTTTGGTTACCAACTGTACATCTCAAACACAAGTCAAACACAACTTAAAAGAAACAAATACCAACCAACAAACAATGATAATTTCATTACTGCTAAAATTCTCAAATATGTGTTCTCATCTACATAAGATCCAATAAACATCACTAACTCATAACCCATACAAAATTGTTGTTAATATACCAAAAAATTACAAAACTCGATTCATAAATATAAAACAACGAGATCCGAACTAATCAAAATCTGGAACAAAACTTCCTAGAAATTCTCTTTCAGACTCATATCCCTCCAACTGTTTGTTCCTTACATGCATATACAGGTTTGTGCATAACTTCTTCCGATACTGCGCAATGGGGAATGGGATAGGAATTTCATCAACTTTTTGATAAATGACATGCTCAGCGAAACATATCGTGAACATCCCGCAATCACTACACACACAAAAAACATATAACAATGTCAGACCTATATGAAATAATTAAAAAATTGGAAAAAATGTAACCCTTACCCCTCGACTTGTTCAGGAACCGCCTCTGCAAATTCCAACTCAATTATATCTTCTTCTTCCTTGTTACGAAATGGTTCACTGCTAAAGTCAATGTCAGACCTATCCCTCCAAAAACCACTCTTGCGCAATAAAGTTGGGAGAATAAATATGTATGGCTCACAAACATCCATAATTTTTGTTTGCATGGATTTCCTTTTTGGCCGAAAAGAATTATAAACAGTTAGACATCTCCGGTGCACATCAAATGTCAACAAAAACCAATGTTCCGGTAATGACATATGAATGGGGAACAACATATAATCAACATTTCTCCATGGTGTGTTGACATCCATAAACATCCCATGGATGTATTCATCAACATCACCATCCACAGCCAAAACACTCTTATCTTCATTTTTACTGGTATACTCCTCAAAAAGAGCGGATATCTTGTTATGAAACCAGCAGTCTGTAGTCGTTACCCTCGTTTGAACATTGTCGGAATGTCTGGCCAACTTACGCAAATAATAAAACGCTACATTGACGTGCTGAACCATAAAAAAACATATATTATTACACAGATGCTGAAAAATATAAGTAGGTAATGAATGTAACCAACTATGTTAACACTAGTTACTACCCAACTAAAAAATGTAACCATATCTACAAAAACATAATTATTTAAAAAAAGAACTCACATCGTCGTCTAACCATTCTCCAGAAGTCTTCAATTTATAGAACCACATTTTTGATGAAATTGGCACAGACCCAAATAAAAAAGCAGGTTCAATATTATTGTTCTTTCCAGGAAATTTGTCGGTCCTTCAATAAAAAAGCATATTAGTATACACATTAACATTAACAGTTTCAGTATTAGCATACACTACACAAAATCAGACTTTAACAGACAATAATTAACAAACTAATCAACAACTTAATTGTAAACAGTAACCAAAACAGTAACCAATACATAACAAAACAATAACCAAAATATAAAATATAAGTAACCATAAAATAATTTAATAGTAGCCAAAACATGCAACATTATATACTCAATAATAATTTTAAACAACATGAATGTACTAAAAAAACCTATTAATAATTCAAAATATAATATAAAGTAACAAACACTTTACTTCGATGAAACATTAACATAAAACACATATTTCATAAAAGTAACCAAAATATAATATATTCGTAACCAAAACATAATATGACAGTAACCAAAATATCATATGACAGTAAATAAAACAGAGATATAATGTAATCAAAAACAATTTAACCAACATGCATATACCTAACAATTACATAGTAACTAACATACTGACCAAAAAACCATTTTGTGAAAATAAAAATGGAATCCAACTTATAATATAACAGTAACCATAACATGATAAAAGCAGTAACCAAAACATAAAATAATAGTAACCATAACAATTATTTAATAATAACCATGTGTTTCAAAAAAAAATTGACTTGTTTAATAAAAAAACTATAGCATTATTAACAATAAAAAACAAACCTTTTCCTGTTGTTTAGACCAATTTTGAACCATTGTTCAAACAACGCATCTTCAAACTTTGATGGCATCTCCATACATACTTTCGGAAATGCTGAACGAAATAAAAGAGTTTGCCTAGCACCCACGGCGGTAGACGATGAACCAGTCGATCCAAACATTGTACTATATGGAGACCGCAAAACGGCACTCTTTGCATGCTCACGTGCAGGTCTACCACCGGTTTTATGAGCACTGTAATGCCCGTGAAATTTTAAACGTCGTTATTAATTAAATATATAAATTTAATTTTTAATGAGTTAGTATGTGTGCTTATTTGAACCTTTGTGTACATTGGTAGCCTACGTGACGAGGTGATGAATTGATTTAAGTTGAATAAAGGGAGTCACTAATAGTATAGTTAAATTAATGAACAAGCCCTAAGGTTTAATATCAATTAAATTGATAAAGTAATTACTAATTAATCATGCAAGTAAATTGAATATAGTTAGTATATTGAATTGAGTAAATTAATTAATAAAAGTATTAATTAATGAGAATATTGTCACATTGAATAATAAAATTTAATAGTCCAATTTGTAATCAATTACTAATTGGTTAACTTATTTAATTAAGGAACTAAGACAAATTATTTATTTGGTCATGGATATAGTAATTAATAGTGTGACAAATTAATTAATCAATCATTGGGTTAAATTAAATGACCCAATATTGTATTAAATAGATTTGGATTTTATTAGCCTAATCATTTAAATTGGAAGCCCAATGGTATTTAATGTGTGGTCCAAAACATAGCCACTTGATAAATTAAAGGTGTAACATTAATTTATTATTTAAAGAAACTAGTAGGACAATATTTTTGGGACAAATTTCCCCTCCTTGCCGTGCAACTAAAGAGAAAGAGAGGTAATTGCTTTTCAAAGTCCTAATTTAATTAAGTAACTAGTTGTCTTGGAAGTTGAAATTGTAGACTTGATATAGTAGCTACCTATGGTGTCACATAGCTTCCTAAGGTGTCAACTAGCCACCCTAGTGACACAAGTCTTTCACTAGCTTCATGATGGCAAGTATAGGTGTTCTTGCTTTTTATTTAGTTAATAGGCTAAAGAGTGGTCATTTGTATCTTCATTTTTCTAAAACCTTGAGAGAGTGTTAGAGAGAGTTTGGTGAAAGGCAAGAACAAATCTTGAGAGATTAAAGAGAAGGTGGTGTCCAAACCTTGAAGAAGAAGGAGAAGATCTTGGTTGTTTATGTCATCTCCATTTACAACCTACTTTGGAAAGAAGAGAAGAATAGCCATTAAATCTAGGTATGGATCTTCATCTATTTCAAACCCTAGTTATTTGTGTTGGGGTTTTAAATGTTTATTTCTTGATGCCCATGAAAGGAATGAAGTATGTATGGATCTAGGTTTCATTTTGTTAGATCTACATTATTTTAAAAGAATGCTTAACTCATGATTTAAACCTAGGTACTAAGAAATAATGATTTAATATGTTTTATTAATAATATGTTAAGTTCAAGTTTTAAATGCCTAGAATCTTGCTACATATGTTTGTATAGGATATCATATAGTTTAAATATGTAATGGTATGGGTTTAGGAAGAAAAGTCTAGCAAAAAGCTTGAAATAATTTTTACCGACGGTTAGAACGTGACTTGTTCGAATAAATTGCACATTTTGAAATCTATAAATTATTTTTGGGACTTTAAATTCTCTTGTAATATATGGGTAATTAAGAACAAAACCTAGTTGAAATCATTTAAAAAGAAGTTAAAACGAGTGAGTTATGGATTTTTAACCAAAACACCCCGTTGATGGAAAACATGTATGAACAGTCCACTTTCGGGCTGATTTTAGTGTACAAAACTTGTCCAAATTTGTATTTTGATGATGGAATCTTGTAGTTCGGAAAGATACGAGTCTAACGAGTCTGACTGGACCTCAATCGGAGTTATAGATCTCAAGTTATTCAAGTTTTCGCTAAGGACCCTAAATCTGGAAAAAAAGTCCGAAAATACCAAAACCCCCTTCCGGTTCACTATTCACCGAACCGGCGCAATTTTCCGGCGACCGGTTCGGCACTATTCCAGCCAGTTCCGGCGACCCCGTTTGGGGACCCAAATTTTTCTAAAATCATGTAGAATATTATCATATTTATTTGGTAATTTTTCAGTGTACTTAAGTGGTGTTTAGTTTAATTAGTGATTAAAACCTATTTAAATCATTTAAAAATTATTAAACGATAAAGGTTAATACTACTAATTGATTATTAAACTAATTAAATATTGTTTAAGTGTAATTAACTATTTAATTATTATTTAATCAATATTAAGTAATAATTAAATAGAATTAGTGATAATATACTAACTATTTACTATTTAATTAAGATTAAATAATAAATGGGGCTAAATAATTAATCTATTATTATTTGATTAATATCAAATAATTATTAAATAGTGTTTAAATTAATAAACTAATTATTTATTATTTAAATAAGATTAAGTAATAAATAATGATAATTACTCATTTAAATGTTATTCAATTAACATAAAAGTTAATAAATTAATTATTTATTATTTAATAATAAATAATAAATAAGGATAATAATTAATTATTATTCAATGTTAATTAAATAATAATTAAGGAAAATAAATTTAATAAATTAATTATTTATTATTTAATTAAGATTAAATAATAAATAAGGGGTAATAATTATTTAATTAATATTAAATAGTAATTAAATACCAATACAATTAAATTAATTATTATTTAATTAATATTAAATAATAATAGACTAATAAATTAATTATTTATTATCATAAATAATAAATAAGGATTATTAACTAATAATTAAAGACAAATACGACTAATAATTTGATTATTCAAATAATATGTAAATATAATTAGTTATTATTTATTATTAAATAATAACTAAAGGTAATTAATTAATTACTATTTAACTAATATTAAATAGTAATTAAATGAAGATAGAATTAATAAAATAAAAAAAGTTTAAATAACACATTAATTAAACAATTATAATTAATTGTTTAAGGGTTTAATAAGTGTTTAGTACTTAAGAAAAATATTGTTAATTAATTAAATCATCAACCTAAAGATCAATTAAGTGTCTTATATGATTAATGATAGTTTATTAACTTATGTGTGTTATGTGAGTTGCTCATTTGCTAAATAAATAGCATAAGTAAGCGTATCGATATACAACTACGCAATGCTAATTGATAGATCGACTTTATCAATGTTAGGTCCTTCAAAGCCAATTAATTAAAGCTAGAATTATTTGTAGCTGAGCAGACAGGCAAGTTCTCTATCCCGAAACTTTAATTGTTGCAAGTTCCCTAACTTCATTCTTTCAATATATTGAATGCAAGTTCTATCTTACTCAACTTTTACATTGAGCAAATTTCTAAACCTTATGCACTATTTTTAATTTGTGCAAAAAGGTATATATTGCAAGTTATTCTTTAAGCCTGAATCTTATCTCCAAGCATGCTTTAAGTGGTTTAATTACTTTTAAAATTATTCCACATCTATGTATTTATTGACATTCGCACTCGTGCATTTGAATTCGTATATTTATTTAAGTTCAGAAAGTTATGAACTATTCATGGTTAAGTCTTAACCCTTGTTCGGTCAGGCAAGTATGTGAGAATTTATAAAAGCTATCCGAACCAATCAATGGCAAGGATTCTTAGACTATATGAACACCCCTTTTATTATAGGGGAGTACCCCAGGTACCGTATATAAGGTACAAATAGCAGAGTTAAATGTTATGCATACACATAGCGTACGCGAGGCTGATCCCCTCAAGTACTTATTCTGTAGCCAGTAACCAGAGGGTCAACTAGCTATTGACTCCTTTGGAAGTTATTGTTCAAAGTCTATTTGACTACCAATTGTTCTAAAAGCATTTATTGTTATTGCTTCTGATAATTCTATTGTTGAAATCTCTTTCTATATCCCTTTCGTCATGATATATCCTTATTGTTTTACTTTAAACTTGAGCAAACTCGTTGCTCATCCTTGCTATATCATGACTTCATTGCAGCTAAACCCGAGACGTCAGGGAAGAACAAAGGGAAAGAAAAGATGAAGTAATAGACTTCATGTAGCAGATTTTAAATTTATGTGTAGTTCATTACTGTTAATGTAATTTAAACCCTGATATTTATTTAGGGTATAGATTTGTGTAAGTGTTTAAGGTTATTGTATTCTGGGACTAGTAACACCTTTGTAATGAACAACGTATGTTTATTATATTCCGCATTTTAGTTACCATATGTTGTTAGAGGTGGATGGTTGTATTGGATCGTGATGACCGGATCCGGGTACTTGGAGACCCGAATTTGGGGGCGTCACAGGTTGGTATCAAAGTTATAGGTTATAACCCTTAGGAGAAAGAGTCCTTAGGCTATAACCTAAGAGAATATAGAGGAATATAAGGGGATAAAACTCATATAGAGTTATTTTTGGGTAGAAATTTATTATGATATTAAAATTGAGGATTTGGATCATACGTTGGTGTTATTAAGCTTATGGATAATTTGAGGAATGTGTATTGATGAGATAATATGGTAAAGTGAAGACCATTAAGTATGGACGATCCATTGTAAGCTGGAGTTATAGATATTCGAGGTAATTAAATTAATCATTTGATGCTATTGATCAATTTTGTGACTATTGATCAATTTTTGTGGTTATTCATTAGATAAGATATTGGAGTGATGTGGTATGGAGTTTCTTTGTGATGAAGAGAGGGTACCTTAGAATCTGTTGGGTTAAGGTTTGCAAGAAGAAAATGATTGATTCGATAAATAATGAATATATCGATATTTTGAAGTGTTAGTTAAGTTATTAAGCTTTATGGTGGAATGCCAGGTGAGACAAAGGTAATGGACTCATATAGAGTTGTTAAGCAAAAGTTGAGAGTATTGAGATGAATGATGTTATATGAAAAAACAAATTAAGAGATGACTGATGGCAATTTAGATTGTTTTGATGATTAGAAAGGAGAGACAACAGAGAGATTATAAGAAATGAACCAAGGGTAGATTTAGTGTTTGATCTGGAAAAAGTATCTAGAGATGGAACTGAATGATGAGATAATAGAAATTTCTAAGGAGGATCAATTGGAGCCCGATATAAGGAATATGTGGAGGAAATGAAAGAAAGAAAGGTTAAGTCTGAGAGTTATAAGACCTTTGTGAGTCATAATGAATGAAGAATAGTATTCAATGTATATGTACTAGTATATCTATGCATGTAAGAAATGTGAATCTCAGTTTTTGTACAGCTAGCAGTATATCTGTTGTAAGTCCTAACTTTGTGTAAGTTGTGGAGTAGTTATGTGAATCCCATCTTGTTGTTAGTAACAGAGGGATAAGTGGATATCAGGAATGCTATATGATGTAAGTAGTACGAGGTACTAAGATGAGCTTATTAGTATTTACTAAAGGTGCCTTGAGTTGATATGATGATGATACATCCCCACTTTTCAGATCTAGGGGAATGCAGTTCTTATTAATCCCATCTTTTGTGTCTTAATGGGATAGTTAACATTTATAGGAATATGCCGGAATTATAAGTGTTTGACACACTAAGGGGTATATGAATATAAATGTGGTATTATTATTACATGATTGATTGTGATCGATTTGTGCCTTGACTCTTAAATGATAACATCAGTAGAATTTTGCACGATGTGTAAAACAAGAAGGATTTATGTAAGGTTTTGTTTAGAACAAACAATGTCGTCAAGGAGACAACCCCGATACACGAGGGTGGAAGAGTCAGTGAATAACGAGGAGGGTCAGACTGACCCCAAGAGGACCTTTGCGAACTTGTTAGAGGAAACGATGCAAGGAAGACCAGCCATTGCAGTTGTTTGGCCATGAAATCACATGGCGAACTTTACGGGTTTCAAATTACTAGGACCACCGGAGTTTCGTGGGAATATGGATTCGAGTGAAGCCCAGACATGGGTAGAAAAAAATGGGGAAAGTTTTCAAGGTCGCAAGAGTGACCGAGGAACAGAAGACTTCGTTTACCACTTTCATGAGGAAGGGTGAGTCAAATTACTGGTGGAAGGCGAATAGAAGCCGAGCTGGGGAAGGCGCGACTGCGTGGACTCGTTTTAAGGAGTTGTTTTTCAAAAAAATTACTTTCTAGAAAGCACGTAGGCAAGTATGGAGATAAAGTTCTTGGATCTGAAGCAAGATGATATGTCAGTAGCAGAGTACGCAACGAAGTTTAACAAACTAGCAAGGTTTGATCCACACCAAGTGGACACCGGAGCTAGGCGAGCGAAGAGATTTGATCAAGGGTTGAAGCCCTGGGCATATAGTAAGGTTGTGGTTTTACAGATCAACACATTTCCTACGTTACTTAAGGAAGCAATCGTTGCCGAGGAGGAAATGAAGCGTTAACAAAGCACAACCAAGATCAAAAAAGCCATGATGATCACAAGGAAGGATGTTGTGGGGTCCAAGGACGTGGTGTCAGGTATCATCCCAATCAATGATATAAATGCTTATGTGTTATTCGATTCGGGTGCTACCTGCTCTTTTGTTTCCGAAGAATTTGTTAAACGGTTAGACTTACCTCGTGAAAAGTTGGAATACCCTATGAACGTAAAAGTAACAAACAAGGAAATTATCCCCGTAGAATGCATTCATAGGAATTGTTGTGCCGAGTTGCGAGGATTTAAGCTCAGCGTGGATTTGATACCGATTCGTTTGGGGGAGTTCGATGTGATCCTTGGAATGGATTGGTTATCGATTCACGGAGCAGTCATCGACTGTAAGAAGAAGTATGTACACCTGAAGACTTCTAATAAGTCGAAGATAGTATTATATGGTAGTAAATCGCCGAGACAATCTTGTTGTCTAACGATGATGCAAGCTAAGAGATTTCTGAGGAAGGGTTGTATAGGTTATTTGGCTCACGTGGTTGATACTCGTCGAGTCGAGGGCGAACTGAGTCAGATACCTGTCGTAAGGGAATTCACAGATGTCTTCCCAGATGAAATTCCGGGATTTGCCGCCGGATAGGGAGGTAGAATTTGTAATTAACTTGGTGCCGGGAGCCGCACCAATATCGAAGGCGCCGTATCGAATGGCACCGGTAGAAATGAAGGAGCTAATGGTCCAATTGCAGGAACTATTAGACAAGGGTTATATCAGACCGAGCGTGTCACCATGGGGAGCGCCAGTTCTGTTCGTAAAGAAGAAGGATGGTTCGATGAGGCCTTGCATCGACTATCGCGAATTGAACAAAGTCACGATTAAGAATAGATACCCGCTGCCCAGAATAGACGATCTGTTTGATCAACTCAAGGGAGCGAAATATTTTTCAAAGATTGATTTGAGAACGGGTTATCATCAACTAAAGGTGAGACAAGAGGATATCCCGAAGACGGCATTCAGGACTCGTTATGGGCATTTTGAGTTTCTGGTAATGTCATTTGGATTGACAAATGCACCAGCGACATTCATGGATATGATGAACAGAGTGTTCAAGCAATATTTGGACAAGTTCATAGTAGTATTCATCGATGACATCTTGGTGTATTCAGTGTCCGAGGAAGAACATGTTGAACACCTAAGGATTGCCTTGGAGACGTTAAGAAGGGAGAAACTGTACGCAAAATTTTTGAAGTGTGAATTTTGGTTGCAGAGGGTGCAGTTTCTAGGACACGTCATTGACAAGGATGGCGTTTTGGTAGACCCTGCAAAGGTGAAAGCCGTTATCAATTGGGAGCAGTTGAAGACGCCGACGGAGATCAAGAGTTTCCTAGGGTTGGCGGGATACTATCGGAGATTCATCCAGGATTTTTCGAAGATAGCATCGCCGTTGACCAATCTAACCAGAAAGACGGTAAAGTCCGTTTGGACGGAAAAGTGCGAGGAAAGTTTCATGGAGCTGAAGAAGAGACTTAGCAAAGCACCGGTGTTGGCTTTACCAGACGACACTGGAGGTTTTGTAGTGTACAGTGATGCTTCACACAAAGGTCTTGATTGTGTGCTAATGCAACATGGCAAGGTCATTGCGTACGCTTCACATCAGTTAAAGGACTATGAGAAGGGATACCCGACTCATGACCTGGAGTTAGCAGCAGTAGTATTCGCTTTGAAGATTTGGAGGCACTACCTATACGGGGAGAAGTGCGAGATATATACAGATCACAAAAGTCTGAAATATATCTTCACTCAAAAGGAGCTGAACATGAGGCAGCGCCGATGGTTAGAATTGATCAAGGACTACGACTGTGAAATTCTGTACCATCCGGGCAAAGCGAATGTAGTGGCTGATGCCTTAAGTAGAAAAGGCAAGGTGAAATTGATGCAGCTGACAGTTCAAGAGGAATTGATAAAGGACTTTGAACGTCTGGAATTGGAGGTTAAGTATCCGATGGAGACGGACGAAGTACTATTTACCGTAACAGCAGGTCCGACTTTGCTGGATAAGATAAAGGAGGCTCAAGAATTTGATGGAGAGTGCCTTGTTATTAAGAAACAACTATCGGAGGGAAAAACATTGAAGTTCAAGGTTGACAGCACAGGGCTGCTGAGGTTCGAGGGAAGAATCTGGATACCATACGTACCAGACTTGAGGGAGGAAATATTGTAGGAGGCCCACAATACGAGATTTTCGGTACATCCGGGTAGCACCAAGATGTATCAAGATCTTCGTCAGCATTATTGGTGGCCGCATTTGAAAGGAGAAGTTGCAGAATACGTCAGCCGGTGTTTAACTTGCCAGAGGGTTAAGGCGGAGCACCAGCGGCCGAGCGGATTGTTGCAACCTTTAGAGATTCCCGAGTGGAAATGGGAGCACATCACAATGGATTTTGTGGTGGGACTTCCGACAACACAGAAGGGTCTAGATGCTATCTGGGTAATCGTAGATCGTTTGACCAAGTCTGCCCATTTTCTACCGATCAAGATTAGGTACAAATTGGAGCAATTAGCGAAGCTGTACGTGAAGGAGATAGTATCGCGACATGGAGTGCCGGTATCTATTGTGTCTGACAGAGATCCGCGCTTCACGTCAAATTTTTGGAGAAGTCTACAGGAAAGAATGGGAACACAGTTGAGGATGAGTACGGCGTATCATCCTCAGACTGATAGTCAGAGCGAGCGGACAATTCAGACTCTAGAGGATATGCTTCGAGCAGTCGTGATGAATTTAGGTGGCAGCTGGGATGATCACTTGCCATTGGTAGAGTTCGCTTACAATAATAGTTATCACGCTAGCATCGGCATGCCACCGTACGAAGCGCTATATGGAAGGAAATGTCGAACCCCGATGTGTTGGGACGAGGTTGGAGAGCGAAGACTGCTGGGACCTGAGATGGTGCAGCAGACTTCAGATACAGTACAACTGATCAGAAATCGTCTTGTAGCAGCTCAAGATCGCCAGAAGAAATATGCTGACTTACATCGTCAGAAGAGGGACTTTGAAGTTGGTAGCTTTGTGTTTTTGAAGGTATCTTCCTGGAAGGGGAAGATCCGTTTTGGAAAGAAGGGCAAATTGAGCCCTAGGTTCATAGGACCGTTCGAGATTTTGAGGCGGATCGGCGAAGTGGCGTACGAGGTAGCGTTACCTCCTGAACTTGAGCACATTCACAACGTGTTTCATGTGTCAGTGTTGTGACCGTATAAACCAGACTACAAGCACGTTATCTCTTATGAACCAATCCAAGTCGAGAAGGACTTATCGTACGAGGAAGTTCTCGTCCAGATACTCGATAGGAAGGAACAGAAACTAAGGAATAAGATCATCTATTCCGTCAAGGTTTTCTGGAGGAATCACGCAGTCGAAGAAGCTACGTGGGAACTCGAAGAGAAGATGAAAGCGAATTACCCGTTTCTATTCAAGTAACCCTATTTTGCAATTCCAAGGACGGAATTTTTATAAGGGGAGAGGGATGTAATGCCCGTGAAATTTTAAACGTCGTTATTAATTAAATATATAAATTTAATTTTTAATGAGTTAGTTTGTGTGCTTATTTGAACCTTTGTGTATATTGGTAGCCTACGTGACGAGGTGATGAATTGATTTAAGTTGAATAAAGGGAGTCACTAATAGTATAGTTAAATTAATGAACAAGCCCTAAGGTTTAATATCAATTAAATTGATAAAGTAATTACTAATTAATCATGCAAGTAAATTGAATATAGTTAGTATATTGAATTGAGTAAATTAATTAATAAAAGTATTAATTAATGAGAATATTGTCACATTGAATAATAAAATTTAATAGTCCAATTTGTAATCAATTACTAATTGGTTAACTTATTTAATTAAGGAACTAAGACAAATTATTTATTTGGTCATGGATATAGTAATTAATAGTGTGACAAATTAATTAATCAATCATTGGGTTAAATTAAATGACCCAATATTGTATTAAATAGATTTGGATTTTATTAGCCTAATTATTTAAATTGGAAGCCCAATGGTATTTAATGTGTGGTCCAAAACATAGCCACTTGATAAATTAAAGGTGTAACATTAATTTATTATTTAAAGAAACTAGTAGGACAACATTTTTGGGACAAATTTCCCCTCCTTGTCGTGCAACTAAAGAGAAAGAGAGGTAATTGCTTTTCAAAGTCCTAATTTAATTAAGTAACTAGTTGTCTTGGAAGTTGAAATTGTAGACTTGATATAGTAGCTACCTATGGTGTCACATAGCTTCCTAAGGTGTCAACTAGCCACCTAATGACACAAGTCTTTCACTAGCTTCATGATGGCAAGTATAGGTGTTCTTGCTTTTTATTTAGTTAATAGGCTAAAGAGTGGTCATTTGTATCTTCATTTTTCTAAAACCTTGAGAGAGTGTTAGAGAGAGTTTGGTGAAAGGCAAGAACAAATCTTGAGAGATTAAAGAGAAGGTGGTGTCCAAACCTTGAAGAAGAAGGAGAAGATCTTGGTTGTTTATGTCATCTCCATTTACAACCTACTTTGGAAAGAAGAGAAGAATAGCCATTAAATCTAGGTATGGATCTTCATCTATTTCAAACCCTAGTTATTTGTGTTGGGGTTTTAAATGTTTATTTCTTGATGCCCATGAAAGGAATGAAGTATGTATGGATCTAGGTTTCATTTTGTTAGATCTACATTATTTAAAAGAATGCTTAACTCATGATTTAAACCTAGGTACTAAGAAATAATGATTTAATATGTTTTATTAATAATATGTTAAGTTCAAGTTTTAAATGCCTAGAATCTTGCTACATATGTTTGTATAGGATATCATATAGTTTAAATATGTAATGGTATGGGTTTAGGAAGAAAAGTCTAGCAAAAAGCTTGAAATAATTTTTACCGACGGTTAGAACGTGACTTGTTCGAATAAATTGCACATTTTGAAATTTATAAATTATTTTTGGGACTTTAACTCTTCTGGTAATATATGGGTAATTAAGAACAAAACCTAGTTGGAATCATTTAAAAAGAAGTTAAAACGAGTGAGTTATGGATTTTTAACCAAAACACCCCGTTGATGGAAAACATGTATGAACAGTCCACTTTCGGGCTGATTTTAGTGTACAAACCTTGTCCAAATTTGTATTTTGATGATGGAATCTTGTAGTTCGGAAAGATACGAGTCTAACGAGTCCGACTGAACCTCAATCGGAGTTATAGATCTCAAGTTATTCAAGTTTTCGCTAAGGACCCTAAATCTGGAAAAAAGTCCGAAAATACCAAAACCCCCTGCCGGTTCACTATTCACCGAACCGGCGCAATTTCCCGGCGACCGGTTCGGCACTATTCCGGCCGGTTCCGGCGACCCCGTTTGGACCCAAATTTTTCTAAACTCATGTAGAATATTATCATATTTATTTGGTAATGTTTCAGTGTACTTAAGTGGTGTTTAGTTTAATTAGTGATTAAAACCTATTTAAATCATTTAAAAATTATTAAACGATAAAGGTTAATACTACTAATTGATTATTAAACTAATTAAATATTGTTTAAGTGTAATTAACTATTTAATTATTATTTAATCAATATTAAGTAATAATTAAATAGAATTAGTGATAATATACTAACTATTTACTATTTAATTAAGATTAAATAATAAATGGGGTTAAATAATTAATCTATTATTATTTGATTAATATCAAATAATTATTAAATAGTGTTTAAATTAATAAACTTATTTTATTTATTATTTAAATAAGATTAAGTAATAAATAATTATAATTACTCATTTAAATGTTATTCAATTAACATAAAAGTTAATAAATTAATTATTTATTATTTAATAATAAATAATAAATAAGGATAATAATTAATTATTATTCAATGTTAATTAAATAATAATTAAGGAAAATAAAGTTAATAAATTAATTATTTATTATTTAATTAAGATTAAATAATAAATAAGGGGTAATAATTATTTAATTATTATTTAATAGTAATTAAATACCAATAAAATTAAATTAATTATTATTTAATTAATATTAAATAATAATAGACTAATAAATTAATTATTTATTATCATAAATAATAAATAAGGATTATTAACTAATAATTAAAGACAAATACGACTAATAATTTGATTATTCAAATAATATGTAAATATAATTAGTTATTATTTATTATTAAATAATAACTAAAGGTAATTAATTAATTACTATTTAACTAATATTAAATAGTAATTAAATGAAGATAGAATTAATAAAATAAAAAAAGTTTAAATAACACATTAATTAAACAATTATAATTAATTGTTTAAGGGTTTAATAAGTGTTTAGCACTTAAGAAAAATATTGTTAATTAATTAAATCATCAACCTAAAGATCAATTAAGTGTCTTATATGATTAATGATAGTTTATTAACTTATGTGTGTTATGTGAGTTGCTCATTTGCTAAATAAATAGCATAAGTAAGCGTATCGATATACAACTACGCAATGCTAATTGATAGATCGACTTTATCAATGTTAGGTCCTTCAAAGCCAATTAATTAAAGCTAGAATTATTTGTAGCTGAGCAGACAGGCAAGTTCTCTATCCCGAAACTTTAATTGTTGCAAGTTCCCTAACTTCATTCTTTCAATATATTGAATGCAAGTTCTATCTTACTCAACTTTTACATTGAGAAAATTTCTAAACCTTATGCACTATTTTTAATTTGTGCAAAAAGGTATATATTGCAAGTTATTCTTTAAGCTTGAATCTTATCTCCAAGCATGCTTTAAGTGGTTTAATTACTTTTAAAATTATTCCACATCTATGTATTTATTGACATTCGCACTCGTGCATTTGAATTCGTATATTTATTTAAGTTTAGAAAGTTATGAACTATTCATGGTTAAGTCTGAACCCTTGTTCGGTCAGGCAAGTATGTGAGAATTTATAAAAGCTATCCGAACCAATCAATGGCAAGGATTCTTAGACTATATGAACACCCCTTTTATTATAGAGGAGTACCCCAGGTACCGTATATAAGGTACAAATAGCAGAGTTAAATGTTATGCATACACATAGCGTACGCGAGGCTGATCCCCTCAAGTACTTATTCTGTAGCCAGTAACCAGAGGGTCAACTAGCTATTGACTCCTTTGGAAGTTATTGTTCAAAGTCTATTTGACTACCAATTGTTCTAAAAGCATTTATTGTTATTGCTTCTGATAATTCTATTGTTGAAATCTCTTTCTATATCCCTTTCGTCATGATATATCCTTATTGTTTTACTTTAAACTTGAGCAAACTCGTTGCTCATCCTTGCTATATCATGACTTCATTGCAGCTAAACCCGAGACGTCAGGGAAAAACAAAGGGAAAGAAAAGATAAAGTAATAGACTTCATGTAGCAGATTTTAAATTTATGTGTAGTTCATTACTGTTAATGTAATTTAAACCCTGATATTTATTTAGGGTATGGATTTGTGTAAGTGTTTAAGGTTATTGTATTCTGGGACTAGTAACACCTTTGTAATGAACAACGTATGTTTATTATATTCCGCATTTTAGTTACCATATGTTGTTAGAAGTGGATGGTTGTATTGGATCGTGATGACCGGATCCGGGTACTTGGAGACCCGAATTTGGGGGCGTCACAAGCACTCTTCTCTAACTCATCGCATTGAAATTATGTCCTGTGTCGTCAATATCATTTGATCAAGGACAGAGTTGCTTTCAGCCTCATATTTATTAACCTGTTTATAATGACATAAAGGGTAACAAATACAATTTATATTTTCAACATAAACACTTGTGATAGGTCTCCGATTTTTAGAATATTTTGATGATAACAATAATTAAGAAAAAGATTAACAAAAGGGTAGAAATCCTCTCCATAGGTTTTGTTTTATAGTTGTTTTGAATTATCCTCATTTACTTTGACCAAAAATGTTTTCTAAAATTCTAAATGAATTAATATCTTATTAACCTTGATAAAATAATATCAAGTGTTAAAATGGTTAATTCACATATTAACATTTCCTAGGGCAAGGAAAACTCCTATTTATTCTCAAAATTATTTTAATCTCAAAAGTTCATATGGGCTAAAGGATATATAATTGTGTATAGATATATATATATATATATAACAGTTATATATATACATATAGATATATATGTGCATATGGGCATTTATTATGTAATCCATACATGTGGGGCATTTATATATGTGATATCTATATTATGTACATGTGCTGGGAGATTACTTTGCAAAATGACAGTCAAATTGGGACAACTATTCCGTGCATGAAAGATTTTGCTAAGATTTTTCAAAGATTATCAACATCTTCATTTATTACTCCTGTTGACTGAATCTAATTCGGAAGAATTTCTTTTAGCAATCCGCGTGAAATAAGAAATCATCCGAACCCTTTATTTTGAATAAATTGATCTGATCCATTTATTTTAAATAAACTTTCAAAAATTACCTTTATGCCCTTAGTCTCAAAACTCTATAAATAGGAAGCTTATTCTTCATTCTCATTTGCCAATTTACAAAGAAAAAGCTTACTCCTTGCCTACATTCTCTCTCTCTAAAAAGCTTTAGCTCTCTTCTATTTTCAAGGTTCTGATTAGTTAAGGAAGAGAAAATTGGTCACAAGTGTTTGAGATAAGTTGTTTGAATTATTTAATTACATTATCTCTTACTTGTTTATGATTATAGATATACAAATACAAATTGTTATACACAATTATATATATCTATATTTCATCTATTTATTAATAATAAGTCAGTACTTAGACACCGATATAATTTGAATTTATTCACTCTTGAGTGAATTATTCAAACGATCCTTAAAATTCTAAGTGGCTTTTTATTAATATTATTTATATAAATATTAGTAAAGTGGATTATAGCTTGATCGTCAGCACAACCCTGAGATACTTCTCTTATAGAGACGTATCCGAACAGTTTCTTGAATTTCTTGCGATCCACTGAAAATATTTATATAAGTATCAATTGTGAAACTATAAATTTTGCCCGTACTTAGAAACCGATATAATTTGAATTTATTCACTCTCGAGCGAATTATTCAAACGGTCCTTAAAATCCTAAGTGGCTTTATTTATAATCATTCACATAATAGATAAAATATTTTTCATATATCTTTGAGTTACAACAAATTTATTTGTTATATCAAATACTGTTTATTTATATATGTTATTACAAGTATTTGAACCTAAAATTATTTTTCATACAATACTTGTTGCATAACATTTGAAATCAAAAGAAACATATTCTTTATTATAAAGAATAAATACTTCTTTATAAATTTGTATTAAATTATATATTTGCTTATTTAGAAGCACTGATATTTATTGAGCATAAACTCATACCTGCTTACATAAGAAGCATACTTTCTCAAATATAAAAGTCATTGAACTTTTATAAATATAACTGAACTTTAATTGCTATCTGCTTATTTGAAGAGCATCAAATATAAAAGTTATTTAAACTTTTATACATCTGTACTAAATTTCATCTGCTTATTTTAGAAGCATATTTACATTAAATCCATTTGTGAAAGGAAAAGGGTAGAGTTAGTTTCTTTTATGTATTTGTGAGAAAGACGAGTAATTCTTTGACCAAGACCAGAGTCTTAAGAGAGGTCAGCTGGGAGTTGGGTCTCTAGTGTACTTGTGAGGTGAGGAAGAGACTGTCGTTTCAAGACCAAATCATAAAGTAAAACTGAACTCAAAGGAAAGGTGCAACTAAGTTTGAGGAGGGAGCTGAGAGTTTGCTGTCCAAGAGAGTTAGTTGTGGAATAGTTGTAAGTTTGTCTATAAAACTTTGTAAAGGCTTCTCCGCCTGTTGAAGGAGTATTTATTACTGATAGTAATAGGATCTCAAGTTCTGGAGAGGAGCTTGAGACTGGACGTAGCAACATACCCTGGATGTATGTTGTGAACCAGACAAATCTCTGTGCATTGTGTGATTAAATTTTTACCATCTTGCATATTAATTTCTGACACTGCAAATTAATTTACTAAAAATTTAAAAAGGCCTAAGATAATTTTTTAAACGGTAATAATCTATTCAACCCCCCTTCTAGATTATTATTGGACTTTCAATTGGTATCAGAGCGGTGCTCTTTAACTTGTTTGTTGAGTAAGTACAGGCATACCAAAGAGTAGATCCATCTATGGCCTACAATGCTACCGGTTGCGGAGAAGGACTATCAATGTCCAGACCTCCACTATTTGATGGTACAAACTTTGCCACCTGGAAAAATAGATTCAAAATCTATGCCAAGTCACAAGGAATCAAAGTTTGGCTTGCCATAGAACGAGGTGTGAAAGTTCCCACAAAAATTGAAGGAGAAAAGATCGTAGAAAAAGATGCTGATGAATTCACCACTGAAGATGAAGAGGCTATGAACATAGCATCTAGAGCCGAACAAGTGCTGACCAGTGCTCTCATAGAAAAAGAGTACAAAAGAGTTAGCAACTGCAAGAATGCAAAAGAAATCTGGGAAAAATTGATTATAACCTATGAAGGAACCAATCATATCAAAGAAACCAGAAAAGATGCTCTAATCCAAGAGTATGAAAACTTCAGACTTGAAGAAAATGAAAAAATCATTGATATGGAAACACGTTTTTCCAGAATCATTGATGAGCTGGAACAACTCAGAAAAGCTTACACAACCAATGAGAAAAACAGAAGAATTCTCAAAGCTCTTCCATCCGTATGGAAAATGAAAGTTACAGCCATCAAAGAAATGCAGGATCTAACTGTCTATCCTCTTGACAGTCTTATCGGAAATCTTCGAGCTCATGAAGTCGACATGCTAGTCGAAAAAGCAGGATCAGATACAGACCTCAAAAAGAAAGGAATTGCTTTCAAAGCTCTACTTGTAGATCAAGAAAGCGATGATGAGGAGTTAAATGAAGAACTCCTAAGTTTAGATAATAATGAAGTTGCTTTATTATCTAGACAACTAAGGAGAGTAATTCAAAGTAAAGCCAGAAAATATGGCAAAGGCTTTCTAAAGACAAACAACAACTATAACAACTTCAGAGGCAAACAAGTCTTCAAACCAAAACCACAAGGAGGAAATTTCAAAGCAAACAACAATTTTAGAAATATCAGCTCCAATGAAAATTCAAATACATGTTTCGAATGCAACCAGCCTGGACATTTCAAAAAGGATTGTCCAAAATTAGTCAACAAAACACTAGTAGCTGAGGAAGGCTGGGATTTAAGTGACGAAGAAGGAACTACTGAGCAAACTGAAGAAAAAGCAAATTTGTGCTTAATGGCAGACGACGATTCATCACCAAGATCTGAGGTAAATTCTGAACATCAATTACCTAGTACTTCATTTGTCACACATACATTAGAAAATATAAATGAAGAACATCATGAATTACAAGAAGCTTATAATTGTTTATATGAGGACAATGAAATCATTAAAGAAGATTTTATTAAATTAAAATTTTCATTAGAAAAATTAATTAAGACTAACAGAAATCTTGAAATAGAAAATTCAAACTTAATTATAATTAATGAAAGCTTAAAAGAAGAAAAAGAAAAATTAGAAAATGATTTTTCAGAAAATTTATTACTAAAAGAAGAAATTGAAAAATTAAGAATATTAAATAAAGATCTTGAAATAGAAAATTCAACACTTATTATTTCTGTTGAAAATCTTGAAATTGAAAATTCAACACTTGCTGTAGTAAATGAAGATACTCAAATACAAAATCAAGTGCTGAGCAAAGATATTTCATCTCTAAAAATAGAAGTTGAAAAACAAAAAGAAGACTCTTCTTTAATTGATCAAATTAGCACTTTAACTAAAGAACGTAATGATTTAAATACCATAGTTCTTAAATTCACTAAAGGAAAAGAAAACCTTGATGTTATGTTAAATCAACAAAAGTGTGGATTTAATAAAGAAGGATTAGGATACATTGGAGAATCGAGTAAAACAAAAGATAAAGGACTCTATCATGTTAAGAGTAAAGAAAAAGAAACTCATACATCTCCATTTACCAAATGTTCTTACTGTAATCGAAATGGTCATTCTATTTACATGTGCAATGCTCGAAATGGAAACTATAAAGGTAAAATGATTTGGGTTCCAAAAGGAACTTACACTTCACCAATCATTGTAAAGAATACAAGAAAAGAATTTTATAATAAAAGACCTTACAGAAATTCTCATCATCATTATTCAGGTTATAAGAATAAAATGAATTATGCATACTATAGACCTGCTACTCATAGAATGCTTGTATCTACTGAAGATAATTATCCTGTACCCAGTTTTGTAAAGGAAAACACAAGTATTCCTTATACAAAGTGGAGAACTTACCCAAAGGACCCTCCTTATTAAAGGGTACCAATTTGTGAAATTAGTATATATTGCAGGAATGTCTCACAGCTGCAACTGGTAAAAGCAAATGGTATCTCGACAGTGGTTGTTCAAGACATATGACTGGAGACAAATCAAAATTGAATAATCTACAAGCTACAGACTATGCTGAGGTAACCTTTGGAGATAACAATAAAGGTAAAGTAGTTGGAATTGGTAGTGTGGGTAACAAACACATAACAATTTCTAACGTACAATTAGTCACAGGACTAAGGTATAATCTTCTATCTATCAGTCAATTATGTGATAGTGGTTTTAAGATATCTTTTAATACTCATAATTGCTCAATATTTGATCAAGCTGGTAAGTTAGTTTTATTATGCCCTAGAAACCAAAATGTGTACACGTGTGACCTAGATGAATATTCTCATCTAGATAATGTATGTTTTGTATCTGCAAGTGAAGATCCTTGGCTTTGGCATCGCAGATTAGGACACATCAACATGAAACTTATCAACAACATTTCTTCTAAGGATCATGTTCGTGGTCTTCCTAAAATAAAGTTCTTTAAAGATCATATTTGTGAAGCATGCGAATTAGGTAAACAAATTCATGCATCTCATAAACCTAAACTCACAGTGTCAACCTCTCGACCTTTAGAACTCTTGCATATGGACTTAGTAGGACCTATTCCTAAACACAGCATGGGTGGTGCTGTATATATTCTAGTTTTGGTCGACGACTATTCTCGATTTACTTGGGTTGATTTTCTAAAATTTAAAAATGAAGCTATAAATTCCTTTTGTGCTTTATGTAAGAAAATTCAGAATCAACAGGGAAGTTCTATTGTTTATATCCGCTCTGATCACGGAAGATAATTTGACAATTCTGATTTCATTATTTTCTGTGATGAGCAAGGTATAAGTCATAATTTCTCTGCTCCTTACACACCACAATCAAATGGTGTAGTTGAAAGGAAAAATCGCACTTTACAAGAAATGGCTAATACAATGTTAAATGAATATCGACTTCCTAAATATTTTTGGGCTGAAGCTGTGGCAACATCCTGTTATATCTTAAATAGAGTTTTATTAAGACCTATTTTGCTCAAAACTCCCTATGAGCTTTATTACAAAAGAACTCCAAAAATAAATTACTTTCGTGTTTTTGGGAGTAAATGTTTTATATTAAATACTAAAGGACATCTGTTAAAATTTGATCCCAAATCCGATGAAGGAATTTTTCTGGGATATTCACTTAATAGCAAAGCATACAGAGTCTTTAATAAACGTAGTTTGGTCGTTGAGGAATCAATGAACGTAACGTTTGATGAATCTCAACCTCCTCCCAAATATAAAGAATTAGTTGACAGTGATGTTGTCATTGAAGATATTCTCAGAAATATGGAGGAACCAAAACTAGATAATGCATCTCCACCTGTCAGTATTAATCCTCTTGAAAATCCCAATCCTCAATTAAATGACTTGCCCAAAGACTCACATATTATCAAAAATCATCCCATAGAAAATGTGATTGGTGATATTGATAAAGGAGTCCTTACCAGATCACAAGCACATAATTTAGCTGGTCATTTATCCTTTTTATCCCAAATTGAGCCTAAGAATATTAAAGATGCTTTACTGGATGAAGATTGGATAATTGCTATGCAAGATGAACTTGAACAGTTCACCAGAAACAAAGTCTGGGAGTTAGTTTCAAAACCCGAGGATACTTCCATTATTGGAACTCGATGGGTTTTTCGTAACAAGTTAGATGAAAACGGAACTATTATACGTAACAAGGCCAGACTAGTTGCACAAGGGTATAATCAACTTGAAGGTATTGATTATGATGAAACTTATGCTCCTGTTGCTAGAATTGAATCTATACGCATGTTATTAGCTTTTGCATGTCATAAAGATTTTAAACTGTTTCAAATGGATGTCAAATCTGCATTTTTAAATGGTATTATTGAAGAGGAAGTTTATGTTAAACAACCTCCTGGTTTTGAAGATTTTGATCATCCTGAATATGTTTACAAATTACATAAAGCCTTGTACGGTTTAAAACAGGCCCCCAGAGCATGGTATGAACGTCTAAGTAAATTTCTACTTGAAAACGATTTTAAAAGGGGAACTGTAGATACTACCTTGTTCACCAAATACAAAAATGATGATATTCTTATTATTCAAATTTATATTGATGACATCATTTTTGGTTCTACTGACATTACTATGTGCAATGATTTTTCTGAGAACATGAGTAAGGAATTTGAAATGAGCATGATGGGGGAATTAAATTTCTTCCTAGGATTACAAATCAAGCAAGGCGAAAAAGGTATTCATATTTCTCAATCCAAATATTGCAAAGAAATGATTAAGAAATTTGGTTTAGAGTCTGTGAAACCTCTTAATACTCCTATGTCAACTATCGATAAATTAACTGCTGATGAAAATGGAAAAAGTGTTGACACAAAGAAATATAGAGGAATGATTGGAAGCCTATTGTATATCACAGCTAGTAGACCTGACATCATGTTCAGCGTCTGTAAATGTGCCAGATTTCAGTCAAATCTTAAAGAATCACATTTGGTTGCTGTTAAAAGAATTTTTCGATATCTTAAAGGAACCACAGAGTTAGGCCTATGGTATCCTAAAAGTCAACAATTTAATCTTGTGTGCTTTTCAGATTCTGACTATGCAGGTCATCATGTTGATCGAAAAAGTACTAGTGGAACGTGTCAATTTTTAGGTGGATGTTTAGTTTCTTGGTTTTCTAAGAAACAAAACTCCGTATCTATTTCAACCACCGAAGCGGAATATATAGCTGCTGCACGTTGCTGTGCACAAATATTGTGGATGAAACAGACTCTTGCAGATTATAATATAAAATTTAACTGTGTGTCAATATTATGTGATAATACCAGTGCTATAAATTTGAGTAAAAATACTGTATTGCATGCTAGATCAAAACACATAGATGTTAGACATCATTTCTTACGTGATCATGTAAATATTGGCTCTATTAAATTAGAGCACATTGACACAGAGTTAAATATTGCTGATATATTCACTAAACCATTAAGTTCAGATAGGTTCTGCAAATTACGTATTGAATTAGGCATGTTAGATAATTCGTCTTAATTCTTTATAATTTTTTTTGTAATTAATATGTTCTAGTATAATATTTTTATTAATATGTATTTCCTATAGTGAGTGTCACATGTTTTAATTATCATCCCTTCATTCATGCATGAATTTTTTTTTATTCATATATATATATATATATATTTATATTTATATATAAATATGTTATTTATTTTATATTTATATTTTTCTTTAAAAAAAATTATTATTATTATTATAAATATATTTAATATATGTTATTCTATTAAATTTAATATTTATTGATATATAAATATCTTTTTAAATTATAATATATATATATTATTGTGTAAAAGATTGCTCAGATCTGATCGGAACCGTTGGATCAAATTAGAATAAATCTAATGGTTGATAGCTTTAATCCGTGTGAATTGATTTAAGCCAATCAGAAGCAATCTAAGCAAAGCACCAGGATTCAAGCTTGTACCCATTCGATCATCAGATAAAAGCACAAACTCATCTCAGCCATTAAATCATCTCAATCCGTGCACATCAATTTGAGCCAATCAGATGCAATCACTCAGATCAAACGAATCATAACCCTCGGATCAAGATCAGCAAATAAGCACAAATGCTTAAAAACTCAGATTTCATCGTGACCATTGATCTCTTATGAGATTAGTCTTCAACCGTTGGATCACTCAGGTAACCCTAGCTTTAAATAGAAAATTTTTATTTTTCAATTAACTTTCTCTTTCTTCTCTATCTCTTCAGCCGCTCAATCCCTCTCTCTCTCAAAACACTCTCAAACCCTAATTTCTTTCAGACCAAATCGTCGATCTCCAGTCTGATTTTGAGAAAAGCAAACCGATCAAACAATTTCTCATCCTCTAAAACATACCTTCACCGATCAGTTTTGCAAGTTTTTTTTAAAAAAAAAAATGTTGTTGAGTTTTATATCTTCACTGATTAGTTTTTTTTTTAGATCTACTCAGATCATTCTTTTATCAAACCTTGATCTACCTATCCAGTGGTGAGACCTTCGTCTTGCATGCGATTCTGGATTAATGGGTATCATTGATTTTCATTTCTACCAGAAATTAAAAATATATATATATATATATATATAATATATCTGTGCTGTGATTTGTATGATCAACTGTTCGAAGTTATGCTGAAAAGAAATGTTTTTTTTCATCTCAAATCAAAAAAAAAATTTGCTGTGCTCAGGTAACTCTTCTAAATTTTTGTTATGAAGATATATATATATTTCTTTTTGCATTGCTTGGTTGGGAGTGGATACTGATGTCCACTAATTCTTTGTTATGAAGATATATATATTTTTTTTCATTGCTTGGTTGAGAGTGGATACTGATGAGATAAATGCATTTTTTTTGGCTGAACTCTGTCAAAAATTGGGGCTTTATTTGTTTTAACTTTTGTCATTAAGCTTTGTTTCTCAGCTCTGTTTTCTTAAGTGGGGGAGCTATCTGAGTTCATATAAATTGATTGAGTATCAATGAAACTAAATGCTTTCAGTGCTTGGTTGAGGCTGATTTTTTTTTCATTTGCCGTAAAACTTTGGCTCTTATTAAATGCTTAGCTTCTGGATTTTGCTCTCCTATCCATGAGTGCTGAATACTGGCTGTCAGCTGTTAAACCTTAACTATCTAGTTCGTACTGTTGATACTCCTTTTGAACTACAGCTTGGTTTCAATTTTCTTAAAACAAATGAGGTTGGTCAAAGTTTTTAATACAAAAGATTTTGGAGTCACTTTACTGTTTTACTGCTACAAACACTATTTTATTTAATACTACTCGAAAACATTCTAAACAGTAAGAAGTATGGGTTCTTCTCTTAACAACTCTCCATGTATTTACTGATGCAATCTATTTTACTTGCTCCGTGCGTATCTTCCACTGTCAGACCTTATTTACTTCTTTGATCAAATGACACTCTTTGATATACACTACTTCTATAAAAAGCTACAACTAAAATGTTTTGTTTGCATAACTCCTGCATGCTTACTTGAGTATCATATATCTTTACTTCTTGAAAATGGAGCCTATCTATTCTTCAAAAAGAAAGAAACTTGCACCTTATTCTGAGATACACTCATCAGGCTCTGTCCCTTTTCTTGTCACACCTTCTGCTCAAGAAAAATATAGGTTCATGCGATACAATCTGTCACCGGGTATAGGAGTTGCTTTCTGTAGTTTCCCAGAAATACTTGACCACCTTAAAGCAATAGGTTGGGAGAGTCTAGTTATATTCACTGACAGAAACATTTATCCCTTTCTGATTGCTGAGTTTTATACTCACATGGTCTTCAATAGAGACCTCACTGGTCTCTTAACAAGCATCAGCACATGTATTCAAGGCAAAGATTTTGTTATTGATGAGGATTTCCTCATTCGTGCATTACATCTTCATCCATCCATGTTGGAACTGCCCAAAATAAATGAATATCTGCATCCTTTGGGAACAACAATGACTGAGTGCATGCTTTTTAAACAAAATCTTTCCTTTACAACTGATCAACTCGTACCTGCTGTTTTGTTTGATGTCCCTGTTAATGTGGACTTGAAATTTTTGTCTCCTGCATGTCAGTTTCTTGGAAAAATTTTGAGGTACAATTTCATGCATGTAAGAGAAGACCGAACCATGCATCCTTTTGATTTAGAAATCATTAAGTGTATTATGAACGAGTGCATGCCATATAATCTTGCATATTTTCTCTTGACCTCGTTTGAACATTGTTTCAACAACAACTGTCTGGGTTTTGGACTACTTCTCACTCGTATTTTCAACTATCTTGAAATTGATCTCACTAATCATCAATTTCAAGCTGTTCAAAATACCAACATTGTGTCTTGGTTGCATATTCCTCCTACACCACTGATTGTGTTTAAACCGTGTGCTCCTGACACAAATGAGTCAGACCTTCATATGTCATCACAATTAGATGTTATACACAGTATGAACCAACTGATGTTATTTAATCTAAATAATGTCATGGTTCAAATGGAAACAATGCAACAAATGGTGCATCATCTTCAGGATATGTTACATTTTTTAATGGAAAATATGAAGCTTTCTATGCCTCCCTATCACTTTCCTACAAGCTCAAGCACTACCCAGGTTGCACCAACAGATCCCCTGCCTTTGGATGATGCTCTTCTCAATCTCGGTCATCACTTTTCTCCTCTCAATGAAGAAGATTACTAACTATTTGAGGGCATGTAATAACTTTCTGCTACTAACTATTTACAAATGTTGTAACTAACTAAATACTACTACTAAAAGTACCTATATATATATATATCTATATATCTGTCTGTATGCATGTAGGGAACCTATGTCTGAACTAACAACCTTTGCAGGTACTAGGCTTTGTCTTTTTCCCCACTTTTTGTAATGACAAAGGGGGAGAAGAGAAGAAAAATATCTGCTGAAACATCTGACATGTGAACTGCTATATATACATGTGAACTACTATATAAACTGCCATAGGATAGTAACTGTTAAACATGTGAACTGTTATTAGTACAACTGCAGTATAGTATTATAAATTGCTATAATATATTTTTAACTACTATAAAATCAGTTCACTGTCATGATGCAATGTTTTTGGCTGAACAGGAACTATAAAATTTTAAATTTTATATATGCTCATTCTGAGGGGGAGTTTTCATAAACTAAAGTTCTTTTATGGGAAAATATTTTTTTGTATTGTCATCATCAAAAAGGGGGAGATTGATAGGTCTCCGATTTTTAGAATATTTTGATGATAACAATAATTAAGAAAAAGATTAACAAAAGGGTAGAAATCCTCTCCATAGGTTTTGTTTTATAGTTGTTTTGAATTATCCTCATTTACTTTGACCAAAAATGTTTTCTAAAATTCTAAATGAATTAATATCTTATTAACCTTGATAAAATAATATCAAGTGTTAAAATGGTTAATTCACATATTAACATTTCCTAGGGCAAGGAAAACTCCTATTTATTCTCAAAATTATTTTAATCTCAAAAGTTCATATGGGCTAAAGGATATATAATTGTGTATAGATATATATATATATATATATATATATATATATATAACAGATATATATATACATATAGATATATATGTGCATATGGGCATTTATTATGTAATCCATACATGTGGGGCATTTATATATGTGATATCTATATTATGTACATGTGCTGGGAGATTACTTTGCAAAATGACAGTCAAATTGGGACAACTATTCCGTGCATGAAAGATTTTGCTAAGATTTTTCAAAGATTATCAACATCTTCATTTATTACTCCTGTTGACTGAATCTAATTCGGAAGAATTTCTTTTAGCAATCCGCGTGAAATAAGAAATCATCCGAACCCTTTATTTTGAATAAATTGATCTGATCCATTTATTTTAAATAAACTTTCAAAAATTACCTTTATGCCCTTAGTCTCAAAACTCTATAAATAGGAAGCTTATTCTTCATTCTCATTTGCCAATTTACAAAGAAAAAGCTTACTCCTTGCCTACATTCTCTCTCTCTAAAAAGCTTTAGCTCTCTTCTATTTTCAAGGTTCTGATTAGTTAAGGAAGAGAAAATTGGTCACAAGTGTTTGAGATAAGTTGTTTGAATTATTTAATTACATTATCTCTTACTTGTTTATGATTATAGATATACAAATACAAATTGTTATACACAATTATATATATCTATATTTCATCTATTTATTAATAATAAGTCAGTACTTAGACACCGATATAATTTGAATTTATTCACTCTTGAGTGAATTATTCAAACGATCCTTAAAATTCTAAGTGACTTTTTATTAATATTATTTATATAAATATTAGTAAAGTGGATTATAGCTTGATCGTCAGCACAACCCTGAGATACTTCTCTTATAGAGACGTATCCGAACAGTTTCTTGAATTTCTTGCGATCCACTGAAAATATTTATATAAGTATCAATTGTGAAACTATAAATTTTGCCCGTACTTAGAAACCGATATAATTTGAATTTATTCACTCTCGAGCGAATTATTCAAACGGTCCTTAAAATCCTAAGTGGCTTTATTTATAATCATTCACATAATAGATAAAATATTTTTCATATATCTTTGAGTTACAACAAATTTATTTGTTATATCAAATACTGTTTATTTATATATGTTATTACAAGTATTTGAACCTAAAATTATTTTTCATACAATACTTGTTGCATAACATTTGAAATCAAAAGAAACATATTCTTTATTATAAAGAATAAATACTTCTTTATAAATTTGTATTAAATTATATATTTGCTTATTTAGAAGCACTGATATTTATTGAGCATAAACTCATACCTGCTTACATAAGAAGCATACTTTCTCAAATATAAAAGTCATTGAACTTTTATAAATATAACTGAACTTTAATTGCTATCTGCTTATTTGAAGAGCATCAAATATAAAAGTTATTTAAACTTTTATACATCTGTACTAAATTTCATCTGCTTATTTTAGAAGCATATTTACATTAAATCCATTTGTGAAAGGAAAAGGGTAGAGTTAGTTTCTTTTATGTATTTGTGAGAAAGACGAGTAATTCTTTGACCAAGACCAGAGTCTTAAGAGAGGTCAGCTGGGAGTTGGGTCTCTAGTGTACTTGTGAGGTGAGGAAGAGACTGTCGTTTCAAGACCAAATCATAAAGTAAAACTGAACTCAAAGGAAAGGTGCAACTAAGTTTGAGGAGGGAGCTGAGAGTTTGCTGTCCAAGAGAGTTAGTTGTGGAATAGTTGTAAGTTTGTCTATAAAACTTTGTAAAGGCTTCTCCGCCTGTTGAAGGAGTATTTATTACTGATAGTAATAGGATCTCAAGTTCTGGAGAGGAGCTTGAGACTGGACGTAGCAACATACCCTGGATGTATGTTGTGAACCAGACAAATCTCTGTGCATTGTGTGATTAAATTTTTACCATCTTGCATATTAATTTCTGACACTGCAAATTAATTTACTAAAAATTTAAAAAGGCCTAAGATAATTTTTTAAACGGTAATAATCTATTCAACCCCCCTTCTAGATTATTATTGGACTTTCGACTTGCAGTTAACAACTATATGCAATAAAAAATGAATAAACAATAATCGACGTATTAAAGTGAACATATTATAATAGTAGCTAAAACAACATAAATTACTAATCAAATTATAATATAAGAGTAACTAAAAAACAATGTAATGGTAACCAACCAATATTATGATAGCGAACAAACTATATATAATGGTAACCATATCACAATATACCAGTAACCAGAATCAATAACATGTAAATAGAAGGATGGCATGACAAATATAACACTAACCTCAGCAGGAACATACACAACAATCTCTTTCCCAGTGCATTGGCTTAATATGTCAAACGATGGCATGTCACTATTCTTGTCAATCTGTGCAAAATAAAAAACAACCAATTAATCATCAAAAAAAAACATATAACACAACAAAACAAACAAATATGTCTAACCTTGGCATTTTCTGCATCATCATTAATTTTAATTTCATGATGCTCTTCAACAACATCACGATCAACTTCAATACCAATGTCAACTTCATTCTCATCCTTCTTCTCAACAAAATTCAACACATCATCACCATAATTATTCTTATTTAGTTTTGAACCATCATCAACGTCCTCATCAACATCCGGGTCTTCATACTCTTTAACAACTTCATCATCTTTAACAACTTCATCAACCATAACAACATCTTCAAACTCTTTAACAACTTCAGTTTCAAACTCATCATTCTTCTCATCGACTTTCAACCCATCATTATTGTTACCTTTAGAAATATCATCATCATCATTAACAGCATCATCATCATCAACATCATCATCATCACTGCCATCATCAGAATCAGAATCATCATCAACTTGTTTGCTCCCAACATCTTTGATGCCGCGTAACTCATCTCTAATAATGGACCTAAAGTCCCTACGCAACTGAACATGTAAAAATGCATATCATCCTTAATATCAGCCCGCAATTTAACAATGTCTTTCTTAATTTCAGATAATTTCTTCTCAAACGGCCTAAGTCGTGAGTCATTTTCAACCTTCTTATCAGCATCCTTCCCATTGAAAAATTGTAGCCCGCCCAAATCAAGCCGATCCTTCTCCTCGGACGTGGGAATCAAACTTTTTATTCTCAACTGAAAAACATTAAGTACAGTCAGTATAACATCTGACAAACATTGAACAAATACAGTATAAAAATAGTAAATAAAGAATCATAAACAAAAATTAGTAACCAACTACATCTATATAGGTAACCAAATGTACATTAATTAGTAACCAACATCAATAAATAAATGTAGACAATATTTGTATAACATGATAACCAACATAATTGTTATAAGCAACATGAGGCTAATTTAATTAGTAACCAAATGTGTATATTCAGGTAAAAAAATACAATGTTATTATTAACATACACCTACATAATCAGTAACCATATGATTATATAATAAATGTAACTAACTACATTGTTAACGTTAAAATTCATAAAATATAGTCAGTAACTATATATATAACTAAAGATAACCAATTATACTCTTAAAAGTAAACTTCATACCTGTCCGGAACAAAATACTAGATCATTCAACTTGTCATTCGTAGGGGGCTTCACTAGCTCCTTCCATCTAAATAAACGGACATCTGACGGATACTCATCATTGCATATGCCCCGAGTTTTGAATGTCGGAATGATTTCAAACATAAACACTTGGAATACATAAGGTAGCCCATTCAACTTGTACAATTTTGTATAATGATCCTTGTAGAAATTATATATTGACCCACCATTCCTTCCTTTCTTCAAACGCCCCTTCAACGCATTAGACAAAGAGTACTTTGTCATCTCGAATGCAACTTTCCCCCAAGGAAAACTACTAACATCACCATAACATAAAAAATTTACCAATGCCCCATCCACATAATTTTCAGAAACAGTCGATAAAATGAAATTAAACACCAAAAAAATCAATGACATCTTAACAGCCTCATCATCATCATCAAAAACTGCATTCCGATAAACCCTACCAATACTACTACGCGTTACAGCTTCATTCCCAAAATACTTTTCAATAAGCAAATTCTCCCTACCTTTATACGCAGATATATCATCCACACCCTGCCATCTCAACCCAGAAATTAGACAAAACTCCGGCAAACCAAATCTAACCCTTTTATCACCAAACAAAAACCACATTTCACCATCATCAGTCTGGTGAATCTCCCTTACAAGAGCATGGTGAATAATTTAGGAATACATTTGGTGCTGATCACCAAACTCCAAGAATTTCCCAAAACATGTTGATTTAAACATCTCCAACTGATCTTTGTTTAGTTTCTTCACAATAGTGTTGGGGACTTCCACATCGCACCAATATATAACTTTTCCGATAAATTTTCTATTGCATTCATCATAATACTTATCCCATAACTGCAAATAAACAAAAATCAAATTTGCACCATTATTAGTAACCAATATAAACAGTTACATAGTAACAGAAAAATAATATCATACTAACAAAAACATAATATAAAAATTACAAATAAGCCAAAACAGACTATAAAAAGTTTTCAACATCCCACATTGACTGCACATAAATAGATACCATATCATAATATAACAGTAACCATAACACAATAATGCAGTAACCAAACATTTATATTATATAATCTAATGCTAGCCAAAATATTAACAAGATATAATACATATCAGTTATATCATAGTAACCAAACAGATATAACATACTATCCAAAAACAAAAAGTTATATACATTGTAACCATACAAACATAAAAAAGTAACCAAAATACAAAATTAAGGGAACAATAATATATTCCAAATCATAATCAAACATTAACAACAAACATATTAAACAAGTAACCAAATTGTTACATGATCGTAACCAATATATTTTTCCAGGATAACCAATATATAAATAAACATATAAATCAACCACATTTTACTCAACCAGGTATACTAAAGCAAATATATGGTAACCATATAAACAACAAACAGTAACCAAAGTCCCAACTCAAGGGAACAAAAATGGTATCAATATCATAATATTACATTAACCAAAAACATACTCAATAGGTAACCAAATATACCAAATCTATTGAAAACATATGGTATCCAAATAAAAATAAAAATATAACGGTAACCAAAAACATACAAACAAATAAATAAACCAAACATTTATATTATCCAAAATAACAAAATTTGAACTAACAAACCTTTAAAATTCTTTCTGTTGGAATTATATTCTGGCTAAGCTCTTGACTTTCTGACCTAACTAACCGCACTTCAAAATGCTTCCTTTCACTATGAAGCACCAACATATCCTCCCTCTTACTCGATTTCTGAACTTTTTTTCCCCCTTTCGTTTACTCTCCACACCAAATTTCTTCAAATCCTTTACAGGATCATCCTCCGTCATTCTCTTTCTCTTACCAAACTTCTTCATTGTCTCAGAACGAAAGAGAATACGACCAGAGAGAAAAAAAGGGTTTACAACCGAAGATTGATAATGGCGAACAAAACAAGCAATCGAACGATAGAAAAGACAAACAGATAGAGAAAAAGGGTTTAAATCGAAGATTGATAATGGCGAAGAGAACAATTAATCGAACAATAAAGAAGACGAACAAAGAGAGAAAAAGGGTTTCAGCATACACACAATGGATTAAAACATAAGATTGATAATGGCGGTTATCACGTCTTTCAAAAAAAACCCAACTTAAATTGGACTCTAATTTATCATAACATAACAGTTATTAATATTAATCCCTTAAATTCAGGATTTTTAATTATATTAATATTGAAAATAAAAATAAAAAAGTGTCATATTTGTGTAATTATTTTTTATATGTATGATTTTTGTAATTATTTTTAAAAAGGTACTAATATATGTAATGAACTCTAAATTTAATGCACCCAGAAGGCCAGAAGTATGGAACCCGGACAAAAAAACAAAAAATAAAATAAAATTACCTGGACCGGACCGGACCAGCCTCAGACTAGCCTCAGCCTAGGCCTGGTCCAAGACCTGGCCTGGTCTGCAAGCTCAACAGGTCACCTATTATTGCACCAAGTCTGGCCTGGCCCAGTAGTCCGAAAGTCAAGGCCTGGCCTGGTCAACGGCCAAGGCGTGGCAGGCCCAAGCAGGACTAGGTCGGGCCGACGTGTTATGCATCACTACCCCAGTATGGGATAAAATTAAAATTTTATAAAATTTAAAGAAAACTAAATAAAAAATTAAATAAATAATAATAATAATATATCTAAAGTTATAAGGTTAAAGAATAAAAAAATACAAAATCATCAAAACCTCCGGAGACTTTATAATATAAATAGATAGTATAGATATAGATATAAATTTGTGAAAAAATGCTTATTTAATTTTTTTAAAAGTAAGAAATTATTACTTTTCAAAAATAATTTTACTAGTCAATTTATAAATTAAAATTTAAGTCACGACTAAACACCCAAACAATAAAAATAACTTATAAATTATGGCGGAACATCCCTGCGGTTTGTATGAAAATAATATATCTCTCTAACAACTTATTTTCCGGATTCATGATTGCTAATAATAGTACTGAATTAAAATTTGAATTTGGAAGATTTATCTCTCAAATAATCCTTTGATTGGTGGTGTTCCGATATGTTTATGCAATATGACAAGCTTATGCTACATTGACATTTCCCTAATAATCAAATTCTGGGAGAACTCCCTGTTTGATTTTTAAACTTCTTTAAATGGAATTTCGAAGACAAAAGTATTTAATTAAATTAAGTGTTGTACGGACATTTTGCGATAGTGGAGTTCCTTTTAAAATGAAAGATGAATAGTCCTAGTTGGACTGATCACTCTCTTACTTGCACCTGTCCGGACATCTCTGTTGTGGCCGAGTTGATTTAGATTGCAATTATGCCTGTTAAAATGTCAATATTGATCTTTTCATTGTCTAACTTATTTTGACATTTTAAGTTCTCTAGTTTGGGCTTAAAATGTTGACAATCATTTTAGACTTGGTAGCTTGTTTCCTGGTATCTAGATTCCAGACCTACTAATTGCTTTTAGGTACAATTTGGTTATTGCTTTCATTTACTCTGTGGTGGGGTGGTGGGGGGGGGGGGGGGGGGGGG
Organism: Aralia elata; assembly: GCA_034770075.1. Lineage (NCBI taxonomy): Eukaryota > Viridiplantae > Streptophyta > Magnoliopsida > Apiales > Araliaceae > Aralia > Aralia elata. The sequence continues at coordinate 100,294,798 of CM068384.1, read as the reverse complement.
TGGGAGGGGTTTGAACTTCTTTTTGAATATTTTACAATATACAGAGTGAAAAAGTACTTATAGGTGGTGTTGGGGCGATGCCTTAACCTATTAAAGGATTTGATGGGTCCACAAATATATATATCTAGAGGCACTCTTTTTAGCCAACCAAAAAATGTTCTTAACCATCTTATGCAAGTAGCGTCCCTTGAACTAAAAAAAGGGTTTGTCTCCTCCGTTACTCCTTTATTCTAATTTTATCCAATACACTAATTATTTAATCTTAATAATTTTTTAAATAATGATCAAAATATGTTAATAGACAGTTGATGATATTACTCCCAAAAATTAGAATAGTAAAAATTAATTTCACCGTTAAAAATTTAAAAGAATTTTTAACTATTGAAATTTTGATGAAAAGTCCATGTGTTACCAAATAGTAAAAAAAATGTCAGATTACATTTATTTTTGGAATAATTATGTTATTCAATATAATAAATTAATTAATCAGTGTTGGTTTCAATTATATTATTCATAACTATAAAAATATGGTGTATTGGATGGAATTGAAGAAAATGTGTAATAGAGGAGATCCAAATCCCCTATTTCTACATTGATTCTTTATTTGGCTTGCTTCAACTAAAATGGTTGGCCAATAACATAGCTCTTTCTTTCTCCGGTCTAGAAGTCTATTATTATATTATCTTATATCTACAAATTCATTTTTCAGTCATCAAAAATAGAATAAATTGACTAAAAGTAGATACAAAAATCATTTAAATAGTTATTAATTAGTAATAATTATTGGGTTCATCCATTTAAATTATAAACTAACTATACTTTGGGAGATAATTATGAAAATAATTATCTTTTGCTTTTGGAATGTACAACGTAAATCAAACCATTTTTTCTTTTGACAGAAAACAGTCTAATTCTAGATAAACATTATTTGCACTGATGAAAAGAAACTAATAAAGATTAAAAGATATGTTGCTCCCATCTGTTGAAGAGATATGAAGTTTTGGTTGATATATTAGCACTTTATCATGTATATGAATAATTGAAAATATAAGATTATTGATGTAACAAGACCAATTTATAAAGATGATCAACTTATATTTAAGATGACCGTGTCAAATGACTTACAATGCCCCTTATAAATTTTTAATAACAACTTCATAAGTTTTCATTTAAAAATGAACTTTTTGAAGTGTGTGAAAAATGACAAAATAAAAAGATGTAAACAAAACAAAGAAAGTAGTAATACAAACTGATAACATTCAAAATATACTTTGATGATGTAGAAAAATAATAATAATATCCAATAAGTATACTGAGCACCAACTATATATATGTGTTTTTTTTTGGAAAACTTATACTATTCTGTAATAAATTTAAAGATACATTTCAATTTTAATACGGTTATGAGAGAGTTTGCGGAAGAAACCAAGAGAATAATTAAGGGAACCATCAGAAAACTTACCTCAAGCAATAAAAAAAAGATGACTTTATCAGTAGATTATGATTGTTGATCTATATCACCTCTAAAAACAAAACTAGGGATGACAATGGTGCGGTTTCAGTTTTTCAGTGATTTGGAGCTGTATCGGTCTTAAAAATATTTTGAATCGGAATCACATTGTACCGGTAGCGCTTCAAATTTTTTTATACCCAAACTGCACCGACCAATTAACATTTTGAACTGCACTGCACCGATCAAAAATTTAAAATGTTTTTAACTTAATTTTTATTAAACTAATTTAATATTCTTATAAAATACATTACAATAACACTCAAAAATATTAACAAGTGATAAAAGAATATATGTTTAATTAAAACTAAGATAATATTGTAATAGTTTTAACACTATTATTTAATATATATCAATTATATATAAAAATATTCATAAATTAACTTTTGATATGTAAAAATAAACAAAAACAAAAACATACATTTAGGTAACTAAATGATTATATATAATATTATATAAAAATAATAATATTATAAAATATAAAAAATAAACGAATATATATATATATATAGCGATTCAAGAACCGATGCAGTGTACCTGTAATATAAAGACAAATACCAAAATCACATCCGGTCACACCGATGAAGTCAATGATTCAAATAAAAACCAGCAGATTCGATGGTTGAGAAAGCATATGAAAATACACTTGCCTTTTAGATTAACCGTGTGTATAAGCTCAGATCCAACCAACAAAGCATTTCACTTGCCTTTTAGACTATAAAGGTAAAAATCAACAAGGAAAAAGCCAATTTGATGATGAAGAGAAATGTTTGTTTCCTCTGCAGAAGAACTGTTCTTGGTGAATCTCAAGGTACTTTTTTCTCTCTCTCTACAAACCCATTACTCTTGCCCTCAGATTTTTATTGTAACAGTAGCAATCTACTTCTCTTTCATTCTCATATACCTGCTGCCACTGTTTCAAGACATTCTGAGAAACCCAGATCTAGATTTGATAACATTACTAACCTCAATGATGCTCACAATCTGTTCGATGAGATGGCTCAAAGGAAACCTCTGCCACCTACAATCCAATTCAATAAATTGTTGGGGGCAGTTTCAAAAATGGAAAATTATATTGCTTCTATTGACTTGTTTAAGAAGATGGGTATATTGGATATTCCAGTTAATGAATATACTATGAGTAGAGTAATTGACAGTCTTTGCCACTTGAAACAAGTCAACTATGGTTTTGCTATCTTAGGCACCTTCTTCAAGTGTGGTTTTATACCAGATGTGGTTACCTTCAGCACTCTTTTAAAAGGTCTTGTTGGAGAGGATAGGACTCCTGAGGCAGTTGAATTGTTCAAGAAGTTGATGAGAACTAAAGTTTGTGACCCCGATGAAGTCATGTATAATACAATTATTAATGGGCTTTGCAAGACAGGGAACACTATCAACGCCATTCGGTTACTTAGGATTATGGAAGAAGGTAGTTGTAAACCAAACTCAAGAACTTATAACACTGTCATTGATAGTCTATGTAAGGACAAAATGATAGATGAAGCTTTGAAACTTTTCTCGGTTATGATACATAAAGGCATTCCGCCAAATGTTGTCACTTACAACTCATTACTTCACGGTTTATGCAAATTTGGTCGATTGAAAGAGGCTGAGAGAATGTTAAGAGACATGGGCACTAAAAGAATCTACCCGGATGAGTGTACCTTCAATATATGGGTGGATACAATTTGCAAGGACGGGAGGATTGAAGATGCAAAGAATGTCATTCAAATCATGAGAGAAAGTGGCATCGATCCTGGTGTTGTCACATACAATGCACTAATCGATGGGTACTGTTTACGAAAGCAAATAAACAATGCTATGGAAGTGTTCAATTCTATGGTAATGAAGGGATTACTGCCCAACGTTGTTAGCTATACCAGTTTAATCAATGGTTATTGCAAGCTGATGAAAGTTAATGAGGCCATGCATCTCTTTAGAGAAATGTCTTCAAAAGGGTTGAACCCAAACATAGTTACTTACAACACTTTGTTACAAGGATTATTTCAAGAAGGAAATCATTTGGCTGCTCAGGAACTCTTTCTCGAGGTTGAACGGCAAGGCCAGACTCCAAACCTTGTCACGCATAGTATCTTGTTTGACGGGCTATGCAAAAATAAGCAAAGTGCTAAGGCGTTGTCTTTGTTTCATCTTATGGAAAACCGTGAATTAAACTCTGATATTCATCTGTACACTATTCTTATTGATGGAACCAGCAAGGATGGAAGGTTTGATATTGCCAAGGATCTTTTCAATAACCTTTCTTCCAAAGGTTTGCAGCCGAATGTTTATACATATAATGTAATGATAAATGGGCTTTGCCGTGAAGGGCTATTGGACGAAGCAAAAACGTTGCTTATGAAAATGGAAGAGAATGGTTGCTTGCCTGATATTGTCACTTATGACATTGTTTTTCTAGGCTTTCTGAAGAGAAATGCTTATGACAAGGCAGTAATACTTCTGGACGAAATGATTGGGAGGGGTTTCTTACCTAATCCATCTACTTTTTCCATGTTGCTAGACCAACTCCCAGATAAAGGACAAGTTGCCACTTTGCTTGATAAAATTCTAAAACTTATGCCGAAGGGCAAGAGAAACAATGGATTCCCATCTGCCGAAGTAGTTTTGTAAGCTGTTAAAAGGGCAAACCATTGTTGGTAAGAGAGGAGAATTGGGTATGAACAACTTGATTCCAACATTTTATAATATCCTTTAACTAACTAAATGAGACTGATCAATGAGATGTAAATGTTGCAACATATAGCAAGGTGATACTGTGTGCCCCTAACTTTGTTTTTTGCACAGGCATTTATTAATGGAGAAGAATTACTTTTTCTTTTCTCTTCTGAAATATACCATGTTAAATATCTACTTAATAATGCAAGAATATGGTGTATACGTTTCACTCTGGTGCTAAAGCTATTTTACCCAATATTTATCAAATAAACTTATATCAAGGTTTGCATTTCAGTCGTACTCAGTTTATTCTCTGAAATGGTTCAAATGTATCCTTTGCTGTTACAATATTACGTCCATTTCTTATTTAAAGATTTTACTACATTTTGTGGTCAGAATGATGTGTATGCAGCAATATTATCGAATTTTGCATTCTTTTTTACTGCCACTTAAATAACGTAATTTTTGTTTGCTATCTTGAAGCTTTTTTGAGTTGGATATGAAGGTAATCTGGCTAATTTCTGCACTCTTCACAAATCACGCATTTGGGAATCGCAACAGAGCTCTTTCTTACACAAGACTGCTCTAAACACTGGTTGAGGTGCACTCCTTTGGCCTTCATGGCCTATTGTTCTCCTCTAGATAATCTAATATGTTTCTCAGTCATTGTTCTCTTCCTTTCTTTGTTATTTCTTCTCAAATTGTTCCTCGTGGTAGCTATAAATTCGGATTTGTTTTAATACTTATTTAAATATACGTGAAACTTTTATCTTGCTGAATGGAAGTTGATTTTCTTGGAAAAATTCTATTGTTAGCTCTGTTTTATTTTTTCTTCTGTTTTCTTTATCATAAGCATTTTTAACTTAATTTTTCTAGATGTGTATTGTAATCAATAGAAAAACTAATTCCCTCAATTAAGTTTAATTTTCTTGTGCACATTAATGTAATCTGAACATAAACATAGTTTTAAATAATGGGATTACATTAAATAATAGATTTAATTTCTAAAATTTTCACAAAAACTATCATCATGGCCAATTCCTTATAATCTATCCGTGTTGCGCCACCAGAAATAAATAAAAAAACATATATCTTTCTATAAAAGCATTCAAAATGATGCATTGTTTTATATATTTGAAGTTAGACTTCCATATCTTTTCATTCGGTTTATTCTAAACGTGATGAATAACACTTTGTCTGGTCTTATTCCAAGTTTTTTATATTTTCAAATTGCATATGATAATTTTGTAGTATATGATAATTTTGTCGATTGTAACTGTGCTTCGAAGGATTGGCGTGTTGATATGATATTTATTTCATTATTTGGAATGCTACCATTGGTAAATTGGGAGTAGGCATTGTAATATGGCAGGGTTTGGTGTATGTGGTTGGCGCTGCTTGTTTCTCAATTACCTCTTTTGATGCGAACACCAACCCAGCACTAGCATTGATTTATACTTTGTGTTGGCTTAATTCTCATTATATCCTACATGTGCATCTTTATACTAATTCAAAGTATTTATTGGCGCAATTATCAGGGTATGTTGATATCAGTTCTAAGGATGAACCCATTATGTATGATATTTGTGTTATAGGGTAGGAGTTGCACCATCTTAGTGTAAGGTATGTAAACAAAGGAGACTTATGGAAGGTTAGAGGAATAGCTCATTTTGCAGCATCAGCGAGAATTGATGTGTCTCAACATTGGTTTCGCTGGCATCCTCCATAAGCTTTTGTTACTAGTTTGTTTTGTTTTTGTGGTTCAGGCGGTGTGTATTTTTAATATCCAGGATGGTTCCTTTTGTTTAGGTCTGTGTTGATGTCGGTAGTATTTTTAGTCTGTATGGTAAGTCTGCTATGATTGTACCTATATATTTGTTTATGAATGGTATGATCGGTTATTTTAAAAAAAAATGCATATATCATTACTATATATTTTCTTTTTGGACATTAGGAAACCATTCAACACACTTCAAGTTATCCATAAACATAAGCACGTGTTTCTTAACGTAAACATATATTTTATAAACATATTTTATAAACATAAACACGTAGCTTTTTTTAATGTAAACACACATTTTGTAACATATTTTTTTCACATAAACACGTACTTTTTTTAAATAAATAACACGTATCTTGAAATACAAATTTCTCTTACTCTTAAGTATTTTGTTTACGATAGCCTTGTACATAAAATACGTAAAACAAAAAACAAAAAACTATTTTTATATATTTGTTATTCCTTCTGTTCCAAATTAATTGTATTTCTAGGACTTTTTAAAGTCAAATTGACTATTTTTAAAACTAATCTTTTTACTATTTTTACTAACATACATGTGAAGATATTATAACCAAAAGAAAGTATATACAATTTATTACTAATTTCAATTTTTATAATTTTAGAAATATATTTATATATGCTTAATTATTAATTTTAAAAATAGTCAATTTGACTTAAAAAAGTTTTAGAAAATCAATTAATTTGGGACGGAGGGAGTACTAAAGTTAAACTAACACTTTATGTAAAAATCTATTCTCTCACCGTACGTATTGAGATATTCTAAAAAGTGACATGTAAAATTATCTTTTCACACATGTGTGAATCATAGTTATTAGAATCAGATCGGTCTGTTCAACCAGTCAAGAACCAGACCTCCTACTAGTTCGAATTTAATGGAGGAGAGAAAAAAGAAAGTTTTAGAGATATTTTTTGTTTAAATAATTATACAATAGTTATTAATCTTCATATGATGCTCAGCATAATTTTTTTGTCTATTGAGAAAAACTTGTCCTCGAGTTTTAAAGTGTGGAAGAATGATCTAGTCAACTTAACTCCTGATATTGAATCCATGAAATTGAAAATCTTGAATCTCTTTGGAGTTTGATATTGTGGAAGTAGTAATAATTTGTTTTTCTTTTCAAGTATAATTTTGAAAGCTTCGTTGATAACAAGCTCAATATATAAAAGAATTTGTGCTTCATGGCTACTTCGCTCCTGGTTAAGAACTTCAACTACTTTCTCAACGCTTTGATCTTCACCTGCTCTTTCAACTTTTCCTTAGGTGAAATTGTTTGTGATCTTTTGAGTCACTGAATTATTCCTTTTTTCCTTATCATTGAGATCCGCTCACAATGGCCTTGGATAGTTTTATTAAATTCTTTGATGAAATTCAAAATTTCGTATTGATTTCTTCTTTCGATTTGCTATTACAAAATTTATGGATAAGTTTATGTACACTACTCCAAACACTACATTGCACATCCAACTATTAAAAAGTGGGACTTGATACGGAAATCCACGTCAGGTCCCACTTTTTAATGGTTGTATGTGCAATGTAATGTAAAATGTAGTGTTTGGAGTAGTGTATGCAGACTTATCCAAATTTTTTGCTTGCTTAATCAACTTGGGAGAAATACTTGTCTAATTCCCTACATGAACTATAGTTGGGAACAATACCTAGATGCTTTCTCGTAACGTAATACTAAACTTTCAAGTTTTTATGCATCACACTCCAGATTTCTGCAAAGGATCCGATATTTATAAATAATTTTATATCCAATACACTAATTATTTAATCTTAATAATTTTATAAATAATGATCAAAATATGTTAATAGATAGTTGATGATATTACTCTCAAAAATTAGAATAGAAAAAAATAATTTCACCGTTAAAAATTTAAAAGAATTTTCAATCATTGAAATTTTGTTGAAAAATCCACGTGTTCACCAAATGGTAAAAAAGTGTCGGATTACATTCATTTTTGGAACAATTATGCTATTTAATGAAATAAATTAATTAATCAGCATTGATTTCAATTATATTATTCACAACTATAAAAATATGGTGTATTGGATGGAATTGGAGGAAATGTGTAATGGAGGGGATCCAAATCCCCTATTTCTACATTGATTCTCTATTTGGCTTGCTTCAACTAAAATGGTCGGTCAATAACATAGCTCTTTCTTTCTCCGGTCTAAAAGTCTATTGTTATATTAACTTATATCTACAAATTCATTTTTCAATCATCAAAAATAGAAGAATTGACTAAAAGTAGATACAAAAATCATTTAAATAGTTATTAATTAGTAATGATTATTGGGTTCATCCATATAAATTATAAACTAACTATACTTCGAGAAATAATTATGAAAATAATTATCTTTTGCTTTTGGAATGTACAACGTAAATCAATTCATTTTTTCTTTTGCCAGAAAACAGTTTATTTCTAGATAAACATTATTTGCACCGATGAAAAGAAACTAATGAAGATTAAGAGATATGTAGCTCTCATCTGTTGAAGATATATAAAGTTTTGGTTGAAATTTTGGCACTTTATCATGTATATGAATAATCGAAAATATAAGATTATCGATGTAACAAACCCAATTTACAAGGATGATCAACTTATATTTAAGATGACCATGTCAAATGACTTACAATGCCCCTTATAAATTTTTAATAATACTCTCATAAGTTTCATTCAAAAATGAAAATATAAACCAATAACATTCAAAATATACTTTGACGATGCAGGAAAATAATAAAAATAATAATAATAGCCAATAAGTAAACCGAGCACCAACTAAATATATGTACTGTTTTTTTTTCCGGAGAACTTATACTATACTGTAATAAATCTAAAGATTCATTTCAATTTCAATACGGTTATGGGAGAGTTTGGGGAAGAAACCAAGAGAATAATTAAGGGAACAATCAGAAAACTTACCTCACGCAGTAAAAAAAAAAAAGAAGACGAGTTTATCAGCGGATTATGACCGTTGATCTATATTACCTTTAAAAACCAAACGATGACAATAGTGCGGTGCGGTTTCGGTTTTCAGTGATTTGGAGCTGCATCGGTCTTAAAAAATCTTGAAGCGGAACCACACTACACCAATAGCGGTTCAAGATTTTTCTATACCAAAACTGCACCGACCGATTTATATTTTAAAACGCACCGCACTGACTTGCACCAGTCAAAAATGTAGAATGTTTTTGACTTAATTTTTATTAAATTAGTTTAATATTCTTATAAAATACATTACAATAACATTCATTAAAATAACACCAGAAAATATTAACAAGTAATATTTGAATATATGTTTAATTAAAATTAAGATAACTTTGTTATAGTTTTAACATTATTATTTAATATATATCAACTATATATAAAAATATTCATAAATTAACTGTAACGATCGAGCATCGTACTTAGCCTTGTAATTAAAATTTTGAATATTATTGAATAAAATGAATTTTTATGAAGATTATTCGTGTTATGTGTTTACAGGTCGTATTATGACCTAGCTAGATTGTGTTTACGTCTTAGAATTTACGAATTAGAGTTTCGTAAACGAAACTAAATTTTTTTTTTTGAAAAATAATGCGAAAACACTATTCATAAAACGCAGAAAATGCTTTTCACGTTTACGTCATTTCGTATTACGCCATAGTATTTATACAGGGGTATAAATACAGAAAGTACTATTCATATAAAAATATTATTCATTTATACGAAGAATCAAACTTGGAGAAAAATTCAACAAAATCAACTAACTAAATCATTTAGCAAATGAAGTGGAGAAAACCAAATTGGCTAGAAAAACCTTGGCTACTTGTTTCACCTGATTGATTTTAAACCATGATTAGTTATGGGATGGTTAAGTTAACTTAATTTGTTAGAGTCTGCATAATTAATGATGTATTGATTTGATGATGAAAGCACTTAATGTATAATTGTAAACAAGAAGTTTTGTATAGTCCTTAATAATGCTTTGTTGTTCTAATGTACAAGGACTTAGAATAGAAAGATCAAAGTTGTTAGGTTGATCATTTGAGTTGATCTGATGTATAATTGATAGGCTTAAGATGCTTGTAAAGTTACTCTGCCAGTTTTTAATGTCAACGGGAAGAAAGCTCGACAAGCTATAAAAGGCAACAAAGATTCAAATTTAAGATACGAACAACGATCAAAAAGCCTAAGCTTTGCCAAAGTGAAAAGAACATACTCTACGATCTTGAACATCTAGTTTAAGATGCTAAGTATCTAAGAAAAGAAGCATAACACCATCTTAGCAGCACCTCTCAACAAGCAATCAATCATCAAGAGGGCAGAGTATCCTGGTCTCAGTGATCGAATATCCAAGTCTGTTGGGCTTGAAGAGTACTTAGTGTACTAAGTTATTCTAAGTCTGCTAGGCTTGAAGAGGTCTTAGCGTCCTTGTCTTAGTGACTAAAATATTCAAGTCTATTGAGCTTGAAGAGGGCAAAGTGTCATGATCTGTGTGATTGAATTCTTAGTGGATTTCCTACTTATTGAAGTAGAATAGTGGATTAGTAGTTGTTCAGTCTCTGAACCACTTACAACTCTCATGTGTCATTTACATTCCTGCTTTACATTTCATCCATATCTTCTGCTTGTGTATTTTTACTTGACCTAATTTGGAACTATGCTTTCTCATTAATCTTCAAGGGGACTTTTTAAAAATGGGATGATTGACTTTTTGGCCACTATACTAAGACCCGATTTTCATTGTGGTTACCAAATCTTTTTTTGTTACGATCGCATGACTATACTTGAAAATACTTACAAAATGGTCATTACTTAACATTCCGTCCAAAAAAAAGAACAAAAATGTTAAGTATACTAACGGTTGACAAATGGCGCTTACGTGGCAGATGAAATCTTTCCTACATGGATCAGAAGAGAAATTTCTAGATATTATATATATATATTTTCAAATATCTGACGACCTGACGTCCATGTAAAACGGGTGGGACCCCATAGAGATTAAGATAAATATTGGCGCTTGGAATATTAGAATTCCACATAGTCAGAGTTTGATTGTGTGCGAGCTTGAACGATTTCTTAGTGTGCTCATCGAGGTCGTAGAGAGAGGAACGACCGGCAGGCATAGAGGAGGAGATTTGGAAAAATTGATCTTTGAAAACTAAGAAAGTGCTGTTGGGATTTGATGGGTCCGGCGAGGTGTTGAAGAGGGTGTCACCGGAGGAGCTCCGATCAATACCTCAAATTACTATTCATCATCATCTTAACAACTGAGAAACAAAAACAACACAGACACACACAGACAGTGAGAGTTAGGAAACATTAATTGATTTTTTTTGCTAAATCATTAATTGATTTTTTGTGATTGATAGAAGCAAAATCGATTAGCACTTCACTATTTCAGCTCCGTTATACTGAAGAAATGCCCATCAACATTAGATATTCTCCTTCAAAAGATACTTGAGAATATTAATTGCAGAATAGCAAGAGACTCATTTCCCCTCTCTTATCCCCTTCTTTTGAACCCTATATATTCTTCAAAAATCAGAAAAATAAATAAAGAGCATCATTGTCTTTGCACTTTGTCATATGGGCCAGAACATTTTGTAGAAATTGTAGACTTTGAAACGGAATTTGAGGAGATTTTTGACGGTGGGTGTCCTGGTGTAGAAGGAGTTTTTCAAGTAGAGTTTTCTATTAGAAAGGAAATAAATTTGTAGAGTTTAATTTCACAAGTTGTTGTTTGATTTAATTAAGTTAAATAAAATGGGTTAACTTAATAGCTCTATATCAAGTGTCATGTGCTCTGCACATGATGATATATATGGCAAAATTAATGTACACATCAGCATTTAAGCCTCATGTCATATGCACAGTAACGAATTCCGTCACTTTTTTGGACGGAATGCTAAATAATGACCATTTTGTAAGTATTTTCGAGTATAGTCATGTGATTGTAACAAAAAAAAGATTCGGTAACCACAATAAAAATCGGACCCTAGTGCAGTGATCAAAAAATCAATTATCCCTTTTAAAAATACATTCTGTTGTGCTTAATCAATACGATTAACTAATCTTTTGGTAATATCCTTAACAAGTTAATATTTCAAAAAGGATCTATGCAACCCCCCTTCTAGATCTCCAAGTGTCTTTGGGAAATAACAAAATTATTTAGCAAATGAAGTGGAGAAAACCAAATTGGCTAGAAAAACCTTGGATACTTACTTCACTTGATTGATTTTAAACCATGATTAGTTGTGGGATAGTTAAGTTAATTAAATCAATTAGCAAATGAAGTGGAGAAAACCAAATTGGCTAGAAAAACCTTTACTACTTATTTCACTTGATTGATTTTAACCCATGATTAGCCAAAAGTTGTGGGATGATTAAGTTAGCCTAGGGGGAGAGTTAGTAAGATGACCAAACTACCCTAGGTATTGCAATTGCTATAAATAACAACTACTTCTCTTCACAATCCTTAACAATCCACTAAGCTAAGCAAAGAAAATCTACTAATATTGAGAGAGAGAGAGGGATTTTGAATTAAGCAAAGAAAGGAGGAGAAATTGCTAAGCAAACAAGTCATCTAGCAAGAACCAAGAAGGTAAAACCCTAGAATTATTTTTAAGCTTTATGTTTATACATTACTTTGCTTGTTGTTGTTGTTGTTGTTGTGAAGGATCATGAAGGATCTGGAGGAATAAGGATGATATTAGATGACTAAATCACCGGTAATATGCATGATAAGCAAGAATGAAACTAAAGTAACGAACCAAACCAAGAAAGCATGAAAAACGTGTTAATTGTTGTTTATTGGACTAGTATAAATCATTGTCCATAAATTAGTTTTTAAAATCCAAAGAGATGAAAATATACATATGTGAGTTACGGAAATGTTCCAAGTGGAACGGAGTAAAAATATGCTATAACGAAGTTATGGCGAAAATTTTAGTAACATATGTTGAAAGTCAAAAACTTAGCTTAGTACGACTTTCGGGCCAATTTTATGGCTAGATAATGTTTTTGGAAAATTTTGATTTTTTACGAGTTTTGTGGATCATGATCCCAGCTTTCCATAGCCTCAAGAACGGACACATTCCGACTTTAGATGAGTAAGTTACGATAATTTGAAAAACCAATGTTAGAAACGTTATATTAAAAACTAGTCAACGAAGGATATTTGAGCCACTATTTTGGCTTGTTAACGAGCCTGAAAAATTATTTCTCATAGGGGATTTGTAGAGGATGGTATAAGCAAGAAAATAGCTTAAGAACGGACTTATTCCGATATCGGATGAGGAAGTTATAATATTCGGAAGTAGGTGCGACAAAAGTTAAAATTCGGGAAAGTTAAAAATTGAGCAGGCAGGAGGACAGCGTCGCGGCTTTGCTATGCAAAGCTGCAGTGCTATGTTTCTGCTAGTGGGCGCCTGGGCATGCTGCTGGGTGCGGCGTGGGGCTGTCGGCGTACGCCGTTGGGAATTTGTGAAGGCAAGACATGTGTGTAATTTTGCAAGCGTCGTAACGCTGTAACAAGTGTTTGTAACCTTGTTTAATATTTTGATTCTAATAAGAAAGAAACATTTTAGGATACAAAATAAAGTTAATGTAAACCAATATATGGTAGACAAGTTGAGCGTGTCGAGCGTACGCAAGGGCGTGCCGCTTGGGCGTTCGTGTGGGCAAGTCGGGCGTGCGACGTGCGAACGTCGGAACGCCGTGACCAGCGTTTGAGACATTATTTAATGTTTCAATTCAAAATAAAAAAAACATTGTAAGGCATGAATTAAAGTAACGTAAACCAATATTTGACGACAATTATGTGGCTAATTGGTATGTGAATATGAACTTAAATTGTGTAGGCAATTTGAAGGGCGAATTAGCGTAAACTTATAACGAACGCTTAAGGCAAGTATTCTTAAACTTCTTCGCAAGTTCTTTAAACTCATTCGACTTTGTTCCTATGATTGTTTGGTAATGTTCGAAGTTCTAAATTGCACAATATTTTTATACTGTGTAAATTCTAAACCTTATGCAAATATTTTACATTTGTACAAGTGTTCAAGCTATATATGTTATGCGACAAACTGCTAAAGCTTTAAAGTTCAATTATGCATGAACTATTTATAAAAAACGTCGATTTCATTTGATCCGGCTAGATATATGTTGAAATGTTTTATGTGACGCCCCCAAATTCTGGGGTCTAAACCATCCCACCGAAACTTGGGTTGCCAAAACACAACTACTAAACAAATACGAACTTTTCTATTTACAACTATTATTATAATGACAGTATTCACAATCAAAATCGATACACTCTACGTAACCTATTTGGTTCACCAAAATCAATTAATAAAATGCCATATAAAATACGACACACTCATTTTAAGTTCTCAGTATAATCACTATCTTATAACTTGATGAGGACAACCACTAACTCAGACCACTATAGTTACTAACTCAGACCATCACGCCATTCCCCTGTTCTTTCCGCTAGACCCAGCTATACTTTTATTACCTGAAAGGAATTGTGAAACAAAAGGGTGAGCTCAAATAACCTAGTAAAAAATATTATGACTAAGATAATGAAGAATATCATGACTAAGATAATAAAGAATAAATTATTTTTAGCTTTCAACAGTGATAAATCAGAGATTTAAAGATAATATAAGTTTTCAACGATAATTGTAGCGGAACAAACAATCCATTAGAAGAGTCAAGTAGACCATAATGTCTACTATCTTCTCCAATTTAAAAGTTCACCATTAATATTTTATACCTGTAACATCAATCAACAGTTCTTGTTCATAATCATGCAAATCAATAGTTCCTGGTCATAAATATATAAATCAACAGTTCATCTTTGCACTACGGGCCAAAGATATTTAATCGTAAGACCAATGGTCGTGATCATACAAATTCATAGTTCCTGGTTATAATCATGCCAACTAACAGTTCCTAGCCATAATCATATTGATCAATTCATCTTTACACCAGAGCCAAAGACTGACAATTATAACATCAATCAATAGTGTAAGACCCCGAATTTTTAATAAAGAGAATTTAATTTTTCTTATAATTATTATTCTAAACAGTAAAGTGTTAAATTGATAAAATGATAAAGTTATGGGTGATATGTGCAAATTATATTATAAAAAGTATGTCGGAGAATATTTCTTCTGTCGGGTAATATTCTTTCTGACGAAAAATATTTGATAAAGTACGACGGCGATTGTAATGTCCAGAAATTTTAAACATTGTATCGAATTTATTTTAATAAATAAAATTCATTTATTATATATTTTTACGAATTTAATTGGATCCATGTAATAATTATTATTTAATTATATAACTATATGGTTCAATAATTTTCCTTGCCTTAAAGGGGCTCACTAATAGTTTGAATAAATTAATGAGTTAACCCTAGCATTTGATTGGCAAGAAAATTTGGGAAATTAAATAAATAATTTTATCGAATTTAATAATTCGAATAAAGAATTATGGTTAAAATAAATATTTTAAACAAGTAATTAATTGGTTTAGTTATTTAATTTAAAATATTAGAAATACAAGGTGGTTAATTTAATTTGGGTCACTTTCCTTTTATCTAGGATTGCCCATTTCTTTTATTTCGAATGGCCCAATACCCTTATCATTCTTGTTGGGCTGCCCTCCCAATCATTTAGTCGATCCAACTATTGGGTGAGCCCAATTTCTTCTCAGCCGGACTGGATCCTAGTTATTAAGTCAATTGGGCTAAGCCCAAATCTTTTGGCCAGTTAAATAAATGTTCAGTCGGGTTAAGTATTGGAAATGGATCGGGTCTATCAAATTGGGTTGGATCTGTTTCTTGTTGAAGCAATCTATCGGCAGCTTAATTGGGATAAACCGGTCAAAGAAATACTCCTAAGCCTAGACCCTCAACTCAGACAAACACGGAAGAAAGCCTATCCAGACCTAACCCCTCAAATTAAACAGCCGAGCAAGAAACGATCGAAGCTCTCAATCAAATCAACCGGACCGAGCAAGTAACGGGAGAGGGTTGCCAGGCGTGCGCCGGCGACAGCGTGAGGCAACCGACAGACTGTTCAACGTTCAAGGCGGTTAATCGAAGCAATCGGGCAAGCGTCACACGGACCAAGGGACAAAGCGACTGGCGGTTGGACCGGTTGGGGTACGCGGCTCGAGGGCTGCCGGCAAGTTCACAGTTGGTGTAGATAGGGCTGACTTAGACAGCCGACCGACAGCTCCTCCCTCATACCATCGGTCATTGACCCATTCGTTAGGTTATTGCCCAAACAATTAGGGTGAAATCCTTCTATAAAATAGTACCCCCCAAACCCTAAACCGAATTTCAGATTTGGTGAGTTCAAAAAAAAAGAAGAGAAAATTCGTTAGGCAATTGGTTTGTAAATGCCCCAAAATTTCACCGATTATTTCGGTAGGAGGAGAAGGACGACAAATCGGTCTACACCAAGGTATAAATAGCGACTGTGATGGTTTTGTTAAATTTTCCAGCTGTGTTGGGTTGTAATATGCAATGTGATGGGTTGATTGTATAACTTGTGTTGGCTTGTATAACACCTTTGGGTTAGTGTTGTTTGTGATTTTTCTTTTTCCTTCTGTGCTGGGTACTCGTTTCTGGGTATTGTAATTGGGTTGAAACCTTCCTTGTATTGGATTTAATTGTTTGTGGTATTGTTTGGTTTTTACGGTTTGGTTAAGACTCTGTACGTTAATGAACCAAAAGATTCGGGCATCATGATTGAACATAGTAACTAGGATTTTTGTTCTGGCTTAGCATGCCAGTAGATGTTTGATTTAATGTCTAAGCCAGACTTTGCTTCTCTTTGGGTTGAATAAATTGCCTTGCCAGCATGATGGTTCATAGGATCAAACATTGGTTTCTATCTATGTGGTAAGGTTTGGCTGAACTCTGTATATCGCATGACTCTGTTGCCTGTGGTACTAAATAATGATTTTGGGTTTGGATTGAAAATAATTAAGCAGGAATAAAGTGATAAAATAATAATTATTTATTATTTATCACTAAAACTAAGAAATATTTAATTACTATTTAAAATGAACAAGTATGAATGTTAATAAGTAATTATTTATTATTTATCATAAATAATAAATAAAGATAATAAATATTGGATTATTATTTAATTAAGATTAAAAAGTATAAATAAAGTTAACTAATTAATTATTTATTTATTATTTATCACTAAATAATAAATAAAGATAATAAGTATTTAATTATTATTTAATTAATATTAGATAATAATGAATAGAATTAATAAGTAATTATTACTTATCAATAAGTGATAACTAAAGAAAATAAATATTTAATTATTACCATTTAACTAATAATTAAGTATGAATAAAATTTATGAATTAATTATTTATTACTTATCAAGAAGTAATGCATAAAGATAATAAATACTTGGTTATTATTTAATTAATATTAAATAATAATTAATTATGAATGAAGATAATAAGTATTTAATTACTATTTATTGTTTAACATTAAATAATAAATAAAGATAATGAATATTTAATTATTACTAATAATAATAAAGTATAAATAAAGATAGTAAATATCTAATTATTAACTAATAATAATTGGGTATGAATAAAGCTAATAAGGATAACAACTACTTAATCATTAATGAAATAATGATTGAGTATGAGTGAGATTAATAAGTTGATTATTTACTTTTGGCCTGAATAAAAATAATAAATACTTAAGGACTATTTAACTAATGTTAAATCATAATTAAGTGTGTGTAGAATTAATACATTAAGTATTTAATTGATGTCAAATAAGGAACAAGATTAATAATTACTCAATTACCCCTAAGGTAATAGTAATTAAGAGTAAACTAAATAAGTGATCAATTGTTTTTCTGTTGTCTTAAACCAAAATAAATTTATTATTTATTTTATAAATAATAAATAAGGATTATTAACCCATATTTAGAGACAAATAAGGGGAATAGTTGAGTACTCAAATAATAGGTAACCATGATTAACTATTATTTATTTTTAAATAATAGCTAGAGGCCATTAAATTAAATTTTGTTTAGCTAATGATTAGATAGTAATTAAATGTAATTGGTAAATTGTTTATCTGCCAAATAAATGGTATAGTAAGGTGTGCCAATATACAACTATGCCATATTAATTGATAAATCGATTTTATCAAATGATAGGTCACTCAAGATCAATTAATTAAAGCTAAAATTTATCTGTAGCTGAGCAAACAGACAAGTTCCCTAACTTCATTCTTTCAGTATATTGAATGCAAGTTCTATCTTACTCAACTTTTACATTGAGCAAGTTTCTAAACCTTATGCACTATTTTTAATTCGTGCAAAAAGGTATATATTATTGCAAGTTATTCTTTAAGCTTGAATCTTATCTCCAAGCATGCTTTAAGTGGTTTAATCATTTTTAAAATTATCCACCTCTGTGTATTTATTGACATTCGCACTCGTGCATTTGAATTCCTATATTTATTTAAGTTCAGAAATTTAAGAACTATTCATGGTTAAGTCTGAACCCTTGTTCGGTCAGGCAAGTGTGTGAGAATTTATAAAAGCTATCCGAACCAATCGATGGTAAGGATTCTTAGACTGTATGAACACCCCTTTTTATTTATAGGGGAGTACCCCAGGTACCGTATATAAGGTACAAATAGCAGAGTTAAATGTTATGCATACACATAGCGTACGCGAGGCTGATCCCCTCAAGTACTTATTCTGTAGCCAGTAACTAGAGGGTCAACTAGCTATTGACTCCTTTGGAAGTTATTGTTCAAAGTCTACTTGACTATCAATTATTCTAAAAGCATTTATTGTTATTGCTTCTGATAATTCTATTGTTGAAATCTCTTTCTATATCCCTTTCATCATGATATATCCTTATTGTTGTACTTTAAAACTTGCTGAGCAAACTCGTTGCTCATCCTTGCTATATCATGACTTCATTGCAGCTAAACCCGAGACGTCAGGGAAGAACAAAGGGAAAGAAAAGATGAAGTGATAGACTTCATGTAGCATATTTTAAATTTATGTGTAGTCAATTACTGTTAATGTAATTTAAACCCTGACATTTATTTAGGGTATGGATTTGTGTAAGTGTTTAAGGTTATTGTATTCTGGGACTAGTAACACCTTTGAAATGAACAACGTATGTTTATTATATTCCGCATTTTAGTTACCATATGTTGTTAGAGGTGAATGTTTGTATTGGATCATGATGACCGGATCCAAGTATTTCGAAGACCCGAATTTGGGGGCGTCACAGGTTGGTATCAGAGTTGTAGGTTATAAACTTTAGGATCGCAAAACCTAGGTTATAACCTTAGCATTAAACTCGTATTGAGTACGCTAGGATATGAATCAAGGAGATTCAGGTAATGGTCTTGTCTGGGGGTGGATTGTGGAAATCTGCCAAGCCGAGTTGTACATGATAAAATATCATTTCATTCTATCAATGAACATATGTTATTATGATACTGATATTTGTTATTTCTGTCTGTGTTTGTAGGATGACTGATAGGGAAGGGACTAGTGGGACCCAGGAGGAAGAGACATTCCTAGATATACCAGTAGTTGCTGAGCAGTTGGTGGGGTATGCTCCTATTGCCCCAGGGGTACCACTGGAGGAGTCCGAGCCAGAGGAGGACTATCAGAGGGAGCTACCAGAGCCTGGTATAGGTAGGGTGATGAGATCCGGTAGTCAGGACCCGGATGACAGTGAGGAGGACCCCGAGACCCAGGGAGAGGAGCCACCTGCTTATGTTGATGGCATGGGGTCCACTGCCGACGATATCATTGAGGGACTGACCAGCAGGAACGAGGAGCTGGAGGATCGGATAGCTCATCTGGAGGAGCAGAATCAGACCCACCAGATCAGAGAGGACCAGTATAGAGACCTGGCCTATCAGCTCGAGCATGACCTGGGAGTAGCGAAGATACAGCTGCAGGGTTACGAGTCCTCAGCGCAGCAGATCGGACCACTGTTACATCAGTTGGTGGCCCGAAACGCTGAGTTGAGAGAGAGGCTGGAGCAGAAGGATCTGCAGATCGCCCATCTGAAGGCCAAGCAGAAGGCCATGAGGTTCGAGTTTGGGCTGGAGGTGTCTGAGAGGATGCATGTCAAAGAGGCCTGGGTCAGGGAAGCCAGGAAGGTCGATCAGTTAGAGGACCAGTTGGAGGCCAGAGCAGTGAGGATAGAGACCCTAGGATATGCTTTAGATGCAGCCTACAGGAGGCCCCAGACTGAGGTAGGGGAGTCTAGCCGCTCTGTTCGTCGCAGGGTCGGGGGTGGAGCATTTTCTTCTGGTCAGCAGGCACGGATTCGTCACGACGTGCAGTGACGTGATATGATGGTTGCTTTGTCTTTAGTACAGTCAGTCCCACTTTTTGTTATATTAGGGACGTATTGTGACACCCCCAAATTCAGGTACCAATACCTCGAATTTGGTGCTCACGATAAAATGCATTCATACACCTCCAAACAACATAAATCAACTAATGCGGAATAAAATAAACATATGTTGTTCATTACAAAAGGTTCACTACGGTCCCAAGGTCTACAACCTTAAATAAATACATCGCAGAATACATTAATAATACAAAACTATTCCACGATTACACAACGGGATAGTTTTGTATTATTAATATATTCTGCGATGTATTTATTTAAGGTTGTAGACCTTGGGACCGTAGTGAACCTTTTGTAATGAACAACATATGTTTATTTTATTCCGCATTAGTTGATTTATGTTGTTTGGAGGTGTATGAATGCATTTTATCGTGAGCACCAAATTCGAGGTATTGGTACCTGAATTTGGGGGTGTCACAGGTTGGTAATCAGAGCTTTAGGTTATAAACTTTAGGATTTGTGAAACCTAGGTTATAACCTTAGTATTAAACTCGTATTGAGTACGCTAGATGATGGATCGAGGAGATTCATTTGATGGTCATGTCTGGAGGTGGATTGTGGAAATCCATCGAGTCGAGTTGTGCATGATAAAATATCATTTCATTTTATCAATGAATATATTTTATTGTAGCACTGACATCTTGCTGTCTATTTGTTTCTGTTTGTGGCTGTAGGATGTCTGAGACGGGAGAGTACAGTCCTGCTGGAGAGGTAGAGTTCACAGACATTCATGTGGACGCAGGGCAGTTAGTGGAGGTACAGCCGAGTGACCCAGAGATGATGGACACTAGGGCTGAGTCTGAGGCCGAGTATGGTTCTGAGGAGGACCCCGAGGAGGACCCAGTGACGGAGGATGAGGAGCCGCCTGAGTATGCAGATGGCATGGGCACTACTGCTAGTGACATCATAGAAGAGCTAACAAATAAGAACGAAGAGCTCGAGAATCGAGTAGCACACTTAGAGGAGCAGAATCAGGATCACCAGGACCGAGAGGAGCAGTACAGGTCATTGGCATATTAGACTTTAGGAGAAAAGACTGAGTTAACCGAGAAGCTGCAGGAAAAGGACCAGCGGATTGCCGAGCTAGAGGCAGTGGCTCACGGTCGGCGTGGGGTTTCTGTTCAGCTTGGTGTGATGGTTTATGACCTCTTAGAGAGGAATGTGATGCTGGTAGGACAGATAGAGCGGGAAGAAGATCAACTGGAGACTACTCGTCTGGAGCGAGATGAGGCTATAGGGCAGTTGGCAGCCCGGACTGCAGAGATTGATTCCCTCCGTTTAGGCTTAACCACTTCCATCGGCAGACTGAGGGACAGGGTGAGGAGGTACCCCAGGGATGAGGGGAGTAGCAGGCGCGTGATTAGGCGTCGAGTGGTCGACAGGCTGGCTCGACGGGAGCTCCGAGTTGCACTCTGTCGCAGCAGGCGGTGATGTGTTATTTTTAGCATTATGTTTGCAGTAGGTCCCACTTTTGTTGTGCGTGGGATAGTAGTTGAACCCCAATTTTGCTTCTAGTATAGGGGTGGAAGGTTATTATTCCCCACTTGTGTTTGTAGGGGATAGTTAATGGTTGGAGGCTATGTCATTTAGCATTTATAGAAGTATGCCACATGTTGAGTCTGGTTGTATTAAGACAATGACATATGGTTATAAATGCAATTGTTTTATTTAAATCAAACGTGTTTGATAGATGCTTTTACTTTTAATTGTTGACTTAAATGACTTGTTGCATGAGGCCTAGATCTATTAGTAATAGCCGATGGTTTTCTTTTAGCAGATCATGGCGCCAAGAGGACGACCGCGTAACCAAAGGGTTGAGGAGTCGGTGAATAACGAAGGGGGTCAGGCAGACCCTATGAGGCCTTTTGTTAACTTATTAGCAGAAGCAATGCAGGGCAGACAAGCCGCTGCAGTTGATCAGCCAGGAAGTCACATGGCGAACTTTAAGGATTTCAAATTGGTAGGACCACCGGAGTTTCGTGGGACTACGGATCCGATTGAAGCCCAGACATGGGTAGAAGAAATTGAGAAAGTTTTTGAGGTCGCAAGGGTGGCCGAAGAACAGATGACGTCGTTTGCCACTTTCATGATGAAAAGTGAGGCAAATTACTGGTGGAAGGCGAACAAAGGACGAGCGGGGGAAGGCACGATTGCATGGGCTCGTTTCAAGGAGCTGTTTTTCGAAAACTACTTTCCAGCAAGTATGCAGGCAAGCATGGAGATAAAGTTCCTGGAACTAAAGCAAGGAAGCATGTCAGTGGCGGAGTATGCTGCAAAATTTAACGAATTAGCGAGGTTTGCTCCACATCAGGTGGACACCGAAGCTAGGCGAGCGAAGAGGTTTGAACAAGGACTGAAACCTTGGGTGTATAGTAAGGTTGCGGTTTTGCAGATCAACACATTTTCTACGTTACTTGAGAAATCAATCATTACTGAGGGAGGAAGCGAAGCTTTGGCCAGGCACAACCAAGATCAGAAAAAGAAAAAGAGTCATGATGGGCATAAGGAAGGTAGCAGCGGGGGAAGTAACCCAAATAAGAGAAAATGGAACGACAGTCAGACGACAGGAAGCAAGTCCGGAGGGGATGCAAAGAAGGGAAATAAATGCGAGAAATGTGGAAGGAATCACTTTGGAGAATGCATGAAAGGAAAAGGAGTTTGTTTCAACTGTGGTCAACCGGGGCACATTGCCCCACAATGCCCAAAGGCGAAGGCAGGAAGTTGTTTTTCTTGTGGCGCTTCAGATCATCAGAAGAAGGATTGCCCAAAGAGAAAGAGTGATGCAGGCAGTGCTAACCAAGGGAACAACAGTAAGCTGACTATCGGAGGACCAACACAGCAGAACAGACCAGTAGCACGCACCTTCAACATGACAGTGCATGATACGATGGAATAAAAGGATGTGGTGTCAGGTATTATTTCGATCAATAATATTAATGCATATGTATTATTTGATTCGGGAGCTACCTGCTCATTTGTGTCGGATGAATTTGCTAAACGGCTAAACTTACCTCGTGAGAAATTAGAGAATCCAATGAATGTGGAAGTAGCTAATAAAGAAGTTATTCCTGTGGAATACATCCATAGAAATTGTTGTGCTGAGATAAACGGGTATAAACTGAGCGTGGATTTGATTCCAATACGACTAGGAGAATTTGATGTAATTCTTGGGATGGACTGGTTGTCTAGTCACGGGGCTATGATTGATTGTCAGAATAAAAGTATACACCTGAAGACTTCGAATAAGTCGAAGGTCGTATTTTACGGTAGTAAATTGCCGAGACAATCTTGTTGTCTGACGATAATGCAAGCGAAGAAATTGCTAAAGAAAGGTTGTATAGGTTATCTGGCTCACGTGGTTGATACCCGAAGAGTAGAGGGTGAGCTGGGTCAGATACCTGTAGTAAGGGAATTCCCAGATGTTTTCCCAGATGAGATACCGGGGTTGCCGCCGGACAGAGAAGTGGAATTTGTGATCGACTTAGTACCGGGAACCCCACCGATCTCAAAGGCACCGTACAGGATGGCACCAGTGGAAATGAAAGAACTGATGGTCCAACTGCAGGAGTTACTAGATAAGGGGTATATTCGTCCGAGTGTTTCTCCATGGGGAGCGCCGGTACTGTTTGTAAAGAAGAAAGACGGATCGCTTAGGCTTTGCATTGACTATCGGGAGTTGAACAAAGTCACGATTAAGAACAAGTACCCGTTGCCCAGGATTGATGATTTGTTCGATCAATTGAAGGGAGCGAAATACTTTTCGAAGATTGACTTGAGGACGGGATATCACCAACTGAAGGTGAGGCAGGAGGATATTCTAAAGACAGCATTCAGAACTCGATATGGACACTTTGAGTTTTTGGTGATGTCGTTTGGGCTGACGAACGTGCCAGCAGCATTTATGGACATGATGAACAGAGTGTTCAAGCAATACCTAGATAAATTTGTCGTCGTTTTCATAGATGACATTCTTGTCTACTCGAAGACGGAGGAGGAACACGTCGAACATTTGAGAATAGCCCTGGAAACACTAAGAAGGGAGAAGCTATATGCAAAGTTTTCCAAGTGTGAATTTTGGCTACAAAGGGTGCAGTTTTTGGGGCATGTGATTGACAAGGATGGTGTATCGGTGGATCCTGCCAAGGTAGAAGCAGTAATAAACTGGGAGCAACCGAAGACACCGACAGAAGTCCGAAGTTTCTTGGGATTAGCAGGTTACTATCGGAGATTTATTCAGAACTTTTCAAAGATAGCGACACCGTTGACAAATTTGACAAGGAAGACAGTGAAGTTTGTGTGGACGGATAAGTGCGAAGAGAGTTTCTTCGAGTTGAAGAAGAAACTTAGTGAAGCACCTGTGTTATCACTACCAGATAATACAGGGGGGTTTGTGGTGTACAGTGACGCGTCACACAAAGGTCTTGGGTGCGTATTGATGCAGCATGGGAAGGTCATTGCATACGCGTCACGGCAGCTGAAGGATTATGAGAAGGGATATCCGACTCATGACTTGGAACTAGCGGCAGTAGTGTTTGCTCTAAAGATTTGGAGGCACTATCTGTATGGGAGAAGTGTGAAATATACACAGACCACAAAAGTTTGAAGTATATTTTCACTCAAAAGGAACTAAACATGAGGCAGCGACGATGGTTGGAGTTGATCAAGGACTACGATTGTGAAATTTTATACCATCCCGGTAAGGCCAATGTAGTAGCTGATGCGCTAAGTAGGAAGGGCAGAGATAAGTTGATGATGTTGACAACTCAAGAGGAACTGATCAAAGATATGGAAAGACTGAAATTGGAAGTCAAATATCCGACGAATGCAGATGAGAAACTGTTTGCAGTGGAGGCGAGTCCGACTTTATTAGACAAGATAAAGGAGGCTCAAGAAATGGATGATGAATGTATCTCCATAAAGAAGCGGATCTCAGAAGGAGAGGAATTAAAGTACAAGTCTGATAGCACGGGACTACTAAGGTTTGAAGGGAGAATCTGGATACCGATGGTTCCGGAGTTGAGGGAAGAGATTCTGCAGGAAGCTCATTCTACAAAGTATTCGATACACCCTGGTAGTACCAAGATGTATCAGGATTTGCGTCAACATTGGTGGTGGCCGAACATGAAGAGGGAGGTTGCGGAATGTGTTGGACGATGTTTGACATGTCAAAGGGTAAAAGCAGAACATCAGAAACCGGGTGGACTGCTACAACCACTGGATATTCCGGAGTGGAAGTGGGAGCATATCACGATGGATTTTGTGACGGGGCTTCCACCAACTCAGAAGGGTTACGACGCGATCTGGGTGATCGTGGATCGTTTAACTAAATCTGCACATTTTCTACCGATCAAGATAAGGTATAATTTGGAGCAGCTAGCAAAGTTATATGTGAAAGAGATTGTGCCACGACATGGAGTACCGGTATCTATTGTATCTGACAGAGATCCGCGCTTCACGTCGAATTTCTGGAAGAGCTTACAAGAAAGGTTGGGAACCCAGTTGAGGTTGAGTACGGCATACCATCCTCAAACGGATGGGCAAAGCGAACGAACGATTCAGACGCTGGAGGACATGCTTAGAGCATGTGTGATGGATTTTAAAGGCAGTTGGGACAATCACCTACCACTGGTGGAGTTTGCCTACAATAACAGTTATCATGCAAGTATTGGCATGCCGCCATACGAAGCATTATACGGAAGGAAGTGTCGAACACCTCTGTGTTGGGACGAAGTCGGTGAACGGAGACTGTTGGGACCTGAATTGGTGCAACAGACTGTGGATATCGTCAAAGTGATAAGAGCTCGATTGGTAGCGGCTCAGGATCGACAAAAGAAATACGCCGATTTACATCGTCAGAAACGAGACTTTGAAGTGGGCAGCTTTGTGTTTTTGAAGGTATCTCCCTCGAAGGGGAAGATCAGATTTGGAAAGAAGGGAAAATTGAGTCCCAGGTTCGTAGGACCTTTTGAAGTTTTAAAGAGGGTAGGTGAGGTGGCGTATGAGGTAGCTTTACCTCCTGAACTGGAGCATATTCATAATGTGTTTCACGTTTCTGTGTTGCGGCCATATAAACCCGACTACAAACATGTGATATCCTATTAATCGATTCAAGTTGAACGAGATTTGTCATATGAAGAGATTCCTGTCCAGATATTAGATAGGAAAGAACAGACGTTAAGAAATAAGGTCATCCATTCGGTCAAAGTACTTTGGAGGAACCACGCAGCTGAAGAAGCTACGTGGGAGCTAGAAGAGAAGATGAGGAAGAATTATCCGCATCTTTTTGAGTGAACCTCTGTTAAGATTTTTCCGCCCCTAGGTTGAAATTCTGGGGACAGAATTCTTATAAGGAGGGGAGGATGTAACGACCGGGAATTCTGGAATTTGCCTTGTAATTCGAATTTCTGAATATTTATTATTTTATTAATATTATTTTGTGTTGCATGTTTAAAGGTTGTGTGACAATCTGGATTATGTGAATGCATGAAATTTTACGTGTTATAGTTTTGTTTAAGTGAATATTTAATTTCGCGTAGCATCGTTAAATCTCTATTCACGAGCTAGTATTCACGTTGGGAATATTCATCTAGAGACGTCTTCTCGGATAACTTCGATTTTCCTAATTATTGTCAACCCATTTAGGCAATGAGATATTAATCCAAGTGTAGGAGTTATGGGAGCCCAATGAGAATTAAATTAGAAGCCCAAGTGGTTTTAAGGGTGACCCAAACCCATGACCCAAACCCATGACCCAACCCATGACCCAAGACTTGACCCATGTGGGATATGGGCACAAAAATCAGCATTTTGGTGTTGTAATGAGGGAGTATGCGGGTAACATGGTGAGGGAGAGGCCAAATGAGTGGAATTGCATGTTGAATAAGTGGGAACAAATAAACAATTGTTAGCCAATAGAAAATTGGCCACCTTTCCCATTTTTCTTCCACTTCCCCCTAATTTACTCCACTTCTCCCAAATAATGCAACCATTCCATTTCTATCTTGCATTCCACATTCCTCCCATTTCCCATCAGCTGATAGAGAGAGAGAAAGAGAGTGAGAGCTGCCAAGAAGGAAGAGAAAGAGGTCGCCGGAAGTTCGCCGGAAGTTCGCCGGAAAGAGGAAGGAGGAAGAAGAAGGCACGGGAGGAACGAGAAGAGGAACCAAGCAAGGAGAACCTTTAAAATCAATCCTAGCCAAGCTTCTTAATCATCTAGGAAGGATTTACAGAGGTAAACACCAACCAAACCCTTTCCATTCGATTTCTTGTTGAGTTTTTCAAGTTTTTCTTAGTTTTGAGCTCTTAAGCTTGTGGGTCGGATTTGTGGCGATTCTTGGTATTTTTGTTTGTTGTGATTGTTTGTCAATGTTGTCAAGAGGTTATGTAAGCTATTAATAATCTCAAAGTGGAACAAAAACGCAAGAAATCCTTACCTTGGCTTAATGGAGCAAGAACAATGGACAAAACATGGACTTTGGACTGTTGGATGATTTAGAGGACCTTGTAGCTATGATTTCGTGTTTGTTTAATGTGTTTGTTGTTATGATATTGTACTTCCATGGGTTATGAGTTTAACCCAGTTGGAATGGAGTAAAAAGGGATTAAAACAAAGATTTGGTGATGATTTTTGTAAAGAACACGAAGAACACGAAGAACACGAAAATAAAACATGATTTGATGCTTTGGTCACAGATTTCAACATGTTAATGTTAATGAATAGCTCTAAATTTTTGATATGTTGTAGCTCTATGTCTTAGGAGTCCATAGAGTCCGGAACGGACCAATTTGAAGGTCTAGAGAAGAAGTTATGAGGATTGGAGTGAAGGAGGGTCAAAATCGCGATGTCTGACATGGGCCACCAGGCCAGCCGCGCGCCCGCACCAAGGCCCCGCGCGCCCGCGCGCGCGCGCTGCCGCACGCCGTGCGCCTGGTGCCGCCCGCCCGCGCGTGCGCTGCCCGACTCAGCTTCGACGTCCGTTGGGAAAATGGCCATAACTTTCTCATACGGACTCGGATTTAGGCGATTCAAGATGATTCGGAAAGCTTAGAGATAGACCTACAATATCCATTAATTAGAATTGAAATTTATTACCTGGAACAATTTTGAAATTAACCGTTTTTAGGGCTATTGTGCAAACGGTAGGTGTCGGGCATGCGCGTAAGCACATGTAATGCTCTCGACAATGTAAAGTGATGTTCTAACTTTCATGATGTGGTTTTTATGATTTATAATGATACTTAGCATTAACCAATGAGTATTAGATGAATCGAATGGGCGTGTTAGGCGTACACAATTACGTGTCGCTTGGGCATTCGAATAGGCAAGTTGGGCGTATAGACGTGCAAGCGTCGTAACGCCGTAACTAGTGGGTATAACCTTGTTTAATATTTTGTTTCTTATTTGAATGGGACATTATAGAGTTGTGTAAGCAAATATTTGGTATTCCGTATGTGACTAATTGTATGTGAATATGTACCTAATTGTGTAGGATATTAAGGAGCGTGTGTTGTAATATTGTAGCAGCGATTCAGGAAAGTTTCCTAACGCTTGTCTAACCCTTGTGTTGGGCAAGTTCCCTAACTTCATTCTTTTTATATATTGAATGCAAGCTTCCTTACCCTAGCTCAAATTAACATTCGGGCAGGTTTCATATTTTATACAGGTGTTGTATATTGTTGCAAGTTTCATGACTCAAATGGAGTTATTACTTTTGAATCATATTAGTGGATTAATTATTGTCAATTACTCCACCTCCAAGATAATTATTGATATTCGCAGCTTATGCAATTGAATTCATTATTTGTTGTTGGATTGTGAAACGTTTAAGTTCTTCATTCATGAACTGTTTAGGGAAATAGTCTATGCCATTCGTTTCGGCTAGACATGTACAGGTTATTATTTTAAAAAGCTATCCAAACCGATTGTCGGTGCGGATTCTTGGACTGAGAGAGCAACCCTTATTAGGGGACTATAATGTGTCGGTTATTCGATGCAGTCAGAGTTAAATGTTATGCATATACATGGTGTACGAGAGGCTGATCCCCTCGAGTACAACTGACGAGGCCAGGTTTTTAAAAGAGTTAGTCGAATGATTGACTCTTTGGCCAAAAGTTCATGGTCGGTTGGACCACTCAGCAGTAAATAATCATTATTCATTGATTCATTTGGACCTTGATTATGTCATTTCAGCTATTTCATTAATGTTCATAAATTATTGATCTATGCAGCTATTATTCTTATTCATTCATGATATATCTTCATTCTTGCTTTTAAACTTGCTGAGCAAAGTAGTTGCTCACCCTTGCTATATCATGAACCTATTGCAGTTAAGCCGGGGAGTTCCAAAGCGGACAAAGGCAAAGGAAAGCTTAAGGAATAGTTATATATACTATCCCGTTGTGTAATCGTGGAATAGTTTTGTATTATTAATGTATTCTGCGATGTATTTATTTAAGGTTGTAGACCTTGGGACCGTAGTGAACCTTTTGTAATGAACAACATATGTTTATTTTATTCCGCATTAGTTGATTTATGTTGTTTGGAGGTGTATGAATGCATTTTATCGTGAGCACCAAATTCGAGGTATTGGTACCTGAATTTGGGGGTGTCACACGTATTCATGTTTGTCTTGTGAAACTCTATATTTGTTTTCCTGTTTGGGGTAGCAGTTAAACCCCAACTTTTGTTGTCTCGAGGGATGGAAAGTTAGGATTCCCCACTTTTGTCTTAGGGGAATATTTAATGATGGATAGGGCATGTAGTGGCGCATTTATAGAAGTATGCCACAGGTTTAGTCTTTGTAACAAACAGTGGTATATCAATATAAATGCAGTTGTTCCCTTTAAATCAATTGTGTTTAATAGATGTTTTTACCCTTGATTGCTGATTTTAATGACATATTGTGTAAAATATAAAACTATAGGTAAAAGTCGGCCAGAATTCAAATCATGCCGCCAAGAGGACGACCACGTAACCGACAAGTTGAAGAGTCAGAAAGCGAGGTTGGAAATCAAACCAATCCAATGAGGATGTTCGCGGAGATGCTGGCGGAAGCCATGCAATCAAGACCGCCACCGGGAGGGACCCAACCAGCAACCGAGCCAACGCATCATTTGGCCAATTTTAAAGATTTCAAACTGGTCGGACCGCCCGAGTTCAAGGGAACTCTTAACCCAATAGAAGCACAGACCTGGATCGAAGAAATAGAGAAGGTCTTCGAGGTTGCACAGGTGGCCGAGGAACAGAAAACAGGATTTGCCACTTTCATGCTGAAAGGCGAAGCTAACTATTGGTGGAAGGCCAATAAGGGACGAGCAGGTGAGGGAATCATTTCGTGGGAAAGATTCAAAGAGCTATTCTTCGAAAATTACTTTTCGGAGAATACACAGCAGGACATGGAAGTGAAGTTCCTGGAACTGAAGCAGGGGAATATGACTGTCGCCGAGTACGCGGCAAAATTCAATGAGCTGGCTCGATTTGCCCCACACCAGGTGGACACCGAGGCCAAGAAGGCAAGAAGGTTTGAGTTGGGATTGAAACCGTGGGTACAGAAGTCAGTTGCGATATTGAAGCTTAAGAACTTCTCAGAACTGCTGGAAAGGGCTATCATTGCGGAAGGGGGCAATGAAGCAGTAGCCCGATTTAATCAGGACAGAAAGAAGAACCAGGAGGCTGCCAAGGCAGGGAGCAGCGGAGGCAGCAACCCCAATAAGCGCAAATGGAATGAAAGCCAATCGTTTGGGAGCAATAAATCCGGAGGAAACCAATCTGGAGGGGAGATGAAGAAAACTGGCAGGTGCAGCAATTGTGGGAAAAACCACACTGGGGAATGCATGAAAGGGAAAAGTGTTTGTTACCGGTGTGGACAACCGGGGCACATGGCTCCCCAGTGTCCGAACAAACAGAAAGGAGGATGTTTCTCTTGTGGAGCACCCGACCACCAGATTAAGGACTGTCCGAAGAGGAAGGGCGACGTCGGGAGTGGCAACAGAAGCAACAACAACGGCGGGAATAACAACCGGTTGAGCTACGGGGCACTAGCCAGTCAAGTCAACAGGCCAACAACCCGCACGTTCAACATGACTGTTCAGGATGCAATGGAATCCAAAGACGTGGTGTCAGGTATCATCCCAATCAATGATATAAATGCATATGTGTTATTCGATTCGGGTGCTACCTGCTCTTTTGTTTCCGAAGAATTTGCTAGTTAGTTAAATTTACCTCGTGAAAAATTAGAACACCCTATGAACGTAGAAGTAGCAAACAAGGAAATTATCCCCGTAGAATGCATTCATAGGAATTATTGTGCTGAATTGCGAGGAGTTGAGCTCAATATGGATTTGATACCAATTCGGCTGGGAGAGTTTGATGTAATCCTGGGAATGGATTGGCTATCAATTCACGGAGCAGTTATTGACTGTAAGAAGAAATGTGTACACCTGAAGACTCCTAATAAGTCGAAGGTGGTATTTTACGGTAGTAAGTCGCCAAGACAATCTTGTTGTCTGACTATGATGCAAACCAAGAAACTGCTTAAGAAAGGTTGCGTGTGTTATTTGGCACATGTAATTGATACTCGTCAGGTCAGGGATGAGATGAGTCAAATACCAATCGTGAGGGATTTCGCCGATGTCTTCCCCGATGAACTTCCGGGACTGCCGTCGGACAGGGAAACCGAGTTCGCTATCGATTTGGCACCGGGAACCGCACCAATATCGAAGCCGCCGTATCGAATGGCACCTGTAGAAATGAAAGAGTTGGTGGTGCAACTGCATGAAATGTTAGACAAGGGTTATATCAGACCGAGTGTGTCCCCGTGGGGAGCGCCAGTTCTGTTTGTAAAGAAGAAGGATGGCTCTATGCGACTTTGTATCGACTATCGGGAGTTGAACAAAGTTACGATTAAGAATAAGTATCCGCTTCCTAGAATTGACGATCTATTTGATCAACTTAAGGGAGCGAAATACTTTTCGAAAATCGACCTAAGGACGGGCTATCATCAACTGAAGGTGAGGCAGGAAGATATCCCGAAGACTGCATTCAGGACTCGTTATGGGCACTTCGAGTTTCTAGTAATGTCATTTGGATTGACGAATGCACCAGCAGCATTCATGGATATGATGAACAGAGTGTTCAAGCAGTACTTGGACAAGTTCGTAGTCGTATTCATTGATGACATCTTGGTGTATTCAGAGACGGAGGAGGAACATGCTGAACATTTTAAGATTGTATTGAAAGCTCTCAGGAAGGAGAAGTTGTATGCAAAGTTTTCTAAGTGTGAGTTTTGGTTGCAGAGGGTACAATTTCTGGGTTACGTCATCGACAAAAATGGTGTTTCGGTGGACACAGCAAAAGTAGAAGCCGTTATCAACTGGGAACAACCGAAGACGGCAACAGAGATCAGGAGTTTCTTGGGATTAGCGGGATACTATCGAAGGTTCATACAGGATTTTTCAAAGATAGCATCGTCGTTGACCAACCTCACCAGGAAAACAGTTAAGTTCGTTTGGTCGGAGAAATGTGAGGAAAGTTTCATGGAGTTGAAGAAGAGACTCAGCCAAGCACCGGTGTTGACTTTACCCGACAACACTGGGGGTTTTGTAGTGTATAGCGATGCGTCACACAAAGGTCTTGGCTGTGTTCTGATGCAGCACGGCAAGGTCGTGGCGTACGCATCACGTCAACTGAAAGACTATGAGAAGGGTTACCCGACTCATGACTTGGAGTTAGCAGCGGTAGTTTTCGCCTTAAAGATTTGGAGGCACTACCTATACGGGGAGAAGTGCGAGATATATACAGATCACAAAATTCTGAAATATATCTTCACTCAAAAGGAGCTGAACATGAGGCAGCGCCGATGGTTAGAATTGATCAAGGACTACGACTGTGAAATTCTGTACCATCCGGGCAAAGCGAATGTAGTGGCTGATGCCTTAAGTAGAAAAGGCAAGGTGAAATTGATGCAGCTGACAGTTCAAGAGGAATTGATAAAGGACTTTGAATGTCTGGAATTAGAGGTTAAGTATCCGATGGAGACGGACGAAGTACTGTTTACCGTAACAGCAGGTCCGACTCTGTTGGATAAGATAAAGGAGGCTCAAGAATTTGATGAAGAGTGCCTTGTTATTAAAAAATAACTATCGGAGGGAAAAACGTTGAAGTTCAAGGTTGACAGCACAGGGCTGCTAAGATTCGAGGGAAGGATCTGGATACCCTACGTACCAGACTTAAGGGAAGAGATATTGCAGGAGGCCCATAATACAAGATTTTCGGTACATCCGGGTAGCACCAAAATGTATCAAGATCTTCGTCAGCATTATTGGTGGCCGCATTTGAAAGGGGAAGTTGTAGAATACGTCAGCCGGTGTTTAACTTGCCAGAGGGTTAAGGCGGAGCACCAACGGCCAAGCGGATTGTTGCAACCTTTGGAAATTCCCGAGTGGAAGTGGGAGCACATCACTATGGATTTTGTGGTAGGACTCCCGAAAAGACAGAAGGGTCTAGACGCCATCTGGGTGATCGTAGATCGTTTGACAAAGTCTGCCCACTTTCTACCGATCAAGATCAGGTACAAATTGGAGCAGTTAGCGAAGCTTTACGTGAAGGAGATAGTATCGCGACATGGAGTGCCGGTATCTATTGTGTCTGACAGAGATCCGCGCTTGACGTCAAATTTTTGGAGAAGTCTACAGGAAAGAATGGGAACCCAGTTGAGAATGAGTACTGCGTATACTGATGGTCAGAGCGAGCGGATAATTCAAACTCTAGAGGATATGCTCCGGGCAGTGTTTGCCAAAATCTATACTAGCAAAAATACGCAAGTATACGCAGTCCACAAGTAATAAAGTGAAAGTAGAGTATCGTCCCACAGAGAAGAATTGATTCTATAATGACAAATTCCAAATTTAAACCAAATCAATTTTTAGTAAACAAATGATTTATGAATTCTGAGATTTCGAATTTAACCAACTAATTCTAAATTAAATTACTAACACTAGTCGAAAACAAATTTTTAAAGACTTAAGACTATAACTTCACTTAATGCTTGACTTTACTTAACATGCTTCCCTTCGGATTATGCTAGTTATTCTGAATTGTTAACCAGGAACACATCACTAATTATAACCATCTCTAGATGTATCATAAACGAATCAACTTAAATCCACAAAAGATAGAATTAAGATGAACACCCTAGTTAACTAATTCACTATATTTCTATGTGAATTACAATTAAAAAGGATTTAAAGCCCAAGTTCCCTATTTTTGATTACATGCGGTGAATAGATATATCTCTATCCTAATCACAAATTATGAATTCCATCAACAGCAGAAGACACAATCACATGCTATTATGGTCAGATCTAAATCTATACTTCATCTTTCGAGTTCATACAGATTATCTCAATAATTATTGGCCAGATAATTAACAATTCAGCACAAACCATAATAGACAATCCAGAAATAACTATTCATAATATTCAAAGAAGCATGCTATTCAAAACTACACATTAAGATCCATTATAGCCTTAAAAGAAATTTAGTTCATAAATAAACTAGAAATCATCATCCACAAGTTTAGTAACATCAAAAGTCTAGAATAAAGAGAAAAGAGAAGAAACACTGTAATCAATCCTTCAAACTCTGTCCGCCTCCTCCTTGCTTTCTCTTTGTTCTCAACTTGCTTCAAGTCTTCTCTAATTGCTCCAAACTAGGGTTTTCTAATAATAGATAGATCAATTACCAACTAGAAAACACCTACTTATAATATCTGATAAAACCCCTAATTAATTACAGAGTTCCAAATCCAAGTTCAAATCAAAACCATTTAAAACATCTGAAAAGTCAACTTTGCCCTCACTCGAACCGGCGCGGCCGCGCCTGGATTAAGCTTGCAAGGCGCGCGGCCGCGCTACTCTGACAGCAAATTTTTTTCTAACTCTGGCATCACGCGCGGCCGCGCTGCTACCCAGTTCATTTTGGGCGCGGCCGCGCTGCTCTGAAATCCTGCAACATCAGCTACATCAGCAACTTCATCCACTCGAATGTCCAATTCTCACCCAATGCAATCCCAACATGTACAACCTACAAAAACACACAAAATACATGAAAAGTAACTGAAAACCATGGAAATAAACAATAATTCACGTAAATTGGCATCCGATTCGTAGGTATAAAACCTACTCATCAAATTCCCCCAAACTTAAACTATTGCTTGTCCCCAAGCAACAAAATGTAATGCAATAACTAACATAATGCAACACAATGCCATGAATGCACTAAGAACTAGCATGCCTACGAATCCAACCAATAGCCAATATGAATGTTAACTGTATGCCTCAGAGATATCAATAAACAGCTTGAAACAGTAAATCCAATCAAAAGAAACTAATAATCCCAACCAATCAAGCAATATACACCTATCATCACCCAAATTGTGCGTGTGTGATCATTAATCAAGTTAACTGACCAAAATTCAAAATAAGCCACATAACCAACTCTATAACAAGAATACTTTCTTTTTACTTCAATTCAAGCAAATACAACAAATCCAGCCAATATCAAGCAAATACCGAGCATGAAGGTTCTAACAAGGTTTTATTCCTACTTTATTTTACTACGAGTGCGTTTTACGCTCCATCTCGTAATTATGCTTAACTGTGCAACGTCAAGTTCTCTTAGGCGTTTCAAAATCACCCATGTAGTGAGCGTTCAATCAGTAACTCCCAAACCAGACGGCTTTAGGGCACTAGGTGTTAAGACACCCCTAAGGATCTAATTACCCGAGTGATAGAGGCCACAAAACCCAACTAGTTAATGCATTTATTATATTTTTGGATTTTTTTGATTTTTTTTTTTTAAAAGAACCCCCAAACTCAGTTTTTACCCTATTTAACCTTCCTTGTTAATTCACCTATCAATGATTTACCCAATTCTCATGTAAAAATCGGCTATGCAACCCTTTGAACCCAGCAGTCAAATTAATCAATTTATTTGTGCAATTCAAAAACTCAAGTTGTGACAGGCATAATTACCCTCATGATCAAAATTATTATATTCCTAACAACTTTCAAACTGTCCAAACTAACACAATAATACCCATCTCATCATTGGCCGAGCCAAAATCATACCAACTATTCAGTTGGATTCATGCAACACACTAAATGCACCTAACACAACCAAACTAAACTATGCAAGATACTAAACCAAACGAAATATCATGCTAAACAAAAACTAAAATGAACTCCCCCAAACTTAAAACAGACAATGCCCTCATTGGATAAAACAATATAAGAAAAGGAAAAAGAAAGAAAACTCCCCTAATCCGAAGTAGCATCATCTGCCTCCTCCCCATCGGAAGGTGTGTCCGGAGGTGGGTAAACTGAGATTACACCAAAAGTCGGGAATTGGACTTGAACGCCCAACTGAGAAAATGCCTGGGAGAAACTATCCGAAAGCTGAGTGGAGAAGGAACGAAGCTCCGTCATCCTCAAGTGTATGGCATCCATCCTCCGAGTCATCCTCCTCTCCATACGATCCAATCGAGCCTGCGAGATACTAACCGGCTGTTCAGGCTCAGGTACCGGCTGATCAGACGCCTCCTCACTCTCAGAATAGTCCCCCAACAAGAATCCTGCTCCACGAGCATGCGATGGGGCTCCTTCCCACACCTTATATTTTGCTATCGTCGCGTGATCAATGGTGTTCATCGGGAGCTGCACTGGCTCACTGTCGGCCCACTCCACCCCCGCAGCTGAACATAAACGGGTAATCACCGAAGCATGCGGGATACCACCGGAAGTACCTCCCTGAAGGTAACGACGAATAGACTGGTGAATCACATAACCCACATTAACAGACTTTCCCATCACTATCCCAAATAACAGAATCGCCCGGTCCTTGGTCACGTCGTTCTGGTGCCTGGTGGGCATGAGATTGGCACAAATAAAGCTGTACCAGGCCTTGCCATAACGACTCAAGGCAGTGTGAGGGAAGTGAAGCTTCTGATCTGTCCCTTGCTTTGTTGTCCACTCGGTACCAGGCTTGCACAGGGTATTCTTGATTCGCTCCAATTTAGTGTCCCAATTCATAGAATGGAAACTCTCAGGGTCAGAAATGGGAATGGTAGGCAAGTGGTATATATCATTAATAGTTCGGCTATCATAAGGCACCTGACAGCCCCTCACAAACGCAGTCCCATCCTTTGTAATCTTGGCGTTGGCATAAAATTCTTGAACCACGGAAATAGGTGCAGCCAATGGTGGCTCCACAAATAATAACCAGCCTTTAGCCCTGATCATACGCATCATCTCTCCATCCAAGCCAAGATCGGGCTTTAGCCCACGCTCCAATACAAAGGTCTTGCCCAACAAAACCCGGTGATAGAAGTCCTCCGCCTCAGCCGAAACAAACCGACTCCTATCAAAATCAACATCCTCAACGTGTGTATGTGAGCTGGACGATTCCCCTCGTGGTCGTTTGGAAGCCATATCAATTCAATTTCCCAATAACACAAAATTTCCCCCAAACTTGAAAGAAACTACACTAGGGTTTCTCAAACAATAACAATCCAAAGTGCTTGCATGCACCAAACAATTACACTCAACAAAACCAATATAGTGCAATCCCCTGTGTAGAATCTAACAAGAAGCTTAGTACAATGGAAAACCCTAATTGCAATATACTTACTTCAATAAACCCAATGCAATTCCTTGCTAACCCACTGCGTGATACGTACAAACTCCTTGATGTGCTATGTGATTGTTGAAGAGATCGGATTTGGGGTGTGAATGGAGAGTGTCGGCTATGTATGGAGGTATTAGAGAGAAAATAGAGATGAATGATAATACGAACTAGGGTTTGATATTGATAGAGTATGATTTAAAAGATGATTGTGTAGAGATAGGGTTTTGGTAAGGAATCTGATTCGGGAGAGAAGGAAACAGAGAGAGTCGGTTTTTGTAGATGGAATAGGATTGAAGAAATAGAGTCCAAGCGGGAAAAGGGAATAAAAAGCAGTCGTGGGTCGGGTCAATCTTGGTTTTTTTAAAAAACTGGGATCCGATCGCGACGCGGCCGCGCTTGGATTTGGCCTGAATGTGGCGCGGTCGTGCTAGTGTGCTAGCAAAATTTTTTTCAATTTCTGAGATTCGGCGCGGCCGCGCTGGTTTCCTTCACAATTTGGGCGCGGCCGCGCTAGTGTACCAGCTGGACCATTTTGAGTTTCTGAAGTCAGGCGCGGCCGCGCTAGTTTTCTTCAGATTTGGGGCGCGGCCGCGCTAGTTTTCTTCAGATTTGGGGCGCGGCCGCGCTGGGCTAAAATCTGGAATTTTGAACTGTTAAACCATTTTGATGATTTCTACATGTATACTCCTTGGTGTATGACCTGTAAACAATAAAAACCCAGAAACAAAGTATTTAATCACTAAAAAGATAAAAGAAAACTAAATCTAAGTCCTAAAAAAAATCACAAAATTACAAATAAAAATAATTAAAAATTGGGTTGCCTCCCAAGTAGCGCTTGATTTAAAGTCTTTCAGCCTGACTACTTCCTGTTTCATTTTTCGTCGGCAAGAATGATTGAGGTTTTCTGGCGATCAACACTACCACCCCAATAATGTTTTAGTCTTTGGCCATTGACTTTAAACGACTCTTCCGGATTGCTTGCAAAAACTTCAACGGCGCCATACGGGAATGCTTGTTTAACAATGAAAGGACCCCACCACCTAGACTTGAGCTTCCCTGGAAATAATTTCAGCCTAGAATTGAAAAGAAGCACTGTTTGTCCCGGCTCAAAAGTCCTATCGATGATTTTCCGATCATGCCACTTCTTGACTTTTTCCTTGTATATCTTCGAATTCTCGTATGCTTGTAACCGGAATTCATCGAGCTTATTCAGCTGAAGTAGCCTCTTTTCCCCAATAGCCGCGAGATCAAAGTTCAACTTTCTGATGTCCCAGTATGCTCTGTGTTCCAGCTCAACCGGTAGGTGACACGCCTTTCCATAGACTAATTGATACGGTGACATGCCAATGGGCGTCTTATAAGCTGTCCGATAAGCCCAAAGTGCATCGTCCAATTTTGCTGACCAATCTTTTCTACTTGGATTGACGATTTTCTCCAGAATTCTCTTCACTTCTCTGTTTGAAACTTCGGCTTGACCACTGGTTTGGGGATGGTACGCTGTAGCAATTCGGTGGTTTACCCCATACTTAGCTAAGAGAGCCGTGAAAGACCTGTTGCAAAAGTGACTCCCTTCATCACTGATAATTGCTCTTGGGGTGCCAAAATGTGTGAAGATATTTGTCTGCAGAAATTTAAGAACCACCTTGGCATCATTAGTCGGCAACGCACTTGCTTCCACCCATTTAGAGACATAGTCGACCGCCAAAAGGATGTAGAGGTTGTTAAAGGACGATGGGAATGGTCCCATAAAATCTATTCCCCAAACGTCAAAGACTTCAACTTCTAAAATGGCATTCAAAGGCATCTCATGACGCTTGGAAATATTTCCCACCCTTTGACATCTGTCACATCTTTGCACGTAGTGGTGGGCGTCCTTAAACAATGTTGGCCAGAAAAATCTTGCTTGCAACACCTTGGCCGCTGTCTTCTCGCCTCCGTAATGACCTCCATATAGTGAATCATGGCAATGATGTAAAATACTCTCTACTTCACTTTGTGGCACACACCGTCTAATCATCTGATCGGCACAATGTTTGAACATGAACGGTTCATCCCACATGTATCTTTTTACATCATGCATAAACTTTTTCTTTTGTTGGCTGGTCAAATCAGGAGGGAGTACGTTGCTAACCAAATAATTGACAAAATCGGCATACTATGGGACTTCTGAGTGGATCACAAACAACTGCTCATCTGGAAAGAACTCATTGATCACCGTTTTGTCTCCCTTTACGTGATCATTGTTTTCTAATCTCGAGAGATGATCTGCCACTTGATTTTCCGTCCCCTTCCTATCCCGGATTTCCAAGTCGAACTCCTGGAGTAGAAGTATCCATCGAATCAGCCTTGGCTTCGCATCCTTCTTTGAAATCAGATATCTTATGGCCGAATGGTCAGTGAACACCACTACTTTAGTTCTAATTAAGTACGAGCGAAATTTGTCAAAGGCATACATAACCGCAAGCAACTCCTTCTCGGTAGTCGTATAGTTGAGTTGGGCATCGGTCAATGTTTTGCTAGCATAATAAATGGCGTGAAAAATCTTTTCCTTTCGTTGGCCCAAAACAGCCCCAATAGCATAATCGCTAGCATCACACATCAACTCAAACGGCCTTGACCAATCCGGTGCGACAATGACTGGCGCTATGGTCAATTTCCTTTTTAACAATTCAAAAGCTGCAAGACACTCGTCATCAAATTTAAAGGGAACATCTTTCTCCAATAGGCTACATAAAGGCTTAGAGATCTTAGAAAAGTCCTTTATGAATCTTCTATAAAATCCGGCATGTCCCAAGAAACTCCGTATTCCCTTGACTGTAGTTGGTGGAGGTATATTTTCTATTGTTTCCAGCTTAGCCCGATCTACCTCTAACCCGTTTGATGACACCTTGTGCCCAAGAATTATCCCCTCTTGCACCATAAAGTGGCATTTTTCCCAGTTGAGCACTAAATTGGTCTCCACGCATCTTTTCAAAACCAGGACCAGATTTTCCAAGCAACTATCGAATGAGTCACCAAACACGGAAAAATCGTCCATGAATACCTCCATGTTACGTTCAACCATATCTGAGAAAATAGCCATCATGCATCTTTGAAACGTCACTGGTGCATTGCATAAGCCAAAAGACATCCTCCGAAAAGCGAAAGTGCCATAAGGACACGTGAAGGTAGTCTTTTCCTGATCTTCGGGGGCAATCACTATCTGATTATAACCTGAGTAACCATCCAATAAGCAATAGAACTCGTGCCCCGCCAGTCTATCTAACATTTGATCAATAAAGGGTAGAGGAAAGTGATCCTTGCGGGTTGCCTTATTTAATTTCCTGTAATCCATACAAACCCTCCATCCAGTCACTGTCCTTGTCGGTATCAATTCATTATTCTCGTTTTCGACAACCGTCATACCACCCTTTTTAGGCACGCACTGAACTGGACTCACCCAACTGCTATCGGAGATGGGGTAAATGATACCTGCATCAAGCCACTTCAAAATTTCCTTTTTCACCACCTCTTTCATGATTGGGTTCAGCCTCCTTTGTTGCTCTATCGTTGGTTTGACATCGTCTTCCAAAAGGATCTTGTGCATACAGAAAGATGGGCTAATTCCTTTTATGTCGGCGATGGTCCACCCAATGGCTGACTTGTATTCCCGGAGAACTCGAATCAACTTACTTTCTTGCAATTCGTTAAGTACAGATGCAATAATAACAGGCAAAGTAAATGATTCACCCAAATAAGCATACCTCAGATGGCTCGGTAAAGGTTTAAGTTCAAGAGTAGGAGGTAGTTCAAGAGATGGCTTTAAGCGCTCTAAGGATTTGTCAGTAAGTTCCAAGGGTTCATAGGGGATCTGAAATTTGCGTACTCTCGGCACTGTATCTAAAATGTGAAGAAATTCCATCATCTCTAGGTCATCCATGTCAGCCTCCCCTAATAAAACAGATTCCAACGGATCCTCAGTCAATTTCCTCAAAAACTCG
The DNA here is from genome assembly GCA_034770075.1 of Aralia elata. Taxonomy (NCBI): domain Eukaryota; kingdom Viridiplantae; phylum Streptophyta; class Magnoliopsida; order Apiales; family Araliaceae; genus Aralia; species Aralia elata. The sequence goes on along the minus strand of CM068384.1, from coordinate 100,252,703 downwards.
TCTTCCACCACTTTTTCTACCACATCCAACCGGAAACACTCTTCCTCATCCGTAGGAAATTTCATGGCTTTGAACACATTGAATGTCACTTCTTGGTCTTGCACCCTCATAGTCAATTCTCCTTTTTGCACATCTATAAGTGTTCTTCCCGTTGCCAAGAAAGGTCTCCCAAGTATGATATGAATGTCTTTGTCCTCCTCATAGTCCAAAATAATAAAATCGGCTGGGAATATGAATTTATCCACTTTTACCAAGATGTCTTCCACGATACCTCTAGGATATGTAACCGACCGATCAGCAAGCTGAAGAGAGATGTTAGTCGGTTTCGGTGCAGGTAGACCCAACTGGACATATATCGATAACGGCATAAGGTTGATGCTCGCACCCAAATCACACAAACATCTACTGATTGATAAGCTGCCAATGGTGCAAGGGATAGTGAAACTACCCGGATCCTTTAACTTTGGTGGCAACTTCTTCTGCAATATAGCACTACACTCCTCAGTCAATGCTACTATTTCATAATCCTCCAGCTTTTTCTTCCTCGATAAAATTCCTTTCATAAATCTGGCGTAGCTCGGCATTGGTCGCGCTGCTCTGTTGGAGTTGCTTCCCACTTCGAAGTGTTACAGCTTGACATTGTTCCTTACCATCTCTCTTGGGGTTAACCTCTGTATCACTTGGAAGTGTTCCTTGCGGTCGATTGTTCAAGACTTGAGCCAACTGACCAAGCTGATTTTCCAAATTCTGAATTGACACCGCTTGGCTTTTCACATTCAAGTCTACCTGATTTAACAGCTTATCTTGCTCATTCATTCTTTTCTCCGATGTTGTGATAAATCTTGCCAAAGACTCTTCTAAATTGGGTTTTCTCTCTGCCTGTTGTGGAGCTTGGTTCTGAAAACCCGGGGGATTCTGTGATCTTGGAGCAGGATTTTGAACTTGAGAGTTATTGCTCCATGAGAAACCCGGATGATTCTTCCACCCCGGATTATATGCATTCTGGTATGGCTGTTGTGGTCTGTTATAACTCCCCAAGTACTGTACAGATTCCGGATTAATAGCACAATATTCCGTCGGATGTGCGCCTGCACATAGTTCACACACATAGGCTACTTGCTGGACTTTCGATTCTGCTAAAGCTTCAATTTTTTTAGACATGGTTGCCATCTGAGCTGTTAGTGCAGTGACGGCATCTACTTCCAAAACTCCAGCTACCTTTTGGTGATTCATCCTCGACGTCGGCCATTGATAGTTATTTGTAGCCATAGTTTCTAACAAGGTGTAAGCTTCATCAAAATTCTTATCCATAAGTGCTCCCCCAGCAGCTGCATCTATAATTGTTCGAGTATTACTACTCAGCCCATTGTAGAATGTCTGAACTTGCAGCCACTTGGGTAATGCATGATGTGGACATCTTCTCAATAGCTCTTTGAACCTTTCCCAAGCCTCATACAGTGTCTCTCCATGACTTTGCTCAAAAGTGGAAATATCGTTTCTCAACTTAGCAGACTTCGCCGGCGGAAAGAATTTTGCTAGGAATTTCTGGGCCAAGTCATCCCAAGTTGTGATGGACCCCGACGGAAGTGAGTGCAACCAACTCTTTGCTTTATCCCTTAGTGAAAACGGAAACAAACGTAGTCTCACCGCATCATCAGATACATTTGGATATTTGAATGTATCACAAATCTCAAGAAAGCTAACCAAGTGCTCGTTAGGATCATCGTTGGCTAATCCCCTAAACTGTACCGCATTCTGAATCATCTGAATTGTACCCGACTTGATCTCAAAGGAATTAGCCGTGATGGCTGGCCTTATGATGCTTGACCTGATTTCATCCAGCTTAGGCATGGCATATTCCCTCAATGATTTCTGTTCTTCGTTAGCCATTTTTTCTTTCTCGATGGTTTCACGACAAAACTTTCTCAACTTGCGTAACTTGTTTTCAAGATCGTCTTCACTCTGCACAAGTTCCGGCTGCTTTGATCGAGTTTGCATAAACAAACCAAGATCACCTGAAACAGGAAGTAAAAAAAAAACAATGTTAACTAAAACTGAATTAATTAAATTTAAAACTTGAAATTTTAGACTCAATTGATCCCCGGCAACGGCGCCAAAAACTTGTTTGCCAAAATCTATACTAGCAAAAATACGCAAGTATACGCAGTCCACAAGTAATAAAGTGAAAGTAGAGTATCGTCCCACAGAGAAGAATTGATTCTATAATGACAAATTCCAAATTTAAACCAAATCAATTTTTAGTAAACAAATGATTTATGAATTCTGAAATTTCGAATTTAACCAACTAATTCTAAATTAAATTACTAACACTAGTCGAAAACAAATTTTTAAAGACTTAAGACTATAACTTCACTTAATGCTTGACTTTACTTAACATGTTTCCCTTCGGATTATGCTAGTTATTCTGAATTGTTAACCAGGAACACATCACTAATTATAACCATCTCTAGATGTATCATAAACGAATCAACTTAAATCCACAAAAGATAGAATTAAGATGAACACCCTAGTTAACTAATTCACTATATTTCTATGTGAATTACAATTAAAAAGGATTTAAAGCCCAAGTTCCCTATTTTTGATTACATGCGGTGAATAGATATATCTCTATCCTAATCACAAATTATGAATTCCATCAACAGCAGAAGACACAATCACATGCTATTATGGTCAGATCTAAATCTATACTTCATCTTTCGAGTTCATACAGATTATCTCAATAATTATTGGCCAGATAATTAACAATTCAGCACAAACCATAATAGACAATCCAGAAATAACTATTCATAATATTCAAAGAAGCATGTTATTCAAAACTACACATTAAGATCCATTATAGCCTTAAAAGAAATTTAGTTCATAAATAAACTAGAAATCATCATCCACAAGTTTAGTAACATCAAAAGTCTAGAATAAAGAGAAAAGAGAAGAAACACTGTAATCAATCCTTCAAACTCTGTCCGCCTCCTCCTTGCTTTCTCTTTGTTCTCAACTTGCTTCAAGTCTTCTCTAATTGCTCCAAACTAGGGTTTTCTAATAATAGATAGATCAATTACCAACTAGAAAACACCTACTTATAATATCTGATAAAACCCCTAATTAATTACAGAGTTCCAAATCCAAGTTCAAATCAAAACCATTTAAAACATCTGAAAAGTCAACTTTGCCCTCACTCGAACCAGCGCGGCCGCGCCTGGATTAAGCTTGCAAGGCGCGCGGCCGCGCTACTCTGACAACAAATTTTTTTCTAACTCTGGCATCACGCGCGGCCGCGCTGCTACCCAGTTCATTTTGGGCGCGGCCGCGCTGCTCTGAAATCCTGTAACATCAGCTGCATCAGCAACTTCATCCACTCGAATGTCCAATTCTCGCCCAATGCAATCCCAACATGTACAACCTACAAAAACACACAAAATACATGAAAAGTAACTGAAAACCATGGAAATAAACAATAATTCACGTAAATTGGCATCCGATTCGTAGGTATAAAACCTACTCATCAGGCAGTTGTGATAGATTTAAGTGGCAGCTGGGACGATCACTTGCCACTGGTAGAGTTCGCTTATAACAATAGCTATCACGCTAGCATCGGTATGCCACCATATGAAGCGTTATATGGAAGGAAGTGTCGAACGCCGTTGTGTTGGGATGAAGTTGGTGAACGGAGATTATTGGGACCAGAATTGGTACAGCAAACTGTGGATATCATTAAAGTAATAAGACAGCGGTTAGTAGCAGCCCAAGATAGCCAGAAGAAGTATGCTGACTTACATCGTCAGAAACGAGACTTTGAAGTTGGTAGCTTTGTGTTTTTGAAGGTATCACCCTGGAAAGGGAAGATCCATTTTGGGAAGAAGGGCAAATTGAGCCCTAGGTTCATAGGACCTTTTGAAATATTAAGGAGAATAAGTGAAGTGGCGTACGAGGTAGCATTACCTCCTGAACTTGAGCACATTCACAACGTGTTTCATGTATCAGTGTTGCGTCTGTATAAGCCAGACTACAAGCATGTCATTTCCTATGAACCAATTCAAGTCGAAAGGGACTTATCGTACGAGGAGATTCCTGTCTAAATACTTGATAGGAAGGAACAGAGGCTGAGGAATAAAACCATCCATTCTGTTAAAGTTCTCTGGAGAAACCACGCGGTGGAAGAAGCTACGTGGGAACTCGAGGAGAAGATGAGAGCAAATTACCCTCAGTTATTCGAGTAACCTTAGATCGAAATTCCGAGGACGGAATTTTTATAAGGGGGAGAGGATGTAATGTCCAGGAATTTTAAACATTGTATCGAATTTATTTTAATAAATAAAATTCATTTATTATATATTTTTACGAATTTAATTGGATCCATGTAATTATTATTATTTAATTATATAACTATATGGTTCAATAATTTTCCTTGCCTTAAAGGGGCTCACTAATAGTTTGAATAAATTAATGAGTAACCCTAGCATTTGATTGGCAAGAAAATTTGGGAAATTAAATAAATAATTTTATCGGATTTAATAATTTGAATAAAGAATTATGGTTAAAATAAATATTTTAAACAAGTAATTAATTGGTTTAGTTATTTAATTTAAAATATTAGAAATACAAGGTGGTTAATTTAATTTGGGTCACTTTCCTTTTATCTAGGATGGCCCATTTCTTTTATTTCGAATGGCCCAATACCCTTATCATTCTTGTTGGGCTGCCCTCCCAATCATTTAGTCGATCCAACTATTGGGTGAGCCTAATTTCTTCTCAGCCGGACTGGATCCTAGTTATTAAGTCAATTGGGCTAAGCCCAAATCTTTTGGCCAGTTAAATAAATGTTCAGTCGGGTTAAGTATTGGAAATGGATTGGGTCTATCAAATTGGGTTGGATCTGTTTCTTGTTGAAGCAATCTATCGGCAGCTTAATTGGGATAAACCGATCAAAAAATTCTCCTAAGCCTAGACCCTCAACTCAGACAAACACGGAAGAAAGCCTATCCAGACCTAACCCCTCAAATCAAACAGCCGAGCAAGAAACGATCGAAGCTCTCAATCAAATCAACCGGACTGAGCGAGTAACGGGAGAGGGTCGCCAGGCGTGCGCCGGCGACAGCGTGAGGCAACCGACGGACTGTTCAACGTTCAAGGCGGTTAATCGAAGCAACCGGGCAAGCGTCGCACGGACCAAGGGACAAAGCGACTGGCGATTGGACCGGTTGGGGTACGCGGCTCGAGGGCTGCCGGTAAGTTCACAGTTGGTGTAGATAGGGCTTACTTAGACAGCCGACCGACAGCTCCTCCCTCATACCATCGGTCATTGACCCATTCGCTAGGTTATTGCCCAAACAATTAGGGTGAAATCCTTCTATAAAATAGTACCCCCCAAACCCTGAACCGAATTTCAGATTTGGTGAGTTCAAAAAAAAAAGAAGAGAAAATTCGTTAGGCAATTGGTCTGTAAATGCCCCAAAATTTCACCTATTATTTCGGTAGGAGTAGAAGGACGGCAAATCGGTCTACACCAAGGTATAAATATCGACTGTGATGGTTTTGTTAAATTTTCCAGTTGTGTTGGGTTATAATATGCAATGTGATGGGTTGATTGTATAACTTGTGATGGCTTGTATAACACCTTTGGGTTAGTGTTGTTTGTGATTTTTCTTTTTCCTTCTGTGTTGGGTACTCGTTTCTGGGTATTGTAATTAGGTTGAAACCTTCCTTGTATTGGATTTAATTGTTTGTGGTATTGTTTGGGTTATACGGTTTGGTTAAGACTCTGTACGTTAATGAACCAAAAGATTCGGGCATCATGATTGAACATAGTAACTAGGATTTTTGTTGTGGCTTAGCATGCCCAGTAGATGTTTGATTTAATGTCTAAGCCAGACTTTGCTTCTCTTTGGGTTGAATAAATTGCCTTGCCAGCATGATGGTTCATAGGATCAAGCATTGGTTTCTATCTATGTGGTAAGGTTTGGCTGAACTCTGTATATCGCATGACTCTGTTGCCTGTGGTACTAAATAATGATTTTGGGTTTGGATTGAAAATAATTAAGCAGGAATAAAGTGATAAAATAATAATTATTTATTATTTATCACTAAAACTAAGAAATATTTAATTACTGTTTAAAATGAACAAGTATGAATGTTAATAAGTAATTATTTATTATTTATCATAAATAATAAATAAAGATAATAAATATTGGATTATTATTTAATTAAGATTAAAAAGTATAAATAAAGTTAACTAATTAATTAATTATTTATTATTTATCACTAAATAATAAATAAAGATAATAAGTATTTAATTATTATTTAATTAATATTAGATAATAATGAATAGAATTAATAAGTAATTATTACTTATCAATAAGTGATAACTAAAGAAAATAAATATTTAATTATTACCATTTAACTAATAATTAAGTATGAATAAAATTTATGAATTAATTATTTATTACTTATCAAGAAGCAATGCATAAAGATAATAAATACTTGGTTATTATTTAATTAATATTAAATAATAATTAAGTATGAATGAAGATAATAAGTATTTAATTACTATTTATTGTTTAAAATTAAATAATAAATAAAGATAATGAATATTTAATTATTACTAATAATAATAAAGTATAAATAAAGATAGTAAATATCTAATTATTAACTAATAATAATTGGGTATGAATAAAGCTAATAAGGATAACAACTACTTAATCATTAATGAAATAATGATTGAGTATGAGTGAGATTAATAAGTTGATTATTTACTTTTGGCCTGAATAAAAATAATAAATACTTAAGGACTATTTAACTAATGTTAAATCATAATTAAGTGTGTGTAGAATTAATACATTAAGTATTTAATTGATGTCAAATAAGGAACAAGATTAATAATTACTCAATTACCCTTAAGGTAATAGTAATTAAGAGTAAACTAAATAAGTGATCAATTGTTTTTCTGTTGTCTTAAACCAAAATAAATTTATTATTTATTTTATAAATAATAAATAAGGATTATTAACCCATATTTAGAGACAAATAAGGGGAATACATGAGTACTCAAATAATAGGTAACCATGATTAACTATTATTTATTTTTAAATAATAGCTAGAGGCCATTAAATTAAATTCTGTTTAGCTAATGATTAGATAGTAATTAAATGTAATTGGTAAATTGTTTATCTGCCAAATAAATGGTATAGTAAGGTGTGCCAATATACAACTATGCCATATTAATTGATAAATCGATTTTATCAAATGATAGGTCACTCAAGATCAATTAATTAAAGCTAAAATTTATTTGTAGCTGAGCAAACAGGCAAGTTCCCTAACTTCATTCTTTCAGTATATTGAATGCAAGTTCTATCTTACTCAACTTTTACATTGAGCAAGTTTCTAAACCTTATGCACTATTTTTAATTCGTGCAAAAAGGTATATATTATTGCAAGTTATTCTTTAAGCTTGAATCTTATCTCCAAGCATGCTTTAAGTGGTTTAATCATTTTTAAAATTATCCACCTCTGTGTATTTATTGACATTCGCACTCGTGCATTTGAATTCCTATATTTATTTAAGTTCAGAAATTTAAGAACTATTCATGGTTAAGTCTGAACCCTTGTTCGGTCAGGCAAGTGTGTGAGAATTTATAAAAGCTATCCGAACCAATCGATGGTAAGAATTCTTAGACTGTATGAACACCCCTTTTTATTTATAGGGGAGTACCCCAGGTACCGTATATAAGGTACAAATAGCAGAGTTAAATGTTATGCATACACATAGCGTACGCGAGGCTGATCCCCTCAAGTACTTATTCTGTAGCCAGTAACCAGAGGGTCAACTAGCTATTGACTCCTTTGGAAGTTATTGTTCAAAGTCTACTTGACTATCAATTGTTCTAAAAGCATTTATTGTTATTGCTTTTGATAATTCTATTGTTGAAATCTCTTTCTATATCCCTTTCATCATGATATATCCTTATTGTTGTACTTTAAAACTTGCTGAGCAAACTCGTTGCTCATCCTTGCTATATCATGACTTCATTGCAGCTAAACCCGAGACGTCAGGGAAGAACAAAGGGAAAGAAAAGATGAAGTGATAGACTTCATGTAGCAGATTTTAAATTTATGTGTAGTCAATTACTGTTAATGTAATTTAAACCTTGACATTTATTTAGGGTATGGATTTGTGTAAGTGTTTAAGGTTATTGTATTCTGGGACTAGCAACACCTTTGAAATGAACAACGTATGTTTATTATATTCCGCATTTTAGTTACCATATGTTGTTAGAGGTGAATGTTTGTATTGGATTGTGATGACCGGATCCGGGTATTTGGAAGACCCGAATTTGGGGGCGTCACAGTGATTGCATACCTTCTGATTAAAGGGATATGCTAATAATATAAATGTTTATATATTTATATTGTTGTATTTTATCATCACTTGAGGTGGTGGCTTAGTGGTGGGAAGCCGGACATAAAGTCCCATAAACGTGGGTTCAAGTCCTGGTAAGCTCCTCTATTGTCAAGTAGTCTCATGCTCTGAATTTATTCGGGGGTAAGCTGAGTTGTGCCGACGAAGACACCACTAAGACCTCCAAAAAAAATTTAGTTCTCATGCATTTATAACATGCACAATATTTTACCAAACAATTGTTACAGTAGCAAATGTATAGTATTTTAACTCAATAATTATTACAGTAGTAACTGCACATTATTTCATATTATAATTGTCACAACACGGTAAGTCGTATTATTTGATATACTATAAATAAATGATTCAGGGGGAGAATGTTGGTTTACATTATTTTAGTTTTATTGATCATAAGTTGTTTTGTAGTGTTATTATATTTTCAGAATATTGATGAGATAACAAAAGATTTCTTGAAGTCTTGGTTCTTAAAAGAAAAAGAGGATTGAAGACATGAAGGCTTGAAGAAATGATTGAGTCTTTAGGAAATAAATGTAAGATCCTAATTTTAATTATATCTCAATCAAGACTCTAGAATTTGCGTTGCATGGAAATAATCATGGAAGTAGTTAATTAAAATAGAAACAATTAATTACTTCTTCCTAAATTGCATATTATATGATTCACTCACTCCATACTAAAACTTGGCTGGCACATGCAATTAGAATCAATGGAATAACAAAGCTTCCCACTTTAGAATATCTTAGGGACCCGCCCACCATGTTGCACTATCATGGGTATAACATCTCATTACTTGATATATTCCTTCTATCATATTCCATTATCATGGGCAGAACATTGTTTTTATTTAAAATACAAATGTTGCCCATCTTCTCCCACCATTGCCATGATTAAAAAGAAATGGTACCCACCCTCTTCCACTATTCTAATATCATATCATTTTTTATGCCTTTAATATAAGTTGCCCATTACTTGATTAAATTCCCATAGTGGGCAAACTACTTTTTATGTTGCCCATTATCATCACATGATTGACTAATTAATTCCTTTGATGGCTAAGCTTTATTCCTACGGTCAAATAATTTGTCAGAAAATGAATTCTACCTGAATGCTTTCCTAATGGCTATACTATTCCTCTCTTATAAATCCGTCCAGCCCTGGCTCAAATAAAGGAGGGAATAACCAGAACAAAAAGATATACATTCTGAAATTCTCTTTTCAGATACATTTTAAGAGCTGCTAAATTCTTTATTGTAAAGTATTAAAAGGTTGTTGTACACTTCAAGCTCATTGTTAAATTTAGCTTCAAATCATTGTGCTTTAACGAGTGATATCTTTACTCAACTATTTGATTATTGTATATTAGTTGAGTTTTGCATTGTTGATATAATTATTATTTTGATCATAGTTTATCGTGTTATCATCTTTTAATAAATTTTGTAAATAGTTGATAGACTAAATAGTTAAGTATTTTCTAATTCTGATTGAATTAGGGGTCTTTACAAGAAAGTTCAAGGGTGTATAGGTGCACGGAGAACAAAGGTACTCCGGATGTATAAGTACTCAAAGTTGTGAAAACTTATTTTATAAAGGGGTTTAATTGTAAACCAAGTTTATTAATAAAAGAGTCTTCAATACTAGTAAGTATTGGACGTGAACTGGGCCACTAGATTAAAGGGTAGGGGTCAAAACACGTAAAAATCTTGTTGTTATGATTTACTGTTTATCTTGTTTATATTATTTTCATTCTGCACTTGATTATATCACACATACGTCACATAATATTTACAACTCTTCCTTTAGAAAATTCATTTTGAAAAGCTTCCTCTAAAAGATTGTTTGGAAATATTATTTTATTTCTTCAAAAACTATTTTGAAGTCTAGTCTACTTTATTTTGTACACTCCACAAATTTATACTATCAAGTTAGTTGACACTATGAAACTTATATGTGATAAATACTAATTAAATTATAAATATACATATAGGTTGATCAACTACATTTATATTTCAAGTTATTCCTAGTTATGAAATCTTTTGTTGCATTCTTCTTTAAATTTTCGAGTGAAATTTTCTTATGTTCAGCAGTACTTTAGAAAAATCATAGTAAATTTATCTTTTGTCATAACTGAGTGATTCCAAAGTCTTTTTTCATTAGTTTTTCGTCCTCTATAACTTTGAAGAAGGAAGTAAAGTCATTTGATATCATCTTCATGTTTTAAAATACTAAAAATCATAACTTGTCCTAATTTTCGTCAGTAGTTTCAGCCCAAACTTAGAAAGTTCATAACTCAGTCATATTAACTCCGAATGGAGTAATTATTGAGTCTATTTTGTATATCTTTTCGAGAGCTACATTTTCTTGAAAAGATAAAGAGATTTTAAAAACTCTAAAAGACCCAAAAGTCAAATTCTTTACTGCTACAAAGACTAACAAGGAAGGATTTGTTCGACTATTAATTTTGTGTTTCATCGTATCAAGCTAAAGGGTTATTATTTCTTTTAAAATCATAAAGGGATTATCATTTTTTTCATACTCCATATTATGATAAGAGATTATTATTCGTTTTTACAACTTTATCATTAAACGGTGAAAATCTTTTAAAAAATTATAATATCCTTAATAATTTGTGTTTCATCTAATATCTTTTTATCTGAATTTTCTTATTGAATTTTAATTGTGATTTTTGAACTGAAAACTTTATATTTTCTTGAACTTAATATTTTATGAAGATCTCTAATCGATTTTCTGGTTATCATGTTGACAATTTGGACTCTAGATAAATTAAATTAAAAATCGTTAATGTTTATTCTATATCTCATTAGTATGATTATTTCTGTCCATTCATTATATCATTGATTTGTAATAAGTATTAAAACTAAGTTGTTGAGAATGTCATTGGCCTGGGTGCAAGACAGTATTATTGTTTGGTGTCTTTTGCCTGTGTAGTAAAGACACGTGGTAAAAATTCTCTTTGACCCGTAGTGCAAAGAGTAACTGTTGATTGGCATGATCATGACCATTGGTGTTATATTTGAATATCTTTGGCCCGTAGTGCAAAGATAAACTGTTGATTGGCATGAACATGACCATTTGAATATCTTTGGCCTGTATTGCAAAGATGAATTGTTGATTGACATTATTATGAACTGTTGATTGATGTTACATGGATAAAATATTAAATGGTGAATTTTCAAAGATGAGAAGATAGTAGACATTATGATCTACTTTACTCTTCTAATAAATAATTACTTGTTCTGCTGCAGTTATCGTTAAAAACTTACATTATCTTTAAATCTCTGAATTATTATTATTATTGGTTTTGGGTGTGAACATTGTCGTTGTAATAATAATTATAAATAGTGAAGTTCGAGTCTGTTAGTTGTGTATTCTAGCGACCCAAGTTTTGGGTTATGTAGACCCGAAATTTGGGAGAGTCACAAACAGTTCCTCTTTGCACCCCTAGTCGAAGAGAACTTTCACCACGTGTTATTACCACAAAGGCTAAAGACACCCAACAATTATACTGTCTTTGTACCCAAGCTAAAAAAAAATTTCACCACAGTGATTATAACAATGATATAATAGATGAATATAAATAATAAGATCAAGAATAAATATTAAGGATTTATAATTTAATTTATTCACAGTCCAAACTGTCAACACGATATCTAGGAAATCACTTAGAGTTCTTGAAAAAGTATAAAGTTCTAGAAATAATAAGGTTCACGGTTCATCTGTAACGTTTAAGATTTAATAGGAAGATTCAGATCAAAAGATATTAGATAAAGCACAAACTATTAAGTATATTCTAATCATCACAAGAATCTTTACCGTTTCATGATAAAGCTATAAAAACGAATAATAATCTCTTACCATAATATAAAGTATGAAAAAAATGATAACTCTTTATGGGTATGAAAGAAATGTTAATCCTTTACGAGTATGAAAGAATATAACATCCCGTATGAGTATGAAAGAAATGATATCCCATACAAGTATCAAAGAAAATAATAGCACTTACGAGTATAAAAAAATGATATTACTTACGAGTATCAAAGAATGATAACCCCTTACAAGTATGAAGGAAATGATATCTCATACGAGTATGAAAGAAAATAATATCACTTACGAGTATGAAACAAAATGATATCTCTTTACGAGTATGAAAGAAAATGACCCCCCATACAAGTATTAAAGAAAATGACACCACTTACAAGTATGAAAGAAATGATATCACATACGAGTATACAAAAAATAATATCACCACTATAAGAAAAAAGCCTAATTTCGACGGAATATTCCACCGAAAATGAGTTTATTCCGTCAAAATAAAGGCCGTCAGACTTTATTCCGTCGACAATTCCGTCGGGATTACATAAGATCGACGGAATTATAGTCGACGGATAATTCCTTACAAGTATGAAAGAAAATGACACCCTTTACAATTATGAAAGAAATGATATCTCATACGAGTATAAAAAAAACGATATTACTTACGAGTATCAAAGAATGATAACCCCTTACCTCGATATTGTGAAACACAAAATTAGCTGAATAAATCATTCCTTGTTCGTCTTTGCAGCAGTAAAGAATCTCACTTTCGGGTCTTCAAGAGTTTTAAAATCTCTTTATATTTTCACAAAAATGTGACTCTCGAAAAGATATACGAAATAGACTCAAAAATCACTCCATTCGGAGCTAACATGACTGAGTTATGAACTTTCTAAATTTGGGTTGAAACTAGTGACAAAAATTAGGACAAGTTGCAGTTGTTAGTAAGTCATGAAGATGATATCAGATGACTTTTCTTCCTTTTTCAAAGTTGTAGAGGACGAAAAATTGAGGAAAATAGGATTTGAAACCACTCAATTTAGACAAAGGATGAATTTACTATATTTTTTTAAAGTGATGTTGAACATAAAAAAATTTTACTCGGGATTTCAAAGAAGAATGCAACAAAAGACTTCATAACTTAGAATGACTTGGAATATAAATGTAGCACTCTAACTGATATTTATTAACACTTAAGGTAGCCTAGCATACTTAGAGAGAAACTTACATTAAAAAATCTTAGAGAGTAGAAGAAAATATAAGTAAGGAAGTTACGAATTTTCTTATGTTAACCCCTCTTATTTATAGCCAAAAACCTATCACACTTTATAAATATATTATTCATCCATTATCATTATCTTTAAATTTATTATTTATAATGATTTACTCATATTATTTCATTATCATTATTTATTCAAAAAGAATAATTCATTATCATTATTTATTCAAAAAGATTAATCCATTATCATTATTTATTTAAAAAATTAATTCATTATCCTTATTTATTTAAAAAGATTAATTCATTATCATTAATATTCAAAAAGATCCATTATCATTATTTATTCATAATGATTTACATAAATTAATTCATCATCATTAACTTTAATTTATACCTTTCATAAAAAAATTATCTTTAATTTATCACATATTAATTATCTATATTTTTCACATTTCAAAATTACATTTAATCTTTACTATTCATAATTATTATTATATTATCCATTTTCTTCATTATTGACTTAATGTATTACTATCATAGATATTAGTGTTCTTCAAATAATGAGTATGTCTAACAGTTTAATGCTCGTGACTTTTAATTACGTAACTTTCTATTATTACCCTTACTAATTATTGGTTCAATAATATAAGATATTATGACAATTATTGTGACAACCTCAAATCCATGTATTTGCTACAGTGGATTGGTGCTTACTATCTAACACTAAATCATTCTAAGTATAAATATTATAGACTCACAATACTGACAACTAGAGCGTGCCCAGAAAAGAGAGGGTCTTCCGTACAAATAACGTGCAATTAAATAACTTTTTTTCTTGACAGAACTTCTATACATTGCCAATAATGCTAATTGGTCTAATAATAATGTGACGCCCCCAAAATAGGTCCATACAACCCATTTTGAGTCGCCAATAACATTCCACAAAATACAAATACGAATTTTCACATTTACAACAAATAAGTGTTGTGCAAAATACGACAACACAATACAAATACGTCTTAAATTTTCAATACATTTATTGTCACACTAATAGTAAGGTATTGAGACACTTCTATTATCTCGGACCATCACTCCATTCCCCGGCTAGTCCCCGCTACACTCTCTTTTCCCGAGGAGAACAATGGAACAAAAAGGAAAAGGGTGAGCACAAATAGCCCAGTAAGAAATATCATGACTAAGATAATGAAGAATAAAAATTATCTTTAGTCTTCAACAATAATAAATCAGAGATTTAAAGATATTATAATTGTTCAACACAACAACTGCAGCGGAACGAAGAATCCATTAGAAGAGTCAAGTAGATTATAATATCCACCATCTTCTATAAGTTAAAGGATCACCACCAATATTTTATCCCTGTAACACCAATCAATAGCTCATGTTTATGAACATCCAAATCAACAGTTTATATTCAACAGCCTCTCTTTGCACTATGTTCCAAAGATATTTATTTATAACATCATCGGTCATGATCATGCCAACGCCAGTTCATCTTTGCACTACGGGCCAAAGAGAACTTTCACCATACGCCTTTGTTTGTAACACCAAAAGTCATGATTATACCAATACACAGTTTGGTCAAAATCATGTCACGCCAGTTCATCTTTGCACTACGGGCCAAAGAGAACTATCACCACAATTTAAGTATGAGGATAAGGATGATGACAATGATACAGTGAGATTAAGGATAAGAAAAGCTTTATAATTTAATCAGTATCAAAGATTGACCAAATTGCCAACACAGTGACCAAATTGTGGAGTCAAATTCAAGAATGATATTCAAGAAATTATTTCATGCTTCAACTATAACGTATAAAATGAAATAGAAAGATTCAAGTGAAAAGATATTAGATGAAGCACAAACTATTAAGGATATTCTACTAATTTTCAGGGATTTTCTCCATTTAAAAATAAGGTTTTGGAAACAAACAAAGATTTCTTATCATAAATGGAGAAATGTGAAAGAAAAAGATATCCCTTAAAGAGTACAAAAGAAATGATACGTTATACGAGTATAACAGAATATATGAAACTGCAAATGGATTTTCACCCGTCATGCGATAATCCGCGTAGACAGATTATTTTCACAACAGATTAATAAGTAATGAATACAAAGGGTTATTCACCAGGCATGCGTCAATCCGCACGGACAGGTTATACCCACAGATTAATAAGGAATGAATACAAAGGGTTATTCACCAGGTACGACACTCGTACATACAGGTTATTCCCACAGAATAATAAGGAATGAATACAAAAGGATATTCACCAGGTACGACACTCGTACATACAGGTTATTCCCACAGAATAATAAGGAATGAATACAAAAGGATATTCACCAGGCATGCGTCATACCGCACGGACAGGTTATCCCCACAAATTAATACAGAATGAATAACAACCTTTATGAGTATAATATCACTTACGAACATGAAAGCAAATGATATTATATATGAGTATGAAAGAAATGATATTCCCTACCTTCGTTAACAAAAGACTGGATGTTGCTTTCTATGAAGTTTACTAACTTTGGACAATACTAGTATTCTCACAAATACTCACAATAGTCTAGCACACTAAGAGAACTTAAGAAATTTAGAGAGAGAGGAAGTATAGGCAATGAAAGTGTGAAAATTTCTTAAGCAACCCCTCTCTATTTATAGGAAAATCAAGGTGAGGGCATTTTGGTCATTTCCCCAACTTTTCTTGGTTTATTACGCTTATACCCTTGGCATATTCTTTTAATATTATCCATCCATTTTTTCTTCAATTTATATCATCCATCCATTTTTTCTTTAATCTATATCATCCATCCATTTTTTCTTTAATCTATATCATCCATCCATTTTTTCTTTAATCTATATCATCCATCCATTTTTTCTTTAATCTATATCATCCATCCATTTTTTTTAATCTATATCATCCATCCATTTATTCAAAAAGATTAATCCATTATCAAAAGATAATTCCATTATCAAAAAGATAAAACCATTATAAAAAAATAACTCCATTATCACAATAAATCTCCTTTTCTGTATTATTGAGTTAAATGTATTAATATCACAGATAGCATATACTCGCAATACTGACAACTAGATTATTCCCAGAAAGAGGGGGTCTTCCATAAAAATGGCGCGCAATTAAATAACCATTTTCCTTGACAGAATTTCTAGACATTGTCAATAATGCTAAAATATCCTATCAATTAATATGAGTTACAGTGTCGTGACAAATAATAAAAATATTATGCAGATGCTA
Organism: Aralia elata; assembly: GCA_034770075.1. Lineage (NCBI taxonomy): Eukaryota > Viridiplantae > Streptophyta > Magnoliopsida > Apiales > Araliaceae > Aralia > Aralia elata. Next base: position 100,235,943 of record CM068384.1, on the reverse strand, counting down.
CTCTAACAATTATTGAATCAAGATACTGTGCAATTGCTACTTTATCAATTATTGAATCAATAATTTAAAATACTGTGCAACACCGTGTGCATGTGAAATACCGCGTACTACTGTGGAATAACGCGTTTTACTGTTCTTTTTATTACCGGCTATTTCAACAGTTGCAGGTGATAATACTGTTGTTTTCAGTATCCGACAATGGGGCCCACTATCGTTGACAATATTGTCATTTCGGCGCCGTCGTACGGTACCGAATATAATATTTCCCGACAGAAAGAATATTCCCCGACAAAAGGAATATTCCTCGACATACTGTTTATCAGATAATTTGCATGTAACACCCTTAACTATCATTTATAACAATTAAGCACTTCACTATTTAAAAAAATAATCATAAAGAAAATAATAAACTTTTATTTCATAAAGTCGGGATCTTACAAATATCATATCAAATAATATGATTTACTATATCGTGACAATTATTGATTTAATCATATGAAATACTATACAATTACTACTGTAACAATTATTGGATTAAAATACTATACAATTGCTACTGTAACAATTATTGAATCAATAATTATGAAATACGTACTGTGTAATACCGCGTGTTATCGTAAAGTACCGCACGCGTGATACTCTACTTTTATTACCGAGTATTTTAATAGTTAAAAGTGATAGTAACGTTGACAATTTTTATTAAAAGAGTTATTTCTGTCGTTTTCTATATCCGATGATTACATAATTGTGGGGACCATCAATGATTGGTTGTTTCGGCGCCGTCTTACTTTACCGAATATTCTTCGACAGAAAAAATATTCTCCGGCAGAAAGAATATTCCTCGACAGAAAGAATATTCCCCGACATTGTATAATTTGCACATATCACATTTAACTTTATCAATTTAACACCTTACTGTTTAGCATAATAATTATAAAAAAATTAAATTCTCTTTATTAAAAATTCGGGGTCTTACACTCTGTTTCTGAGTTTTAGACGGAAAAGAAAAGAATAAAAAACTTAAATTAGAACAAAAAAGAAAAGAATAGAAAACTTAAAATTTTCCTTTGTGTTGTTTCTAAGTTTTTAATAGAAAATAATAGAAAATTTAAAAATTTTCTTTTCTTGCGTTTTTGAGTTCCAATGAAAAGAAAAGAAAAGAAAAGAAAAATATCACTTTTATAAATTTACCTTTCTATTAATTATAACCATTGAACCATGAATAAAAATATGCAAGATAAATTTTATAATCAAATACAAATATACAAATAAATATTAAACAAAAACTACTTCTACAAAGTCATTGTCATACCATATCCAAAAGTCATCAAACATAATTTGTATTATTAATACTAACGGAGATTATCCTCACCATGGTTCAGTTGTCCCTGCCACAAAACCAATGGAAGAAAGAATTGAATGAGGGGTTGTGATAGGAATTCCTCCAAGAAAATGTGCCTTTGTGGGAGCAGTTGTGAAGTTCTGACCAACACCAACAAATTGTACCTTAAAGAAAGGGTTGTTCATGGAAAGTGAAAATCATTGGTTAGAGCTCGGAAGCACCTTCACATCATGGGGAAGATGCACAGAATACGCATTCTGTTGAACGTGGTAAGCTGTTGTTAAAAAATGAGAGCCACTTCCCTATTGTTGTTGAAGTTTTTCTAAATAGTAAAAGCCATCAGAGATGAAATGATTGAAGAGAATCAATTGTCTGACAAAGAACTTCTAAAAAGAACAAACAGATAGACAATGAGTTGATTTGGTAGATAATAAAATTCGGTGATGAACCAAACATTGTGTAGAAGTAATTTCGAAGTATCAGCATAACTATCCCTTACTGAGAATAGGATCAATATGGATCCAATCTCATGACCTCATCTTCTTCAGAAAAATCTAGATACTCTAGTTAATGGTGAAAATTCATTGTAATCTATATTTTAAACGGAAGAGTTATAATCAAAGGACGCATTCAAATTGTCATACAAAACAAATGGATATAGCTCAATTCGCATACATCTCCCAGATGACCTGGAAAGTACAGTTGCATAAATTATACACACACTCTGTAAAAGGATAACATTGAACCTAGTTTTCACCCGATTGACATTTGTTAGAGGTGTTAAATGTATCTGCAGTGGAGAAGGTCATAAATGAGAAGAAATAAGAGGATCAGACATGATATCCAACGTTTCTTTCTCTTTTTCTTTATCAGCTTAGGTTTAGTAGATAAAAATAAATTGGAGACATGGGTTGTAATTTAAAATTTATTATATTGAAAGTTGGGGATAATATAGGAATTATAAAATATTACTTATTCTAATTTCTTTTCTGTCCAAATCAGGCCAATTTTAGACGAAAAACTTTGGCAGAAAAAGTGGCCAAGTTTTCTATCCATTTTTTTTCTTTTCTGTTTATTAAAAAACTCAGAATCATAGGAATTGGAAAGAAAACTTAAATTTTTCGTCCATTTCTTTTCTTTTATGTCTATTTAAAACTCAGAAATAGACAGTTACATTTTATCTATTTGATATAAAATCTTTGAAATATTATTGATGTTAAGTAGAGATACCCAAACCAAATTATTTTGATGCGGATTCAATTAAATCTGAGATGAACAACCCTAATATTAGGAGAAATTTCTGGTCGAATATTTCGGTAAGACCACAAGTGCTTAAAACAAACGCATATAGTCATTTAAAAAGTAGAGTGTTGATCAACATAGAGTACAATAGGTTGATCACCTACAAGTGCTCGTAAGCATACCAGTTTGCAGTTGAATTACTGTGAAACCTTTTATGGACAGAAAAGATAATAAGTTCAAGGTCTTATGACCGTTCAGTATATCGTTTTAAAAATACTTTAAATAAAAAGAAAGTATTATTCTTATTTATTCAAATTGTTTCACGATTATTGTTCAGTTGTTGAAGTAAGATAATAAGATTCTTGATTTTGTTGTTATTAAACTATTATACTTGCTGGGCAATTAAATGCTCATCCTTATTTTAGATTAAATGTTTTCAGCTATGACCGAACGGATTGAAGGTTCTGGTAAAGACAAAGAAAATGGAAAGATGAATGATTAAGAAGACGTTTGTAATAAGTGTAATAGTATTGTAATATGTTTAATATTATTATGTTTTGAACATGTAAAAGTATTTAGAACCTGGGATTGGGCGGATATGATTGTAATAATATAGTAATTACATTCGTGTCAAAAAGATTATATAGTTAGATATATGTGGATGTTGTAGTACCGTGTAGCACCGGACCCGGGTTTGAAGGTACCCGGATTTAGGGGGGTCACATTAATTTTTGATATGTAAAGATGAAAAATAATAAAAATATACATTTAAGTAACTTAATGATTATATATAATACTATATAAGAATAATAATACTATAAAATATAGAAAATAAACAAGTACATATAAAACGATCTTGAAATAATGCGGTGCATCGACGGTTCAAAGGCAAATATCAAAATTGCATCAGTCCCAATTTAATTTTTCAAAACCAAAATCGCACCGATGTAGTCAATGATTCAAATAAAACCCGACCGATTCGATACAGTTCGACCGATTTTGAATCGGTTTCGATTTAAATCATCATACCTATACAAAACAAAGGGCAAAAGGGACAAATACACCACTATACTTGGCAACTCTTTAGTATTTGACAACCAAAATTTTAAAATATGTAATCACCCCATTAAACTAATTAAAATTACAGAATCACACCACTCTTTTAAATCATTGGAATGAATCATCTCAGATTGAAGCCCTAAATATTCTTCGAATTTACAGAGCAAAAAATATATATAAATTTATAGTGATAAAAGATGGTGAGATGAAGGATTGAAGATCAATGATTTAAAACCCTAGATAGAAGATGATGAAGGAACTAATCCAAAAATTAACCGAGATGAAGATAAGCAAAATCAAATAGAAGAAGATGAAAGAAGATGTGGGTTTCTTCAATTCTCTCTCCTCATGACTCGAACCAAGTTGTTTGCTTCATCTTCTCTAAAAATTAAACCTAGATGTCTAGAAAGATTATTCTTTTGTCAAACCCAGATGAGTTTCTTTTGTAATGTAATAGATGTTTTGGTTTTCTAATTTTATTTTTATTTTTCAATTTTTTAATATTATTTTGCTAGATATGTAATGGTTTGAATTTATTTTTTTTGTTTGCACAGACACGTGGATAGGACAGTCGTTCAATTAATTTGTTAGAATGGCTTAATCGTAAGATTTTAATTAATTTAATTATATTATATATTTTTAAAATTTATTGGGGTAATGCTAAAAAGTAAATCACCACCACGGGTAATAACTTTTTTGCCCAAAACAAAGCATCTGAAAATACTCAAATACTGGGGATAAACCGTGTGTATAAGCTCAGATCCAAAAAACAAAACATTTCACTTTCCTTTCAGACTGAAAAAAGCCAATTTTAAGATGAGCAAGGAAAAAAAAGCCAATTTTAAGATGAAGAGAAATGTTTGTTTCATCTGCAGAAGAACTGTTCTTGGTGAATCTCAAGGTACTCTTTTTTCTCTCTCTCCAAACCCATTACTCTTGCCCTCAGATTTTTATTGTAACAGTAGCAATCTACTTCTCTTTCATTCTCATATACCTGTTGCCACTGTTTCAAGAAATTCTGAGAAACCCAGATCAAGATTTGATAACATTACCAACCTCAATGATGCTCACAATCTGTTCGATGAGATGGCTCAAAGAAAACCTCTGCCACCTACAATCCAATTCAATAAATTGTTGGGGGCAGTTTCAAAAATGGTAAATTATATTGCATCTATTGACTTGTTTAAGAAGATGGGTGTATTGGGTATTCATTCCAGTAGATGAATATACTATGACTACAGTAATAAACAGTCTTTGCCACTTGAAACAAGTCAACTATGGTTTTGCTATCTTAGGCACCTTCTTCAAGTGTGGTTTTATACTAAATGTGGTTACCTTCAACACTCTTTTAAAAGGTCTTGTTGGAGAAGATAGGACTCCTGAGGCAGTTGAATTGTTCAAGAAGTTGATGAGAACTAAAGTTTGTAACCCTGATGAAGTCACGTATAATACAATTATTAATAGGCTTTGCAAGGCAGGGAACACTATCAACGCCATTCGGTTACTTAGGAATTTGGAAGAAGGTAGTTGTAAACCGGACTCAATAACTTATACCACTGTCATTGATAGTCTATGTAAGGACAAAATGATAGATGAAGCTTTGAAACTTTTCTCGGTGATGATACATAAAGGTATTCCGCCAGATGTTATCACTTACAACTCATTACTTAACGGTTTATGCAAATTTGGTCGATTGAAAGAGGCTGAGAGAATGTTAAGAGACATGGGCACTAAAAAAATCTACCCGAATGAGTATACCTTCAGTATATGGGTGGATACAATTTGCAAAGAGGGGAGAATTGAAGATGCAAAGAAAGTCATTCAAATCATGAGAGAAAGTGGCATCGATCCTGATGTTGTCACATACAATGCACTAATCGATGGTTACTGTTTACGAAAGCAAATAAACAACGCTACGGAAGTGTTCAATTCTATGGTAGTGAAGGGATTACTGCCCAACGTTGTTAGCTATAACAGTTTAATTAATGGTTGTTGCAAGCTAATGAAAGTTAATGAGGCCATGCATCTCTTTAGAGAAATGTCTTCCAAGGGGTTGAAACCAGACATCGTTACTTACAACACTTTGTTACAAGGATTATTTCAAGAAGGAAATCATTTGGCTGCACAGGAACTCTTTCTCGAGGTGGAAAGGCAAGGCCAGACTCCAGACCTTTTCACGTATCGTATCCTGTTTGAGGGATGCAAAAATAAGCAAAGTGCTAAGGCGTTGTCTTTGTTTCATATTATGGAAAACCGTGGATTAAACTCTGATATTCATCTTTACACTATTCTTATTGATGGAACCAGCAAGGATGGAAGGTTTGATATTGCCAAGGATCTTTTCAATAACCTTTCTTCCAAAGGTTTGCAACCTGATGTTTATACATATAATGTAATGATAAATGGGCTTTGCGGTGAAGGGTTATTGGATGAAGCAGAAACGTTGCTTATGAAAATGGAAGAGAATGGTTGCTTGCCTGATATTGTCACTTACGACATTGTTTTTCTAGGCTTTCTGAAGAGAAATGCTTATGACAAGGCTGTAATACTTCTGGACGTAATGATTGGGAGGGGTTTCTTACCTAATCCATCTACTTTTTCCATGTTGCTAGACCAACTCCCAGATAAAGGACAAGTTGCCACTTTGCTTGATAAAGTTCTGAAACTTATGCCGAAGGGCAAAAGAAACAATGGATTCCCATCTGCCGAAGTAGTTTCGTAAGCTGCTAAAAGGGCAAACCGTTGCTAGTAAGAGAGGAGAATTGGGTATGAACAACTTGATTCCAACATTTTATAATATCCTTTAACTAAATGAGACTGATTAATGAGATGTAAATGTTGCAACTTATAGCAAGGTGATACTGCGTGCCCCCAACTTTGTATTTTGTATTAAAACTTTATTATTGAATTTTACATTCTTTTTTTCTGCCATTTAAATCACTTAATTATGGTTTGCTATCTTGCAGTTTTTTTGAGTTGGATATGAAGGTAATCTGGCTCATTTCTGCACTCTTCACAGATCACGCATTTGGGAATCGCAACAAAGCTCTTTCTTACACAAGACTGCTCTAAACACTGGTTGAGGTGCACTCCTCAGGCCTTCATGGCCTATTATTCTCCTCTAGATAATCTAATATGTTTCTCAGTCATTGTTCTCTTCCTTTCTTTGTTATTTCTTCTCAAATCAAATTGTTCCTCGTAGTAGCTATAAATTCGGATTTGTTTTAATACTTATTTAAATATATGCAAAACTTTAATCTTGCTGAATGTAGTCTGTGTGGTTTTAGTTGTAACTTTCTATCAATCAATTTTCAGGGAAAAGGAAGTTGATTTTCTTGGAAAAATTCTATTCTTAGCTCTGTTTTATATATTCTTCTGTTTTCTTTGTCAGATGCATTTTTAACTTATTTTTTCTAGATGTGTATTGTAATCAATAGAAAAACTAATTCCCTCAATTAAGTTTAATTTTCTTATGCACATTAATGTAATCTGAACATAAACATAGTTTTAAATAATAGGATTACATTAAATAATAGTTTTAAATGCTAAAATTTTCACAAAAACTATCATCATGGCCAAATTCTTATAATCTATCCGTGTTGCACCACCAGAAATTAAAAAAAAAACATATATCTTTCTATAAAAGCATTCAAAATGATGCACTGTTTTATATATTTAAAGTTAGACTTCCAGATATTTTCATGTATATAGACTTGTAATTTCAAACACTTTTTAAGTTTAAATGTTATATGATTCATTTAATTTTTGTCAATACGAATATTATAAATTGTCTGAGTATTGTACAATTATATATAAAAAAAATCAAATCTTTGATGATTCATGTCAATTTTAAATGTAGAAATGTCAATGGTTATGAGATGTTTGAAATTCATTGCTTCAAGTCACTACTCAAACAACCATACAAATGTATCATCAGTCTCATCGCTCAATAGTGCACACTCAAACAAAACAGAATGATAATGATAATTTACCACCATAAAAGGAGCAAATGACATGGAATATTTGTTTGTTCGGTATGTGGTATCAAAAGTAACAACGTCACCAAAATTGTGTAAGCAAGTATTAACCGATAATCTATTCACATAAGACATCCTATACGATTATCCACGTCTGGTTTGACACTAAAATAAAATTTGAATCTATTGCATCGTGTGCATTATTCAAATCGATATTATCACGTCTAATATCTTTAATTATATTTCGCACATCTGTTTCAGAGAACTTAAAATTCCTCATACCTCATCCTAATGAGCTCAGAACATTCATCATCCTGCTTGGACCAATCACAACGCTATTAAGGGTTACAATCAAATATCTAACAACTCCTGAAATATTTGGTGTTTGAATTTGTGAAACTTTACTTGGAGACACAAATTCATAATTGTGAGTCAGTTCAAGAGTATATATAAACTAATTATTTTTACTCTTATCATGCACAACATAAAATTTTGTTCTACATTCTGTTCTATCAATAAAGTCTCTTCTCCTCTTTCCCTTAGTATTATTATCTTCGTCATCAGTGACAAATACATTTTTCTTAACAACCATATATCCAGCTTTACGACATTGATACATTTTAGAAATAAAAATCTTCAAAATTCACATGTTTTCTGCTAATTTTTATTCTTACTTCAAATCCAACACGTTTCACATATCTTTTATAAAAAAAAATTCAATATCTTCCAACAAATCAAAATTTTGACCAACATAAAGAATGGTATCATTAACAAAACTTGTTACATCATTCCTATCATGCAATTCTTCCTCAGTACTTGAAATTGAATAAAATGACTCTTCAGCAAACAAATTCATGGCAAAACAAATGAATCAGATGTAAAGATTAAACTACAGATTATCAATTTTTGTTGATGTTTGTCTCATAGTATGCTTACTAGTAGGCTATGTTCTCTCAATCGTATGAGCAAGTGAGAAATAAGTTAATGATTTGGTATACTCAGTACTTGTTATGCTCTCTCAAGTTGAATGAACATTTTACGATAAAAGAGACGATTAGGGTAACTTGATATGTTCTTCCCTTCGTCTGCACTTTAATATTGCGGACAGGAAAAAAAAAATTTATACTTCGTACTTTAGTTCTGGGGATGGGTGAAATTAACTTTTTAAAGTCCGCAATTTAATTTTGCGGATTAGGGATCAAACTAAAAAAGTTAGATTTTAAGCTACAAATCTTCCATTACGTCGTTTTTGCATATTCTTGTTGTAGATTCATGTTATCTGGACTGATGAGAAACATACATGGCTAAATAAATAGAATCTAGCAATGGGATGAAGTGTTTTCTCATAATATGAAACATGTGAGACAAAATACTGCGGTTTACTATATTCTAATTGTTTGGCCAGAAGATGTTTCTCAAACACCCAGATCATATGAATCAGTAAAAAAAATTAATATGCAAGAAAAAAAAAGAAAAATTAATAGCTTTAAATCGAAATCTTCTAGTTCCAAATCGCTACTGTTAAAATGAAATGAGATCTAAGTCATGTTATGAAGAACATAGTACTTAACCGTTTTTGAAAGTTCAATAATAATCTAAAAGGTGGGTTGAATAGATTATTACTGTTTAAAAATTTATCTTAGGCCTTTTTAAATTATTAATTAATTAATTTGCAGTGTCAGAAATTAATATGCAAAACAATAAAAAAATTCAATCACATAGTGCACATAGATTTGTCTAGTTCACAACATACATCCAGGATATGTTGTTACGTCCAGTCTCAAGCTTTTCTCTAGGACTCGAGATTATCAGTAATAAACACTCTTTTTACAAACGGAAAAGCCTTTACAAAGTTTTAAAGATCAACTTCCAACTATACACAACTAACTATCTTGGACAGCAAGCTCTCTGCTCCTTCAAGCTTAGTTGCTTCTTTCCTTTAAGTTCGGTTTTATTTTATGATCTGGTCTTAAAAAGACAACATCTTCCTTACAAGTACACTAGAGACCCAACTCCATGTTGACCTCTCTAAGACTAGTCTTGGTCTAAAGATTACTCGTCTTTCTCATAGATATATAAAATAAACTAACTCTCCGTTTTTTCTCTTTTTACAAAAGATTGACAGAATTATGCTTCTAAGGTGAGCAGATAAAATTAAGTGTAGACATATAAAAGTTTAAATAATTTTTATATTTAGTGTTTCTCAAATAAGCAGATATCAATTAAAAATAAGATATGTATATAAAAGTTCAAAGACTTCTATATTTGTGTGTTATGCTTCTCTTATAAGTAGATATGCAATTTTAAATTTAGATCAAATATGATTTTGTGTAAGTAGATATTAATTTATGCTCGGTTATAAAAGTTTATGTAACTTTTTTATTTGTGTGAATATGCTTCTATGAAAGTAAATATGAATTAATTAAATTCAGTATATATATAAAAGTTGTAATAACTTTTATATGTGATGAATGTGCTTCTTTATAAGCAGATATGTTCAATAATGTTTGTGGTATAAAAGTTTAAATAACTTTTATCGTGAATGATACATTTCTGTATAAGCATATATATTTAATGAAGTTTGTGATATATAAGTTTAAATAACTTTTATATTATGTAATAAGTATTTATGAATAAATGAAATTAAGTTCAAATACTTGTGATGTCAGATGTCAAGTATAATAAACGAATCGATTAAATAATACATGATATAACAAATAAATTTGTTTAACTCAAAGATATATATATATATATATATATATATATATATAATATATATTTGATCTATGATGTGAATACTTTAAATAAGATCACTTAGACTTTGAATGATCATTCGGCTAATTTCTTCATTTAAGAGGAATATCTCCGCTATAGTCTCGATCTCTTAGTACAAACCAAATTTATACTTTTCGCTATCTAATAGTTATATAAATATTTTCGATAAATCACTTAGGCTTTGAGTCATCGTTCGGCTGATTCTCTCACTTAAGAAGAATATCTCCGCTATAATCTCAATGCCTAAGTACAAATCTACTTTACAATATTTATATAAATAAACTATATCAATAAAAGATCACTTAGACTTTGAGTCCTCATTCAGCTGATTTTCCTACTTAAGAGTAATATATCCACTATAGTTTCGGTGTCTAAGTACAAAACTTTTTTGATATATATATATATATATATATATATATATATATATATATATATAGGGTCCGCATCCATGGCAACCGGTTGCTGGGGGTACTATTCCAGCAACCATCATCTCCACCGTTGATGAATATGATGAAGGGCTGAGATTTAAAAAAAAATTAGAAAGGACATTGCCGCTACATGTTGTAGCGGCTGGATTTGTTTTCTCTCTCCTTGCCGCTACAACATGTAGCGGCTAACTCCGTCCCATTTTATTTGGCCCATACCCTAATTTATATTATTAACTAATTTTATTATTAATAATAATATTAACTAACTAATATTAATGTCATTAATATTAACTAACTAATATTTTTTTGTCCAAATTTTTTTGTCCTTCGTCCCAATTAATATTAATATTAATAATAATAATATTAACTAACTAATAATTTTGGAATAATATTTAATTTAAAAGGTTAAAATAATTATTAAAATTTTAATAATTATCTTAAAAGTTTAAGATAACTAAAATTTTGACAAAAAAATATTAGTTAGTTAATATTAATGACATTAATATTAGTTAGTTAATATTATTATTAATAATAAAATTAGTAAATAATATAAATTAGGGTATGAGCCAAATAAAATGGGACTGGGTTAGCCGCTACATGTTGTAGCGGCAAGGAGAGAGAAAACAAATCCAGCCGCTACAACATGTTGTAGCGGCAGTGTCCTTTCTAATTTTTTTTTTTTTAAATCTCAACCCTTCGTCATATTCATCAACGTTGGAGATGATGGTTGCTGGAATAGTACCCCCAGCAACCGGTTGCCATGGATGCATACTCATATATATATATATATATATATATAATTGTGTATAATAATTTATATTTGTATATCTATAAATATAAACAAGTGTGAGATAATTTAAATAAATCAATTTAAGAACTTATCTCCAATACTCTGACCAATTTTCTCTTCGTCAAAAAATAAGAACTTTGAGTAGAAGAGAGAGAAAGCTTCTTTAGTGAGATAATGTAGGCAAGAAGTATAAGCTTTTCTTTTCTTTAGAATTGGCAAGTTGGAATGAATGAAAAGCCTTTTATTTATAGATTTTTAAGCTTTAGGACATAATGGTCATTTGGAAGTTCATTTGAAAAAACAAAGGCTAGGATTTCTTGAATGCAAAATCAAGGGCTAGGATGGATTGAAAATTAATCACACGGATTAGCCCACAAAAGAAACACACTTACATTTTTGAATGGGTATAATTAGATACATAATGTATTGGATGAGGAACTTGAAAACTTTCGACAAGTCTATAGAATGTATCCAGATGTGTTTCGCAAACTATGCAATATTATTAGGGAGAAAACACTTTTACAAGATACAAGATTTATTTGTATTGAAGAAATGGTTGCAACTTTTCTACTCACTGTCGGGCAAAATTCTCGATATTGTTTAACTCGTGAGACTTTTGGTCGATCCCATTTTGCTACTAGTAGAAATTTTAACAAAGTCTTGAAGGCTTTGAACACACTAGCACCTCAAATGATGGCTAAACCTGGATCCACAGTACCTTCTAAAATAAGAGAAAGCACAAGATTTTTTCCTTACTTTAAGGTAACTAATGAAAATTTCATTATTATCACTGTTTTTGTTGTTATTTATCACCATTATATTGAATAAAAATGTCTATTAATTCATTTAAGGATTGCATCGGAGCCATTGATGGTACACACATTCCAGCAATGGTAAAAGGACGTGATATAAGCAGTTATCGTAATCGTCATGGAAAAATATCACAGAATGTATTAGCAGCTTGTAATTTTGATTTGGAATTCATATATGTGCTTAGTGGGTGGGAGAGTTCAGCTCATGATTCAAAAGTGCTAAGTGACGCTTTAACAAGGAGGAACGGACTTAAAGTGCCACAAGGTATGTACTTATCTTGTTTTTCATTTTATTTGTTTGATATTAGATCCTACATTCCATAATGATTTTTTAAATGACATATAATTAGGTAAATTTTTCTTGGTGGATTGTGGATTCCCAAATCGGCGCCAATTTTTATCTCCTTTTTGAGGTGTTCGATATCATCTTCAAGATTTTGCTGGCCAGGGTCGTGACCCCGAAAATGCAGTTGAGTTGTTCAATCTTCGCCATGCTTCCTTAAGGAACGTAATTGAGAGGATATTTGGTATATTTAAATTGAGATTCACAATTTTCAAGTCTGCACCTCCATTTCCTTATAAAACTCAAGTAGAGCTTGTACTAGCTTGTGTAGGACTCCACAATTTTCTTCGTAAGGAGTGTCATTCAGATGAATTTCCTATTGAACTAGATAGCGAGTCTTCACCATCTTCATCATTACCAGTCAATCAAGGAGATAATTTGGAATAAATTTTTGAAACTCAAGAGCAACAACGAGAGAATGCTAATGAATGGAGGACTGGTATAGCTTCTGACATGTGGAAAGATGTCGAGTATAATAATAACAATGACCGGTAACAAGGATAATAGTTTTGAAATTCTTAAATTTTTTGAATTATTATGAGTTTATTTTGGTGATTACAAAGATGGGTGATTTTGGTACCCACCGAACTTAAAGTTCGATTGTGCTAAATTTTCTATAACTTGGTGGCAATTTACTCACATGTATGAATTTTTGCGACTTTTGATCATATAGATTTTAGTTGTGATATTATTTTGTGAAAAAGAGAGTTTAGTATTCCTATTGAAAAATGTACGCATATGCATAAAGTATCTATAGTCCAATGAAAAGTGAACTTAATTTTGGTATCCAAATTTATCATGAAATGAGTAGAATAATACGAAGGCTTTCAACATATATAAAATCTCATGCCACAATAATTCAATGAAATAATGAGATTTCTTCTAGTTCATGAAAAAAGAGGGAGAGGTTATACACATGACCTAATTAACAATTAATATAAGCTGCAAGATATGATAGAAGTAAACAAAAGTCTACTAAAGTCTTGGTAAAAAGTCTATAAAAGTCTATCACTTATTTCATGGAGTCTTTAAAAAGTCATTTTAAAAAATCTTTAAAAGTCTTTTAAAGACTTTTAAATCCACAAACTCTACAAAAGTCTGCCACTTAAAAAAACTCTTTAAAAGTCTTAATTGAATACGCCCTAGTAAAGTTCCTTCTAAATTTCTTAATTTAGCACATGGTCAAAATAATTTTCCAAGTTTCCAAGCTCCAGCACCTGCAAGCAAATCAGATGAACTGAAAGGCTTTAGCCTTTTGCTTTTTACAACTTCTTTTTGCCATTTTGTCAAAATAGCTAATATATAATATTTTGAAAGCTTTAGAGTATAAAATCATTTTAAGAAGAATAGGAGATTCCTTACCTTAAGAAATGTTACTTTATAAACTAATCTTTTTAACATTTGATAATTAAATTATCAAGGTCAAGAAAATATTAATTCAATAAGATTTGAAAATATTTTTGGTCAAAGTAAATAAGATAATTAAAATTAATTATAATATAAATTCTATGGAGATGATTTTAATATTTAATTTACCTATTTATTAATTTTTGTTATCATCAAAAATCCTAAAAGTTGGAGACCCAACAGTTTCATATTACACTCATTGTCCGCAGTTTAGTTCTGCGGACGGTGATTTATATTAAAATAGCATTGTTTGGATAAATATAGCGTTCACAGTATTAAACTACAAACAAGAGGACAGACAAAAACGGCGTCATTTAATAGTGCAGACGAGCTGAGCATTCCTAGCGTCTGCAGTTTAATTTTGTGGACGGAAAGACGTATTTTGGATAATTTTTTCGTCCGCAGAATTAAAATGCCGTATACCCCATATTAAACTGCAGACGAGAGATCATTTTTACCGTTCGATAAACGGATAGACGACTGAGATCTGTTGTAAAGATAACATTATCTTTACAACGTTGGCTATGGATCAGTCCCCTATCTGGAATAGTTGAGATAAATTTTTATTTTATGCATCTTAATTTGTTGTTGTATATGAGAATTGCAACACAACCTTACAATAGTTGAGATAAATTTTGATTTGATGTCTCTTTGTTGTTGTATATATGAATTGCAGCACAACTCTGCTTTGCACGAATTATCAAATAAGTATAAAGAAATGGGGACATTTTCAATAGAATATAAATCTATATATACGCTATTGTAGTATATAAGTATACATTGTAAACATGTATGTATTTTATTATGTAATGTAATTTAAATTTCAATTTTTGTATATTACAATTGGAATCTTGTATTTTTTACGGTTTACTGTGTTACGGAAGGCTGCTTTCTACTTAGAGAAAAAACTCTCTGAACGCAACACAGTATTACGTTAAGGGAGTGTTAACGCCAAATTCTAACCGATCGCCAAATCACCAAATAACGAGCCGAAAAGACGTTTAACGGTGGAGGATATGCATTTGTTTTAGTGTGTATGGAATAGAATGATGGCACATGGAAATAAAATAATAACACGAGGATTTTACGTGGAAACCCAATTGGAAAAAAATCACGGGGAGAGATCTCAGAAATCCACTATGAAAATAATATGTAGAATACAAGCTCTCAACTGATAAATAAAGTCCTATTTATTTTCTCTCCGCACCCTTTTTCTTCTTTATTTGCCCTTCTGATGTTTCTTTCTTATTGCTCTCTGCTTTCCCTCCCTAAGCTCTCGGATGGGAGTGTATGTATATATTGGTGTGTCCGTGCTCACTCCTCTCTTACATTGGCTACTACCTTCCTCCTTTTATAACAAAGACAAGTCTTTTGATTTCCCACTTTGGCCTAAGGAAATGAAAAGTCTTGAAAGAATGAAAAGACTTCCTTGTGGCTTCCACCACAACTTTTGGTTGCCCATGCCTTCCGTGTTCCTTCTCATTTGTGTTGCATATTATTCATAGGTGAGGACCCACTAAATATTTTAGACCCATTAAAAATCATATCCTAACATTGTCCCCCACTCTCTTATTGTAAATAACTTAAAATAAGAGAGTACAAAATGTGACACTGTTATAAGCGTTTGTTTTATTCGCGTAGTTTCCTCTGTTATATGAATTGTTTTGTTAAGTTTTGTATCATTTTCTTGATAGGCACGATCCCTCCCAAAGATCCAAATCACCGATCTTAAACCTCCTTTGCTTCATTCCCCGATTATAGTGTCAGTAGTCCTGCATTTGATAGAAAACTGTATCCTCGTCAAATATAAATTGTTTGTCCCGAAGAATGTTGTCCGTTCCGGATGGTGCTTTAATTGTCCTGGAGGATGCTCGACCATTCCGGTGAGTGCTTTGATTGTCCCGGAGGGTACTTGACCGTCCCGGAGGATGCTTCCTGCCTGTCAGCGCCTCAATGGCTGATGCAATTTCCTTTACTTTCTCTCTTTCCAACGAACTATCACTGGAGCGGCTCCGACACCTGTGAGCAGCTTTTTTGCCTGCTTTTGTCCTGCGAGCGGCTTTTGTGCCTGCTGCGGATCTGTCCAACGGGCGGCTTCTATGCCTGCTGCGGATCGGGGAGCGACATTTCGGCCTGCTCCTGTCCTGCGAGCGGCTTTTGTGCCTGCTGTGGATCTGTCCTGCTAGCGGTTTTTGCGCCTGCTGCGGATCAGGAAGCGACTTTTTGGCATGCTCCTCATTTGTCTGGAGTCGTCCGAACGATAGGTCGTGGATTAGCTTCGAATATAAATAATAAGTTCGCGTGAGCGATAGCCGAAGTCCGAATTGGAGTATATGACATCACTATTAGAGTTTGTCGTCTGAAGTGGACTGCTTAGGTTCCGCCAGTAAAATTAACCTAACAATCACGAGTATTCACAATATTTATTAGCATATCATACAATCATGCATAGATTGGGCTTTGCCATATATACCACATATTAGTACATATTATTATATTTATTTGAAATATAAACAGAGATGGAGACTTAGCTTTTGGATGTGAGTCTGCCGAAAATAAGTTTACAAGAAATTAGAACCATCTTCCTTTAGTTGCTACCGCTCATAATTGTTTAATCAATAATGGGTGATTTTGATTCAACACTAAAATGCCCTCCTTCTAGCGCCAATGTTAACGCCAAATTCTGACCGCTCGCCAAATCACCAAATAACGAGCCGAAAAGACGTTTAACGGTGGAGGATATGCATTTATTTTACTGTGTATGGAATAGAATGATGGCACATGGAAATAAAATAATAACACGAAGATTTTACGTGGAAACCCAATTGGGAAAAAACCACGGGGAGAGATCTCAGAAATCCACTATGAAAATAATATGTAGAATACAAGCTCTCAACTGATAAATAAAGTCCTATTTATTTTCTCTCCGCACCCTTTTTCTTCTTTATTTGCCCTTCTGATGTTTCTTTCTTATTGCTCTCTGCTTTCCCTCCCTAAGCTCTCGGATGGGAGTGTATGTATATATTGGTGTGTCCGTGCTCACTCCTCTCTTACATTGGCTACTACCTTCCTCCTTTTATAACAAAGACAAGTCTTTTGATTTCCCACTTTGGCCTAAGGAAATGAAAAGTCTTGAAAGAATGAAAAGACTTCCTTGTGGCTTCCACCACAACTTTTGGTTGCCCATGCCTTCCGTATTCCTTCTCATTTGTGTTGCATATTATTCATAGGTGAGGACCCACTAAATATTTTAGACCCATTAAAAATCATATCCTAACAGGGAGTAAACTTTTTATAGTAAATGACTAATATATATATATATATATATATAATTGAATAAAATTGTAATAACAAAATCCAAAAGTTTTGAATTTTGTTTACGTCCATTTGAATCATGTATTCTGAAACAAAAAACTAACATTAAACATGAGACTTTCATAATCATAGTACAACTAATGTTCTTTAAACTAAACTAAAACTCTTTCCTCCATTGTTCTCTTAAATTAGTAATTTGTAAAAAAAATTCATAAATCGCACTTGCTAGTTGCTACTACTCGGTCTAAAACTTTTTGAGGGTCTCAAGTCAAATTTTAAATTGGGACCTTTTTTTTAACCATTCAATACTAAATTAAATTAATATCTATAATTTTTTTTAATTAGAATTTCATTTTTCTTGCTTATTTAGATGCAAAATTATTAAAATTTTCTGAACGTTTGAATTTTTTAAAAATTAAGCCCATTTTCAAAGAAAAAATCAGATACAACTCAGTACTCTGGGAAGGCCTCCAAATTTTAATAGACTCTAACATGTATGGATTATTAAGGGTACTTAACACTAATATACAACAATTAAAAAATAATTACAAAAATAAAACGCACACAAAATAATTACAAAAATAACACACAAATGAACCTGGCAGGACATTAAGAGCCATGAAGATGAGATGAGACGAGCCAGTTCATATCCTTCCTATTCTCAAAATCCACCATATGATTACCAATATAATATGAAGAAATGCGTTGTGGAAAACAAGCTTTTGCACTAACTAGAAAGGCGAGTTCAGATCTAGGCCTTAAAACCTCTAGTTTTCTGAGTCCTATTCGTTTGAGTGACCACATTTATGAGAACAAGTTTGGGAATGAGAGATTTAATTCCAGAGCTTCAGACTATTCTGGCTCTAGTGCAGGTGATCCATATAGGTATGATACCCAATCACCTACCTTTCAGAAGGGCATTGAATTCAGCAGCCCCTCTAGTGAAACTTCAAGGGATAGTGAAGATGCGAGTCATCATAGAGTTAATACATTTTCAGACCCAAACGTGAAGAGAGATGAGGATAGGGTTCCACATTCACAGGTCATGTTATTCTCATGTTGTGTCGTCGTGATGGAAAATGAGTTGAGGAGGAAGAGGGTAACCAACCCTTAATACAAAGATAACCAACATTAATACATAGGTAACCAACCTTTAATATAAAGGTAACCGAACCTTAATACAGAGGTAACCAACACTTAATACAAAGGTAACCAAAACTTAATACAAAAGGTATCCAACCTTAAAACAAAGGTAACCAACTTTTAATACAAAGGTAATCAAACCTTAATACCAAGGTAATCAACCCTTAATACAAAGATAACCAAAAATTAATACAAAATGTATCCAACCTTAATACTACGGTAACCAACCTTTAATACAAAGGTAATCAAACCTTAATACTAAGGTAACCAACCTTTAATATAAAGGAAACCAAACCTTAATACAGAGGTAACCAACTTTTATACAAAAGGTAACCAACCCTTAATACAATGGTAACCAAAACTTAATACAAAAGATATCCAACCTTAAAATAGAGGTAATCAACCTTTAATATAAAAGTAACCAAACTTTAATACAACGGTAACCGCGGCGGTGGTCGTGGCGGTGGAGTGACCGCAAGTAATACTGTTGTCCCGTTGTAGTTCAACATGAGAATCGTTTAAATTTGACATTAGAGAGAGATATTGAGATATAGAGGGAGAATATCTTCTTCATGTAAAGGTAAATAGAGTATGAGAGAAAGATCATGAATGCCCGCCTAAGGTTGGATAGCAATGAAGGCTCTCAACCTAAGGAAGGAACTGGGAAGGAGAAAGAGACATAAAGTGTTTTCTTTTCTCTCTTGGTTGTCAGCCCATGAACAGTATTTTGAAGAGAGAAAGTTCCAAAAAGACCTGTAAAAAGTTACACCTATATAGACTATAACACTATTGAGTCTAGGACTAATATAGATATTCAATTGACTTTTAGATAGAGAATGGCGATTGACCCACTTAAATTAAAGGAATCCTAATTACATTAATTTTGTAAATAAATATTCAAAAATGTATTACTTTTGTAATAATTTTATCCATGTACTGTTGTTGTAATTATTTCTAAAAATGTACTATAATATGTAATTGTTCCTTATTAAAATGAGTTTTTTTTTTAATGAATTCTAACATATATGGATTATTAAAATTTGGGGCCTTCTCAATTTTGGGGCCTCTAGTCATTGCTTAATTGGCTTAAAGGTTGGACCGGCCCTGCTACTACTACTCCGTGTCATTCAATACACAGGAAAATGATATATTTTGTGACATTATATGTTGATTTTTTTGTTACAAGTTACGTAGATAATTATAATTGATAATATTTTAACGATATATTTGATATAATATGTCAACTTTATAATCTTATTTAATTACATGTATTTATGTACGTAGTAATCGTAATTCGGCAAAAAAACTATAAGATTATAGCAGGACTCCAATGCATATAACATTATATAAATCATATAGGAGTAGTAATTTATTGAACTTGTTAACATTTATTTTATGCAAATTGATATAATTTTATTTTATTATTTTGCATATATTCCAATATCAAACAATACTGTAGCTGATAAATTTGTACCAACAGTAGTCAATACTGAATACCTATACTTTGAAGTGCGAACTAAAACCGTCTTTGTGTCATTTGTGGTACAGGGGAGGGAGAGTGAAAATGTTAAATGCAAAGAGACATAAAGAAGGTAAAGAGAGAAAATTGATGAAAAAAGGAGGGTCGTTTTATAATTTTATAATATTCCATTTGTTCCATAATACTTCATCCGCTTCATAAAAAAGAGTTTCATTCACTTCATAAAATAAAAACAAAAAATAAAAAATTGTTCCATAAAAATAGTTCTGTATCTATTAGTAATAGTATAAAATGAAACAATATTCTCAATTTTAATATTATTATTTTATTATCTTGTCACCGCTAATTAAATTCAGAGATCAAAATTATAAAAATAAAATAAAATTATATTCTTAAAATTCATAAATTTTACAAATGAGACTCTTTTGTGAAATTGACGGAATATAAAATCACTTTCAAAAAGTTAATTTTAGATATTTATTTATGTATCATTTTGTCCCACAAAAATTATCTTATTTATAAACCCATTTTACTTAATAAAAAAATATTTAAATAAATGATAATATAAAGTAATATAATATCCTCAGGTATAATTGCACAATTTTAACACGCGGCCTCTACTAAATTATAACTCACAGTATTTAAAGATGAACATTAAAAAAAATTATATTTATAAAACTTATAAATATTATTAAGAAAACTGATATTTTCACAACAGAAAATGATATTTTCACATGAAAAGTATCGTTATAGATCCTATAGCGACGGTTTTCCCTGACGCTATACATCTATAGCGACACTTTTCATATGAAAATACCAAAAAATATTGTAAAAATATCATTTTCTTATTATTAATAGAACCATTTTATGGGACAGAGACAACATAAAATAATATACGCCGCCGGCCCTCGGGGTAGCTCGGAGCCGCCAGGCTTGACCACCATCAGATTTTTATAGTATTAAAATGAAATGCTCCCACCACATCAAAGCAGCAAGCCCCCCAGTCTTGACCACCATTAGTCAAGTTTAGGAATATTATAAAAAATTGGTCAGCAAATTTATCTTACGTTATCTCGTGCATATAGAGAAATAAAGTTATATTGTTTTATAATTAAAATTTTTAATATTTGTATATGGATAAAAACGACATTACTCGTTATTTTTATCACGGACTTCTGAGGTTTATTTTCAAATTTATTAAAAAAAATAGTTGGACACTTTCTCAAATAAAATAAAATTTTAAATAATAAATTGATTATCAAAAATATGATCAGGGAAATTGTGCGTAAATAAATCAAATTAAAAAAAATCCAAGAGGATCAAATTTGACATTTTAAGGTCCATTTGAGATATTGTTAAATGCATAATTAATATAGTTTATTAAACTATTAAAAATAATAAAATTTTTAATTAGTAATACTAATATGATAATTTATAATATTTATAATCATATTATTTTAAATTAATTTTAAAAAATTAATATTAATCTTATATTACAAAACTAAGAAGAGAGAGAGTTAAAATTCTCGTACTCTCTCCATTCTATTATAAGTGATGTTTTAACTTATTTTGTATACTCTAAAATAATTATTATTTGCATATATCTGAGAGAATCTTAAATTATCTTTCCTATTATATCCATATTTATATTTTCTTTTTAAAAATATTTAACGCAGTCAAATAACTACTCTTCTTTCACCCTTCTTTTTTCAATAAAGGACAAGAGTGTCATTTTACATTTTAAACAACCCATAACGCACAAAAATAAAATATATAAAAAAAAATATCTTCATTAGTATTCGGTGAAACAAACCCCTTTAAGGCATAAAAAATCTTCACTCGTATTCGGTATACTCGGTAGTTAACAAGTACAAACAACAATAAAACTACTTTGTTTAATTTTTAATTTTAATATAATGATAATGATAATTAAGTACAATATTAAATATAAATAAACGTGTTTGATTTTGGACTATGGTAACAAGAGAGTGAGCTGGTTAACAAGACATCTAAAAAAATCTTGTTCCCCCTTGCAAAACTTGAACAAAATTCTATTTAATAGTATCCTTCACAGCAATACTCGAGTCTATTTAATTAATTGAGCATTTTTAAACTAAGAACTAATACTACGTCTGGATTGGAGTAATGAATGTGATAATGGAATGATTCATTCTTATGGAATGAAAAAAATTGTGTTTGGTTGCGATTGAAATGAAAAAAATTGTGTTTGGTTCCTTGAGGGGGGGAGAGCATAGGGAATAACTCATTCCAACTAGAATGGAATGAATCATTCCACTCTTCATTCCATTTCTTCAATCCAAACGTAACATAAGCATATATATTTAAATTTTTAAAACCTAAAATGTAAGACCCCGATAATTTTAACAAAGAAAATTTATTTTTCTTCTGATTATTATTTTTAAACAGAAAGGTGTTAAATCGATAATGATAAAGTTACTAGTGAAATGTGAAAATTGAGAAGTCTAGTAATAACGCTAAATCACTATTCACGCGATCACTATTCACGGGAGACTATTCACGCTAAAAACGCTTTTACACTTTCTTCGACCTTCGAATTACGTCATAACGTTTATATGAGCTGAATACAAAATTATACGGTATAAATATGAAAGTACTATTCATACGAGTATACTATTCATTTATACAAAAAGTCAAACCTGTATGTCGGGGAATATTCCTTCTGTCGAATAATATTCGTTCTGTCGGAGAATATTATATTCGGTAAAGTACGACGGCGCCGAAATATCAAAATATTAGTGGGCCCCACAATGGTAATATTGTCAACGATAGTGGGCCTCATTGTCGGAAACTGAAAACGACAGTATTTTGTCAACAGTATTATCACCGGCAACTGTTGAAATACCCGGTAATAAAAAGAACAGTAAAACGCGTTATTCTACAGTAGTACGCGGTATTTCACAGGCACACGGTATTGCACAGTATTTTAAATTATTGATTCAATAATTGATAAAGTAGCAATTGCACAGTATTTTGATTCAATAATTACAATAACATCTGCATGGTACTTTTTATTATTTATCATAGTACTGTAACTCATATTATTTGTTATGATATTTTAGCATTATTGATGGATTAAAATTGGAGTCTAACTTAGGGGTACCTAATTAAAATTTTAAAATTCACATGCTGTGAACTATTGGTTCACATGTGGGAACTATTGGTTCACATGTGGTAACTATTAGGGGATGTTATGCAAGATTGATAATACTTGAGGGATTATATTAAAAAGTAGAGGCAAAGATGAAGGTACTAAAGTGTAATAAGTCGAGCCCTTATTGTGCAATTAATGAAACTTGGTTTTCCTATAAATAGGAGGGGTTATCTTAAGAAATCTTCATACCTTCCTTGCATATACTCTCTCTCTCTCTAAATTTCTTAAGTTCTCTTAGTGTGCTAGGCTATTGTGAGTATTTGTGAGAATACTAGTAGTGTCCAAGTTAGTAAACTTCATATAAAGCAACATCCAATCACTTATTAACGAAGGTAGGAGATATCATTTCTTTCATACTCTTATGTAATATCATTTGCTTCCTTGTTCGTAAGTGATATTATACTCAGAAAGGTTGTTATTCATTCCGTATTAATTTGTGGGGATAACCTGTCTACGCGGATTACCGCATGACGGGTGAATAACCCTTCGTATTCGTTACTTATTAATCTTTTGTGGAAATAATCTGTCTACGCGGATTACCGCATGACGGGTGAATAACCCTTCGTATTCATTACTTATTAATCTTCTGTGGAGATAATCTGTCTACGCGGATTACCGCATGACGGGTGAAAACCCATTTGTAGTTTCATATATTCTGTTATACTCGTATAACGTATCATTTCTTTTGTACTCTTTAAGGAATATCTTTTCTTTCACATTTCTCCATTTATGATAAGAAAACTCTGTTTGTTTCCAAAACCTTATTTTAAATGGTGAAAATTCTTGAAAATTTGTTGAATATCCTTAATAGTTTGTGCTTCATCTAATATCTTTTCACCTGAATCTTTCTATTTCGTTTGATACGATATAGTTAAATCGTGAATTTTATTTTTGAATATCATTCTTGAATTTGACTCCACAATTTGGTCATCATGTTGGTAATTTGGTTAACCTTCGACACTGGATAAATTAAACATTTATTCTTATTCTTGATATCACTGTATTCATTCTATATCATTGTCATCATCATCATCCTTAAATTGTGGTGATAGTTCTCTTTGGCCCGTAGTGCAAAGATGAACTGGCGTGACATGATTTTGACCAAACTGTGTATTGGTATTATCATGACTTTTGGTGTTACAAACAAAGGCGTATGGTGAAAGTTCTCTTTGGCCCGTAGTGCAAAGATGAACTGGCTTTTGGCGTGATCATGACCAGTGATGGTACAAATAAATATCTTTGGCATGTATTGCAAAGAGAGGCTGTTGAAACTGTTGATTGGTGTTACAAATAAATATCTTTGGCACGTAGTGCAAAGAGAGGCTGTTGAAACTGTTGATTGATGTTACAAATAAATATCTTTGGCACGTAGTGCAAAGAGAGGCTGTTGAAATTGTTGATTGGTGTTACAAATAAATATCTTTGGCATGTAGTACAAAGAGAGGCTGTTGAACATGAATTATTGATTGGTGTTACAGGGATATAATATTAGTGGTGATGCTTTAACTTATAGAAGATGGTAGATATTATAATCTACTTGACTCTTCTAATGGATTGTCCGTTCCGCTGCAGTTGTTGTTGAACAATTATAATATCTTTAAATCTCTGATTTATTTCGATTGAAGACTAAAGATAATTTTTATTCTTCATTATCTTAGTCATGATATTTCCTACTGGGTTATTTGTGCTCACCCTTTTCCTTTGTTCTCTTCAGGAAAATAGAGTGTAGCGGGGACTAGCCGGGGAATGGAGTGATGGTCCGAGACAATAGAAGTGTCTCAATACTTTACTATTAGTGTGGCAATAAGTGTATTGAGAATTTAAGATGTATTTGTATTGTGTTGTCGTATTTTGCACAACACTTATTAGTTGTAAATGGAAAAATTCGTATTTGTATTTGTATTTTGTGGAATGTTATTGGCGACCCAAAATGGGTTGTGTGGACCTATTTTGGGGGGCGTCACATAAAACCTTGAAATTGATATTATTATTATTACTTTATTATAACCATAGTTTCTTTGTATATGTCTAAAATTAAATAATACTCCCTTCGTCGCGGGATAAAATTTTTTATTACTATTTTAGACAGTTTCAAGTTAGATGTCTATTTACCTTATAATAATTTGTTTATAATGCCCTTAATATTAATGGTCATATTTTAATTTTTTATACATATTTATGGAGCATCACTAGTCATGTGCAGAAAACTATGTAATTAAATAAGAATTTAAATATGAACAATTTTGTCATATTATCCTTTTTTTTTTAATATACACAAAAAGTCAATCAAAATTTTTATCGATTTTATTGATTTAATAAGTGGTCAACTTGACCAAAACAGCCATACAAGTGCATTTATTATGGACAAATGAAGTAATAATTAGTTGAAAGGAAATTGATTAGCAAGCTCAGTCTCTCTTAATTCTCTCTATTCAGTACTCATTTTAGTATTCAGTTTAGATCGGGTGAAAGTCTAAATACACTTAAAATTTTTAATATTTTAAAGTAATTTATTTCAAGCGCAATTTATTTAATTCATAAACATTTTGAAAATTAAATACAAAGTAAGCATCAAAAATAATATAATATATTTAAAGATTCAAACGCCGTAAATACTATTTTTACAACGCTACGAATATTAATAACCGAACAAACCTCAAACCCCAAGCCTTTATAAAAGTTCTTCATTTTCAATCGATTTTATAAAACTAAACAATCATTTTTTTATATAGTAATACGGAGGGAATAATTAAGGGAGATGATATTTCCACATCATTTTCTTATAATTCCACACGTAGGACCCACATGTTAACCCAACTGTTTTGACTTAACAACAATACCAAATTCATTTTCAAAACTACCCTCACTTAATACATAGCATATCATAGATGACTGAAAGATGATGGGGTACATGCTCCCAGTTGGAATTGTTCTGTACAGTGAAGCCAAAAAGAGGAGCAAATAAAACTCTTTTTGTCTTGCTCTGTATCTTAACATAAAATCATCGATTCTTTTCAAAACCAAGATTTACCAGATGCGGCCAGCTGATTTCACATATTACCCCTCTTAATATTCTTCTCTGGAAACCACAAAAATGAGATATACAACTGCTTCAATTTCCTGTACCACAAAAACCACTAAATGCATTAGAAACAAATTGAAAACAATTAATGTTTTTTTTTCCTTCATGTTTCCCCGTCTTCAGGCTAAAAATTGGATAGATTTCTAGCTTTATTGGTTAGCATCTTATGAATAACTACTCCTCTAAAAGCCTTAACCATGAAATCATACAAACGGGCAAACAAATTTAAGCATATCAAAACCTCAACCTTCAATTAACTTTTGGAATTGAAGAAATAGGATAAATCAAAAATTTCCTGATTAAGAAACAAAACAAATTACTCAAAGAACCTCAACTAACCTATTATCAGATACAACACACCCACAAGAACAACAAACTAAACTAATCCATGGAGATGTCTTGAAATTGCGAAATGGAAGACAAACAAATAATCAGATACAAGTGCAAAAAATGAAACATAAAAACTACCAAATCACCTGTCTAGCGAGCCTTTATTTTCTGTCATCTAATTCTTATTTCATTTTCTGGCAAATTAGTTCATTATTCTTGACCAAAGATGAGTATGGACCCAAAAAAGGAAAAACAAGAATAAAGAGAAGAATTAGGGATAAGGAAGCTACATGGCCGTCACCGCCATAACAATGACCGAAAATTGCAGAAATCGAAATTGGGACTTTTTTTTTCTAAACTAGGGCAATAATGAGTGGGAGGAGAAAGAGGGAAAGGGAGTAGTGAGGCAGGAGAGATCGAAAGAGGAGCAAAATGCAGGAGCAGGAGGCAGGAGATTGGGAGAGGAAGCAGGAGATTAAAAGAGGACATGAGGGTTACCTAAGGGTAATTTTGGAAAATAAATTATGTATTGTTGTTAAGTTTTAACAGTTGACTCAATCATGGTTAACATGCGGGTCCTATGTGTGGAACTATAAAAAATTAATGTGGAAATAGCAGCTCCCAATAATTAACTCGAACCGAATCTTTATGGTGGTTGCACCCAGTGGAACCATTAATGAAAAGTTTTTTTTTTCAAATATTATTTCTGGGTTTTGTCTCCCAAACACGATTAAGAGATCCAAATAAACAAACAAATATCACGTGTCGTAGCCTTGTAGGCAAAACCAAAAGAGGTTATGGGTTTGATTCCTGCCATGTAAAGTTCCATCAAAACTTTATTTTAATTTACAAATTCTAATTCTTGAAAAGAATAATAATAATAATAATAATAATCATCCTTCCGTTTTGAAAAAAGAAATGTAATTAACGTTAGTTTTGAAAAAGAATTATTAGTGTAATTTTTATACTCCCTCTGTCCCAAATTAATTGCTCAATTTTAACTTTTTAAAATCAAATTAACCATTTTTTCTTTTTATTATTTTTGCTAAAATATAGGTGAGGAGATTATAACCAAAAGAAAGTATATACAATTTATTATTAACCTTAATTTTTATAATTTTAGAAATATATTTATATATGCTTAATTATTAATTCTAAAAATAGTCAATTTGACTTAATTTGAGCAATTAATTTGAGACAGAGGGAGTAACATTTATAATTATATTGACTAGAACAAATGAATTCATATGAAATTTTAACTTTAACATCTGCAAATTGAGTTCAAAAAGTTACTCCCTCCGTCCCAAATTAATTGCTTTTCTAGGACTTTTTAAAGTCAAATTGACTAATTTTAAAATTAATAATTAAATATATATAAATATATTTCTAAAATTATAAAAATTGAAATTAGTAATAAATTGTATATACTTTATTTTGGTTATAATATCTTTACCTATATGTTAGCAAAAATAGTAAAAAAATTAGTTTTAAAAATAGTCAATTTGACTTTAAAAAGTCCTAAAAATGCAATTAATTTGGGACGGAGGGAATATAATATAACATGTTTTGTGAAAATGGAGGGAGTAGCGTTGGATAAAGAAGAAGAAAATACTCTCTCTTTAAAATATAAGAAAATTAAAAATTAATATAATTTATTTAACTTTTAAAAATTAATAAATCTTGTAATTAATGGTGAACACATATCAACTTTGAATTTAAAATATTTTAAATTAATTTTTAAAAATTAAAATTAATCAAATATTCTTACAACAGAGAAAATAATACTCACTCTCTTCCTCAAAAAGTGTTTAATTTACAATATATATTGAAAAAATACAATTTCTTTTAATAATATATAATATAATATAAGAAAATACCTTCAAATTTTATCATCATCAAAATTACATTATCCAATTATTAATAAATTTAGAAGTAAATATTAATCACATTACATTCTTAAAATTTACAATAAATTTTGCCATTGAGGATTTTTCTTGAATGAGAAGATGATTGTCACGTGGACCCCACTGGTTCAAGTTGCCATGTCCATCTATTTTCTTCACCGTGTTTGGCATTAGTTTATTTCTCATGGAAGTCCATTTCCGTCATTTTGTTCAGCTAGCAGAATCGTGGGCGTACACGTGTACGGTGCAAAGCTAGTTGATTTTAATCGTGGATATTTACGAGAAGAGATTTGAAGGGTCCCACATGTAATAAGTGTAGCAGAGATCTGTTAAATAGAAGATGCCACTTTTTATGAGTTCTTAAAAGAGTGGAAAAGCTCAGAAAATATAAGTACTTAATATCACAAAGCAGAGCTTATCTCTTGAGTGCTTCTTCAAGGTACAATCTTTTTCCCCATTTCTCTCTCTAAATCATCACCATTTTATATCAATGTATTAGTAATTCTATGTTAATGGGTCACTGAAATTTGGATTTTTTTTTTATATATCTGCATCTGAGTTTCTTGAATTTCTGGGTTAGTATATTTATTTTCTCCTAATCTTTATTTTATATATGTATCTATATGCACATGTATATGTGTATTTATGTATGTATTAATGTATTAATTTATATCGATGTATATATTAGTAATTCTATGTTAATGGGTCAAAGAAATTTTGAATTTCTTTTATATATATGCATCTGATTTTCTTCAATTTCTGGGTTAGTATATTCATTTTCCCCTTATCTTTATTGTATGTATGTATATGTTCATCTATATGTGTATTTATGTATGTATTCATGTATTAATTTGTGTGGATATAATTATTTTTCAAGTATATGTGATGTTTTGAAGGCAAAATCTTGAATTTCTGGTTGTATAAGTATACAAATGTTTGGGATCAATATATAGTGAATATGTAAATGTAATTCTAGAATCCTTTTGCTTCTGTTATTCTATATATATGTGTGTATTGTGTGTATTCATGTATTAATTTTTTGCGGGTATAATTATTTGTAAGGATATATTATGTTTTTTAAGGCAAAATCTTGTTGGTAGTATGATAATGTTTCCATAAATGTAACTCATATTTGTTTTTTCAAATTAAATGTGCACGGGTAGATTGGGCTGAAATAGATCTTATTTGATGTATATAAATTGTTACTAGTTATTTTCAATAAATAAAAAAAATAACACACACACATATATTATATATATATATATATATATATATATATTTTTATTAATGGTTCTCCCTTCAGAGAAACCAAATCCCCAATTTGTTTTCTTAAACAATTAAAGGTCTCAACTCAAAATTTCATCGTTTTGGTTCGATTAGTACGATTCTCCACTAGGTCAACATCTCATTTAGTCCTTCTGAAGGTTTAAACAGCTATATGTGGCAACGAGGCTGTCGATTTCCCTGAAATCTACGACTAGCTGTCTGTATAAATTCTTGTCTTGACCTATGTGTTTGGACAAGCTGTCTAAGAAGTGAAAATGGAAATGTGGGCCACTTTTTTTCAAGTCATTGTTAGCAGATTCTAGTTGAACTATGCAACTTTAATTAAATATTTTCAGTAATTATCATACATTTTGTCTGATTTCCCCCTATCTTTAATTTGCCCAAAAAAAAAAATTGTTCCCAAAAAAGAATCATATTTTTATGATAAGAGTATAAAATGGCTCAATATTCTCAAGTTTGTCATTATAGTTTCATTATTATGCCACTAAACTACTAACTACTTATTAACTATAGGGATAAATATGGAACACTATTTATCCTTAATATTTGCAAATTTAATTGGACCCTTTTTGTGGAAGGGAAAGTATTCTGCAGTTAGGGTCTTACATTTCTTGAATGCATTTTTGGGTGCTACATGGATTCTTTTGTATGACGAAAAGCCACTTTGGTTCTTGAAATGCTTCATTTTGAATGGAAAAATTATCATCGTATTTGTCTTGCGGTTTGATTTTTGTTCTGCCATTGGTCCTCGGTTATATTTACTTCGCACAAACACTGTGCTATATATCCCTTGCGATTTTTCTTTTCCCTGTCAAATTTCTATTTCCACAATCCAAAATAACTAGTTTTGTAAAGTTAAAACTTCTTACTTGAGACTTATGAAACCAGTTCTACTCCATGATTCTGCAACAAATGCTTAAGGTTTCCCTTTTGTTTTCTTTTCCTTCTACAAGATCATGTTTCACCAAACCTGTTTGGCCATTTCTTCTGATTATTAACTAGAGAGATCAATTGTTTTACACATTCTAATTCTAAAGCACACTAATCAGATAAAGCAAATCTAATATTACCATAATTTGATCCATATTTTCAGGCCGGAAATCGCGACTGAGAGGTACTCAGAGCATAATGGGAGCTGGGGGGTGCATGTCTGTCCCGACCTCCAATAGTGTAAAACAAAGCAAACCTGATAGAGCCCCACACTTGAAACCTCCATTCACTCTTAGTGATATCAAAAAAGTCGTCCCTCCCCACTGCTTTGAAAGGTCCCTTATCCGTTCATTCTCCTACGTTGTCTATGACCTTACCCTTATCTTCCTCTTCTACTATCTCGCCGCCTCTTACTTCCACCTCATTCCCCGTCCCTTCTCGTATTTTGCCTGGCCCATCTACTGGACTCTTCAAGGATGTGTTATTACCGGAATTTGGGTCCTTGCCCACGAGTGTGGTCACCGTGCATTTAGTGACTATCAATGGCTAGATGACACGGTTGGTTTTATCCTCCACTCAGCCATCTTAGTCCCGTATTTCTCATGGAAATATAGTCATCGACGCCACCACTCCAACACTGGATCTATCGAGCGCGATGAAGTGTTTGTTCCAAAGCCTAAAACCACTATCCCATGGTATTACACATACATAGACAATCCACCAGGTCGAGTCATGATCCTTGCCATCACACTCCTTCTCGGATGGCCCTTATACTTGACTTTCAATGTTGCTGGCAGACCTTATGATCATTTCGCATGCCACTTTGATCCCTACAGTCCCATATACAATGACCGTGAAAGGCTTCAGATTTACATGTCTGACGCTGGTGTAATTGCTATGTCATTTGTGCTTTACCGTATTGCTTTGGTAAAAGGGCTAGCTTGGATTGTTTTCTTTTACAGTGCACCACTACTTGTTACGAATGCGTTCCTTGTTTTGATCACATACCTGCAGCATACTCACCCTTCGCTCCCACACTATGATTCAACAGAATGGGAGTGGCTGAAGGGAGCTTTGGCGACGGTGGATAGAGATTATGGTGTGCTCAACAAGGTTTTCCACAACATCACCGATACGCACGTGGCTCATCACCTCTTTTCAACTATGCCACATTATCATGCAATGGAGGCGACAAAAGCAATCAAGCCGATGCTCGGGGAGTATTATCAATTTGATGGCACTCCGATTTACAAGGCTATGTGGAGGGAAGGGAAAGAGTGTCTTTATGTTCAGCCAGATGAGGATACTCCAGACAAAGGTGTTTTTTGGTACAAAAACAAGTACTAATACTAACAAGTCAACGATGAAAAAAAATTATGTAGCAGGTACTATGTACTTATGTTTAGCAAGTTTTGTTATTGAGTTTTTTTGGAGAGAAAAGAAAAGTGTCCTTTTCTTTCCCTTCAGTAAAACTTGTCTTTGGGTTTAGTGTGTAATTTGTATTTTTAAATGAACCTATTGTCTTAATAATTTGTGTATAAATAAATCAAGGAAAGGGATTTACGTGTCGACTAACTTTATGTGTAATGTGGCTTGCTGCTAAAGTGGAATGGCAAGCGATTCTTTATACTCCTCCCATTCACTGTATCAACATACTTTGATATTTAATATTAACATGAAGTAGTCATATATAGTAACATTATATATTTGTTTAACTAGAAATTGGGATATGGTGTAGGAAGAAATTTACTCTAGGTAGTGATATAAGTACATATATATCACAAATGTTATAAATGCAACCCATGGTTGGGGAGAATCGGAAAGTCCGTGCATTGCGTATGCGTACACAAAATATTAATACACACGTTTGAAATTTAACTTAACCCAAAAACTTTAACCATTAGGTCTTGAACTCATTGATGTATACAAGTCATTCACTCTTTAATTATTTTCGAGTATAACTCTAACTCACTTAAGATAACCTAACAATTTATTCATGTATATGTGTATCCTTATTCCTTACCGAGAGTTCTTTTCAAATAGTATGGTCTAGCATCACATTAAAAGTTCATTTTAGTTGAGGATAAAATACAAGATGTAGACACGAGTGAACATGGGTATAAATATGAGATTCATGTCGAATCTTTCACTTGTTGTGATCATACACTTTGAGTCACCAACAATCGATGTTGTAACCTCATAAATTTTATGATATTTCGAAATTGAATTCAAAAACTTAGATAGTCTTTTCACCAAATATGTAATATTTAAATCATCACTTGTATATATCAGAATAGTTATCTTTTATATTCAAATTAACACAATTTCACTACATCTCACATAACGTTAATTAACTTTAAAAATATTTACGCACGCATATCAGATTCCCTTGTCTACAGACAAAGTTAGAACTGGATAACGGGGTTAACTACTGTAACACCCCAATCTCATATCGAAATATATAGAAAAAAATTGTCTGTATATAAGGAATTAAGTTACTAACAATAATACCTTCAATCACGACCTTTTAAGTGAGTTTGTGGTGGGCGAAGATGACCCGAGAAGATATTATTATGCTAATAGATTTAAGACCTTGTTTGTGTTGGGATATTTCACATGAATCCTGTAATGTCCAGGATTTTTAACATTGTATTGAATTCTATTGTAATAAATAAAAATTTATTTTATATAATTTTTTGGATTTATTTGGACCCATGTAAGCATTATTACTTAACTATATAATTATATGGTACAAAAATTTTCCTTGCATTAAAGGGATTCACTGATAGTCCGAATAAATCAGTGAGTCGAGCCTACGAATTTAGTGGCAAGAAAATTTGAAAGGATTTATCGAATAATTTTATCATGTACGGATTTAATAATTCAAACGGGGAATTATTGTTGAATAAATATTTTTTTATATATATATAATTAATCAATGCAATTAGATATTTAATTTAACTAATGATAACATAATGCTATTAATTGGGTTATATCTTTTGGTATTACGTTAGCTGATCCAATATCCAATTTCGTCAAACCCATTTTCCTTCTAATTCCTTTTGGGCTACTGTCTTTATTTCAATGAACCTAAACTCGGATGGGCTGAACCCCAAACCCTATATCAATAACAAGTGGGCTGAGCCCATTCTTTATCCCTTACCGACCGAGTTGGACCAAAGGATTTGGGTCGGTTCAATTGAATTGGAAGGAACCGGTACTACAATTGGGAAGGGGAAAGAAAGAAATTCAATCAGATAGAAACGGGAGAAAGAGGGGAGGATTAAGCTGATCAACGGAAGGGGATCCAAAGCCCTAGCCCCTAAATCGGATCGATCAAGAAGAGGGAGTAGGCTAGCCGAACCTAGCCACGGCAACCCCTCAATCAGTCGAACGAGTCGAGCTAGAGAGGGTTGTCAATTGCCGGCGACAGCTTGCGTCGACGGGTTGGGGTGAAGAGGAAGCGGCGACCGGCGGACTAAGTGAAAGATCGAGGGAGCTACCGAGGAACAAACGGTCGAACCATGGGTTCCTGATTTCCAGCGACGCGACTGGTGACAGCGCACGCGACTCAAAGGCCAACCGACTAAGTCCCAGTCGCTACCCTTCTCCTACCAACGGTCCTTGAATGATCAAATAGGGTAATAACCAGCCTAATTGGATAACCAATTTGCTATAAATTGACCGCCTAAACCTTAGAATGAGCTGCTAGGATTTTTTTTTTTTTTTTGTCTTTCAAATTGAAGAGAGAAATTTTAACAGTGAGAGGGAACAGGGGTTACGATTCCAGTTTGCTGCGAAGGTCCAGCTTGATTGTGTATTTCGGTAGAAGGAGAAAGTCGGCGAATCGGTCAACCCCAAGGTATTAAGTAGTTCAAGCCACTGTGATGGTTTAGTGTTAGTTTTTTTAAAAATTTTCCCCTGTGATTTGAATGGGTTATACATTGTACTAAACAATTATTTTGGGGAACTGATTAGGTTCTAGCAGTAGATAAAATTAGCTTATACTATACATTTGGTTGGGATTATACTGTATGATGTTGATTTAAAATTTTGGTAATGTGTTATCAATGGTATTGGCTATAACATACTGTTTGAGAATTGTATAATATTGTTGGGATTTAAGCAGTTGGTACTGTATTGCGTTGTTCCGTTTGGAAACCTGGGATTGTGTTGTGTGAATCTTAGGGTTATTGCAGGTTGTTTTCGTTTGGGATTTGTTCTTGGGTTGTTTTCACCATACTGGATTGTGATGGTTATTTTGATTAAGAAACCTGGTATTGTGGTAGTAATGGTATTGAGTTGTACTTTCTTCTCTCTGTTATTGGTTGTGTACTGCGATTTGGCTGGGTTGAGTCGTAGGGTGCACACCAGGTGGTGTTGTAATGCCCAAACCAGATTTTCCTTGTTTCATTTTAGTACTTAGCACTCTGTCAATAACAATGTTGGTATAAAAATATATTATTGGCCATTCATAGAAATCAGGAACTAGCATTGGTATTTTCCTTACTGTGTTGAGTAATGCTTTAGTTGGCTGGAATTATGTTACAGAAATTGTTCTAGTATGGGAAGATGTGATTGCTGAATCGTGGGAGGTTTATAAGGAAATAAGACTGTGTTACCAATAATTATGTTATGCAATAATTGGCGTACTATGGAACAATTAATAATAATTATTTATTATATAACCCTAAATAATAAATAAGGATACTAAATGTTAATTATAAATAATTAATTAAAATCCATAAATTTATTTATTTATTATTATTTAATTATTAGTTAATATTAAATAATAATTAAGTATGAATAAGTTAACAAAATAATTATTTATTATTTATCAATAAATAATGAATGAAGATAATAAATATTTGATTATTATTTAATTAAATAATAATTAAGTATGAATAAGTTAACAAAATAATTATTTATTATTTATCAATAAATAATGAATAAAGATAATAAATATTTGATTATTATTTAATTAAATAATAATTAAGTATGAATAAATTAACAAAATAATTATTTATTATTTATCAATAAATAATGAATAAAGATAATAAATATTTGATTATTATTTAATTAAATAATAATTAAGTATGAATAAGTTAACAAAATAATTATTTTATTATTTATCAATAAATAATAAATAAAGATAATAAATATTTACTTATTATTTAATTAAATAATAGTTAAGTATGAACGAAATTAATAAAGTAATTATTTATTATTTATCACTAAATAATAAATGAAGATAATAAATATTTGATTAAATTAATAGTAATTAAGTTAATTACATTAAGTATTTAGTTAATGCTGAATAAGTAACAAGGTTAATAATTACTCAATTACCCCTAAGGTAAATAGTAATTAAGCGTAATAAAATTTAATAAGCGATCAACTAATATCTAATTTCTGTTAAACCATAATAAACTTATTATTTATTTTCATAAATAATAAATAAGGATTGTTAAACCATATTCAGAGACAGATAAGGGTAATAAATCTGAGAAATCAAAGAATAAGTAATCCTGATTAGCTACCATCATTTTAATAGCTAAAGATTATTAATTTCTGTTTAGCTAATGTTAAATAGTAATTAAATGTAGATGGTGAATTTTACCTACTAAGTAAAAGGTATAGTGAGAGGTGCCAATATACAACTATTAATTGATAAATCGACTTTACCCAATGATAGGTCACTCAAGATCAATTAATTAAAGCTAAGATTATCTGTAGCTGAGCAAACAGGCAAGTTCCCTAACTTCATTCTTTCAGTATATTGAATGCAAGTTCTACCTTACTCAACTTTTACATTGAGCAAGTTTCTAAACCTTATGCATTATTTTTAATTCGTGCCAAAAGGTATATATTGCAAGTTATTCTTTAAGCTTGAATCTTGTCTCCAAGCATGCTTTAAGTGGTCTAATTGCCTTTAAAATTATTCCACATCTTTGTATTTATTGACATTCGCACTCGTGCACTTGAATTCGCATAATTATTTAAGTTCAGAAATTTGTGAACTATTCATGGTTAAGTCTGAACCCTTGTTCGGTCAGGCAAGCATGTAAGAATTTATAAAAGCTATCAGAACCAATCGATGGTAAGGATTCTTAGACTAAATGGACACCCCTTTTATTATAGGGGAGTACCCCAGGTACCGTATATAAGGTACAACTAGCAGAATTAAATGTTATGCATACACATAGCGTACGCGAGGCTGATCCCCTCAAGTACTTATTCTGTAGCCAGTAACCAGAGGGTCAACTAGCTATTGGCTCCTTTGGAAGTTATTGTTCAAAGTCTATTTGACTATCAATTGTTCTAAAAGCATTTATTGTTATTGCTTCTGATAATTCTATTGTTGAAATCTCTTTCCATATCCCTTTCATCATGATATATCCCTATTGTTGTACTTTAAACTTGCTGAGCAAACTCGTTGCTCATCCTTGCTATATCATGACTTCATTGCAGCTAAACTCGAGACGTCAGGGAAGAACAAAGGGAAAGAGAAGATGAAGTGATAGACTTCAAGTAGCCGATTTTAAATTTATGTGTAGTTAATTACTGTTAATGTAATTTGAACCCTGATAGGTATTTAAGGTATGGATTTGTGTATGTGGTTAAGGTTATTGTATTTTGGGACTAGTAACACCTTGTAATGAACAACGTATGTTTATTATATTCCGCATTTTAGTTACCATATGTTGTTAGAGGTGAATGTTTGTATTGGATCGTGATGACCGGATCCGGGTAATTGGAGACCCGAATTTGGGGGCGTCACAGGTTGGTATCAAAGCTGTAGGTTATAAACTTTAGGATCGCGAAACCTAGGTTATAACCTTAGCATTAAACTCGTATTGAGTACGCTAGGACATGAATCAAGGAGATTCAGGTAATGGTCTTGTCTGGGGGTGGATTGTGGAAATCTGCCAAGCCGAGTTGTACATGATAAAATATCATTTCATTCTATCAATGAACATATTTTATTATGATATTAATATCTGTTATCTCTATCTGTGTTTGTAGGATGGCTGACAGGGAAGGGACTAGTGGGACCCAGGAGGAGGAGACATTCCTAGATATACCCGTAGTTGTGGAGCAGCTGGTGGGGTATGCTCCTATTGCCCCAGGGGTACCGCTAGAGGAGTCCGAGCCAGAGGAGGACTACCAGAGGGAGCTACTAGAGCCGGAGGTAGGTAGAGTCATGAGGTCTGGCAGTCAGGACCCAGATGATGAGGAGGAGGACCCCGAGACCGAGGGAGAGGAGCCACCTGCTTACGTGGATGGCATAGGTTCCACTGCCGACGATATTATAGAGGGACTGACCAGCAGGAATGAGGAACTGGAGGGCCGGGTAGCTCATATGGAGGAGCAGAACCAGACCCATCAGATCAGAGAGGACCAATATAGAGATCTGGCCTATCAGCTCGATCATGACCTGGGAGTAGCGAAGATGCAGCTGCAGGGATACGAGTCCTCAGCGCAGCAGATCGGACCACTGCTACATCAGCTTGTGGCCCGGAACGCCGAGCTGAGATAGAGGCTGGAGCAGAGGGACCTACAGATCGCCCACCTGAAGGCGAAGTAGGAGGCTATGAGGTTCGAGGCTGGGCTGGAGGTGTCTGCAAGGATGCATGTCAGAGAGGCCTGGGCCAGGGAGGCCAGGAGGGTTGATCAGTTAGAGGACCAGCTGGAGGCCAGGGCAGTGAGGATAGAGACCCTAGGATACGCCTTAGACGCAGCCTACAGGAGGCC
This sequence comes from Aralia elata, assembly GCA_034770075.1. Lineage (NCBI taxonomy): Eukaryota > Viridiplantae > Streptophyta > Magnoliopsida > Apiales > Araliaceae > Aralia > Aralia elata. The sequence continues at coordinate 100,197,349 of CM068384.1, read as the reverse complement.
CCGGACTGAGGCAGGCGAGTCTAGCCGCTCTGTTCGTCGCAGGGTAGGGGATGGAGCATTCTCTGGTCAGCAGGCTCGGATCCGGCATAACGTGCAGTGATATGTTATGGATGATTGTCTTGTCTTGGGTACCATAGGTCCCACTTTTGCTAGATTATAGACATGTTTGTCTTGTGAAACTTTATATTTGTATTTAGGTTTGGGGTAGCAGTTAAACCCCAACTTTTGTAGTCTTGAGGGATGAAGGGTTAGGATTTCCCACTTTTGTCTCAAGGGGAATGGTGGGTAGGGCATGTAGTGGCGCATTTATAGAAGTATGCCACAGGTTTAGTCTTTGTAACAAACAGTGGTATATCAATATAAATGCAGATGTTTCATTTAAATCAAATGTGTTTGATAGATGTTTCTACCATTGATTGCTGATTTTTATGACATATTGTGTAAAATATATAACTATAGGTAAAAGTCAGCGGATTTCCCTTATCCAATCATGCCGCCAAGAGGACGACCACGAAACCGACAGGTTGAAGAGTCAGAAAGTGAGGTTGGGAATCAATCCAATCCAATGAGAATGTTCGCCGAAATGCTGGCAGAAGCCATGCAATCAAGACCGCCACCTAGAGGAACCCAAGCAGCAGCCGAGCTAGCGCATCATCTGGCAAATTTTAAAGACTTCAAATTGGTTGGACCACCCGAGTTCAAGGGAACTCTTAACCCAATCGAAGCGCAGACCTGGATAGAGGAGATAGAAAAGGTCTTCGAGGTAGCATGAGTGGCAGAGGAACAGAAAACAAGTTTTACTACCTTCATGTTAAAGGGCGAGGCAAACTACTGGTGGAAGGCCAACAGGGGCCGAGTGGAAGGAGGCATCGTCGCATGGGAATGCTTTAAGGAGATGTTCTTGGAGAATTACTTTCCAGAGAGCATGAAGCAAGAGATGGAGATCAAGTTCCTGGAACTAAAACAAGGAAACATGTCCGTGGCTGAGTACGCGGCTAGGTTTAATGAGTTGGTACGGTTTGCAACTCACCAAGTCAACACAGAGGAAAGGAAAGCTCGTAGGTTTGAGCAAGGGTTGAAGCCATGGTTGTACCGTTCTGTTGCGGTATTTAAAATCAAGACATTTGCAGAATTGTTGGAGAGGGCGATCATTGCAGAGGGTGGCAGTGAGGCCCTGACTAAGTACAATCATGAAAAGAAGAGGGGTCATGAGGGCCAGAAGGCAGGAAGTAGCGGGGGCAGTAACCCCAACAAACGGAAATGGGTCGAGAGTCAGTCCTCCGGGGGAATCAAATCTGGAGGGGAGGTGAAGAAGCCAGGCAGGTGCAACAATTGTGGCAAGAACCACACGGGGGAATGCATGAAAGGGAAAAACGTGTGTTACCGATGTGGACAGCCTGGACACATGGCCCCACAGTGCCCTAGTAAGCCGAAAGGAGGTTGTTTCTCCTGTGGATCACCTGACCACCAGATCAAGGATTGCCCGAAAAGGAAGGGCGACGCCGGGAGTGGCAACCGAAGCAACAACAACAGTGGAAACAGCAACCGGTTGAACTACGGGCCACCAGTCAGTCAAGCCAACAGGCCAACAGCCCGCACGTTCAACATGACTGTTCAGGATGCCATGGAATCCAAAGACGTGGTGTCAGGTATCATCCCAATCAATGATATAAATGCATATGTGTTATTTGATTCGGGTGCTACTTGCTCTTTTGTTTCCGAATAATTTGCTAGTCAGTTAATTTACCTCGTGAAAAGTTAGAACACCCTATGAACGTAGAAGTAGCAAACAAGAAAATTATCCCCGTAGAATGCATTTATAGGAATTGTTGTGCTGAATTGCGAGGATTTAAGCTCAATGTGGACTTGATACCTATTCGACTGGGAGAGTTTGATGTAATCCTGGGAATGGATTGGCTATCAATTCACGGAGCAGTTATTGATTGTAAGAAGAAATGTGTACACCTAAAGACTCCTAATAAGTCGAAGGTGGTATTCTATGGCAGCAAGTCACCAAGACAATCTTGTTGTCTTACTATGATGCAAACAAGGAGATTACTCAAGAAAGGTTGCGTGTGTTATTTGGCCCATGTGGTCGATACTCGTCAGGTCGGGGACGAGATGAGTCAAATACCAATCGTGAGGGATTTCACTGATGTCTTCCCCGATGAACTTCCGGGACTGCCGCCGGACAGGGAAACCGAGTTCGTTATCGATTTGGCACCGGGAACCGCACCAATATCGAAGCCGCCGTATCGAATGGCACCTGTAGAGATGAAAGAGTTGATGGTGCAACTGCAGGATCTATTAGATAAAGGTTACATCAGACCAAGCGTGTCCCCGTGGGGAGCGCCAGTTCTGTTTGTAAAGAAGAAAGATGGTTCGATGAGACTTTGTATCGACTATCGGGAGTTGAACAAAGTTACGATTAAGAATAGGTATCCGCTTCCTAGGATTGACGATCTATTTGATCAACTTAAGGGAGCGACATACTTTTCAAAAATCGACCTAAGGACAGGCTATCATCAGCTGAAGGTGAGACAGGAAGATATCCCGAAGACTGCATTCAGAACTCGTTACGGGCACTTCGAGTTTCTGGTAATGTCTTTTGGATTGACGAATGCACCAGCAGCATTTATGGATATGATAAACAGAGTATTCAAGCAGTACTTGGACAAGTTCGTAGTCGTATTCATCGATGACATTCTGGTGTATTCAGGGACGGAGGAGGAACATGCTGAACATTTAAAGATTGTGTTAGAAGCTCTCAGGAGGGACAGATTGTATGTGAAGTTTTCCAAGTGTGAGTTTTAGTTGCAGAGGGTACAGTTTCTGGGTCATGTCATCGACAAGAATGGTGTTCCAGTGGACCCAGCAAAAGTGGAAGCAGTTATCAATTGGGAGCAACCGAAAACCCCAACAGAGATCAGGAGCTTCTTGGGATTAGCGGGATACTATCGAAGGTTCATACAGGATTTTTCAAGGATAGCATCGCCGTTGACCAACCTCACCAGAAAAACAGTTAAGTTCGTCTGGTCGGAGAAATGTGAGGAAAGTTTTATGGAGCTGAAGAAGAGACTTAGTCAAGCACCGGTGTTGACCTTACCCGACAACACTGGGGGTTTTGTAGTGTATAGCGATGCATCACACAAAGGTCTTGGTTGTGTGCTGATGCAACACGGCAAGGTCGTGGCGTACGCATCACGTCAGCTGAAAGACTATGAGAAGGGTTACCCGACTCATGAGTTGGAGTTAGCAGCGGTAGTTTTTGCTTTGAAGATTTGGAGGCACTACCTATACGGGGAAAAGTGCGAGATATATACAGATCACAAAAGTCTGAAATATATCTTCACTCAAAAGGAGCTGAACATGAGGCAACGCCGATGGTTAGAATTGATCAAGGACTACGACTGTGAAATTCTGTACCACCCGGGCAAAACAAATGTAGTGGCTGATGCCTTAAGCAGGAAAGGCAAGGTGAAATTGATGCAGCTGACAATTCAAGAGGAATTGGTAAGGGACTTTGAACGTCTGGAACTGGAGGTTAAGTATCCAATGGAGGCGGACGAAAAATTGTTTATTGTAACAGCAGGTCCGACTCTACTGGATAAGATCAAGGAGGCTCAAGAATTTGATGAAGAGTGCCTTGTCATTAAGGAGCAACTATCGGAGGGAAAAACATTGAAGTTCAAGGTTGACAGCACAGGGTTGCTAAGATTCGAGGGAAGGATCTGGGTACCGTACGTACCAGACCTAAGGGAAGAGATATTGCAGGAGGCCCATAATACGAGATTTTCGGTACATCCGGGTAGCACCAAAATGTATCAAGATCTTCGTCAGCATTTTTGGTGGCCGCACTTGAAGGGGGAAGTTGCAGAATTCGTCAGCCGGTGTTTAACTTGTCAGAAGATCAAGGCAGAGCACCAGCGGCCGAGCGGATTATTGCAACCCTTAGAGATTCCTGAGTGGAAGTGGGAACACATCACAATGGATTTTGTGGTAGGACTCCCGACAACCCAAAAGGGTCTAGACGCCATCTGGGTGATCGTAGATCGTTTGACCAAGTCTGCCCATTTTCTATCAATTAAGATCAGGTACAAATTGGAGCAATTGGCGAAACTTTACGTGAAGGAAATAGTATCACGATATGGAGTGCCGGTATCTATTGTGTCTGACAGGGATCCACGTTTCACGTCCAATTTTTGGAGAAGTCTACAGGAGAGACTGGGAACACAGTTAAGAATGAGTACAGCATATCATCCTCAGACTGATGGTCAGAGTGAGTGAACAATCCAGACTCTAGAGGATATGCTCCGGGCAGTTGTGATGGACTTAAGTGGCAGCTGGGACGATCACTTGCCACTAGTGTAGTTCGCCTACAACAATAGTTACCATGCTAGTATTGGTATGCCACCGTACGAAGCGCTATACGGAAGAAAGTGTCGAACGCCGTTGTGTTGGGATGAAGTTGGTGAACGGAGGTTGTTGGGACCAGAATTGGTACAACAAACCGTGGAAATCATTAAAGTAATAAGGCAACGGTTAGTAGCAGCCCAGGATCGTCAGAAGAAGTATGCTGACTTACATCGTCAGAAACGAGACTTTGAAGTTGGTAGCTTTGTGTTTCTGAAGGTATCTCCCTGGAAAGGTAAGATCCGTTTTGGGAAGAAGGGCAAGCTGAGCCCTAGGTTCATAAGACCGTTCGAGATTTTGAGGAGAATAGGCGAAGTGGCGTACGAGGTAGCATTACCTCCTGAACTTGAGCACATTCACAACATGTTTCATGTATCGGTGTTACGGCCATATAAGCCAGATTACAAGCATGTTATTTCCTATGAGCCAATTCAAGTTGAAAAGGACTTATCATACGAGGAGATTCCTGTTCAAATCCTAGATAGGAAGGAACAGACACTGAGGAATAAAACTATTCATTCTGTTAAAGTTCTCTGGAGAAATCACGCGGTGGAAGAAGCCACGTGGGAACTCGAAGAGAAGATGAGAGTAAATTACCCCCAGTTATTTGAGTAACCTTAGATCGAAATTCCGAGGACGGAATTTTTATAAGGGGGAGAGGATGTAATGTCCAGGATTTTTAACATTGTATTGAATTCTATTGTAATAAATAAAAATTTATTTTATATAATTTTTCGGATTTATTTGGACCCATGTAAGCATTATTACTTAACTATATAATTATATGGTACAAAAATTTTACTTGCATTAAAGGGACTCACTGATAGTCCGAATAAATCAGTGAGTCGAGCCTACGAATTTAGTGGCAAGAAAATTTGAAAGGATTTATCGAATAATTTTATCATGTACGGATTTAATAATTCAAACGGGGAATTATTGTTGAATAAATATTTTTTATATATATATAATTAATCAATGCAATTAGATATTTAATTTAACTAATGATAACATAATGCTATTAATTGGGTTATATCTTTTGGTATTACGTTAGCTGATCTAATATCAAATTTCGTCAAACCAATTTTCCTTCTAATTCCTTTTGGGCTACTGTCTTTATTTCAACGAACCTAAACTCGGATGGGCTGAACCCCAAACCCTATATCAATAACAAGTGGGCTGAGCCCATTCTTTATCCCATACCGACCGAGTTGGACCAAAGGATTTGGGTCGGTTCAATTGAATTGGAAGGAACCGGTACTACAATTGGGAAGGGGAAAGAAAGAAATTCAATCAGATAGAAACGGGAGAAAGAGGGGAGGATTAAGCTGAGCAACGGAAGGGGATCCAAAGCCCTAGCCCCTAAATCGGATCGATCAAGAAGAGGGAGTAGGCTAGCCGAACCTAGCGACGGCAACCCCTCAATCAGTCGAACGAGTCGAGCTAGAGAGGGCTGTCAATCGTCGGCGACAGCTTGCGTCGACGGGTTGGGGTGAAGAGGAAGCGGCGACCGACGGACTAAGTGAAGGATCGAGGGAGCTACCGAGGAACAAACGGTCGGACCATGGGTTCCTGATTTCCAGCGATGCGACTGGTGACAGCGCACGCGGCTCAAAGGCCAACCGGCAAGTCGCAGTCGCTACCCTTCTCCTACCAACGGTCCTTGAATGATCAAATAGGGTAATAATCAGCCTAATTGGATAACCAATTTGCTATAAATTGACCGCCTAAACCTTAGAATAAGCTGCTAGGATTTTTTTTTTTTTTTTTGTCTTTCAAATTGAAGAGAGAAATTTTAACCGAAAGAGGGAACAGGGGTTACGATTCCAGTTTGCTGCGAAGGTCCAGCTTGATTGTGTATTTCGGTAGAAGGAGAAAGTCGGCGAATCGGTCAACCCCAAGGTATTAAGTAGTTCAAGCCACTGTGATGGTTTAGTGTTAGTTTTTTTAAAAATTTTCCCCTGTGATTTGAATGGGTTATACATTGTACTAAACAATTGTTTTGGGGAACTGATTAGGTTCTAGCAGTAGATAAAATTAGCTTATACTATACATTTGGTTGGGATTATACTGTATGATGTTGATTTAAAATTCTGGTAATGTGTTATCAATGGTATTGGCTATAACATACTGTTTGAGAATTGTATAATATTGTTGGGATTTAAGCAGTTGGTACTGTATTGCGTTGTTCCGTTTGGAAACCTGGGATTGTGTTGTGTGAATATTAGGGTTATTGCAGGTTGTTTTCGTTTGGGATTTGTTCTTGGGTTGTTTTCACCATACTGGATTGTGATGGTTATTTTGATTAAGAAACCTGGTATTGTGGTAGTAATGGTATTGAGTTGTACTTTCTTCTCTCTGTTATTGGTTGTGTACTGCGATTTGGCTGGGTTGAGCCGTAGGGTGCACACCAGGTGGTGTTGTAATGCCCAAACTAGATTTTCCTTGTTTCATTTTAGTACTTAGCACTCTGTCAATAACAATGTTGGTATAAAAATATATTATTGGCCATTCATAGAAATCAGGAACTAGCATTGGTATTTTCCCTTACTTTGTTGAGTAATGCTTTAGTTGGCTGGAATTATGTTACAGAAATTGTTCTAGTATGGGAAGATGTGATTGCTAAATCGTGGGAGGTTTATAAGGAAATAAGAGTGTGTTACCAATAATTATGTTATGCAATAATTGGCGTACTATGGAACAATTAATAATAATTATTTATTATATAACCCTAAATAATAAATAAGGATACTAAATGTTAATTATAAATAATTAATTAAAATCCATAAATTTATTTATTTATTATTATTTAATTATTAGTTAATATTAAATAATAATTAAGTATGAATAAGTTAACAAAATAATTATTTATTATTTATCAATAAATAATGAATGAAGATAATAAATATTTGATTATTATTTAATTAAATAATAATTAAGTATGAATAAGCTAACAAAATAATTATTTATTATTTATCAATAAATAATGAATAAAGATAATAAATATTTGATTATTATTTAATTAAATAATAATTAAGTATAAATAAATTAACAAAATAATTATTTATTATTTATCAATAAATAATGAATAAAGATAATAAATATTTGATTATTATTTAATTAAATAATAATTAAGTATGAATAAGTTAACAAAATAATTATTTATTATTTATCAATAAATAATAAATAAAGATAATAAATATTTACTTATTATTTAATTAAATAATAGTTAAGTATGAACGAAATTAATAAAGTAATTATTTATTATTTATCACTAAATAATAAATGAAGATAATAAATATTTGATTAAATTAATAGTAATTAAGTTAATACATTAAGTATTTAGTTAATGCTGAATAAGTAACAAGGTTAATAATTACTCAATTACCCCTAAGGTAAATAGTAATTAAGCGTAATAAAATTTAATAAGCGATCAACTAATATCTAATTTCTGTTAAACCATAATAAACTTATTATTTATTTTCATAAATAATAAATAAGGATTGTTAAACCATATTCAGAGACAGATAAGGGTAATAAATCTGAGAAATCAAAGAATAAGTAATCCTGATTAGCTACCATCATTTTAATAGCTAAAGATTATTAATTTCTGTTTAGCTAATGTTAAATAGTAATTAAATATAGATGGTGAATTTTACCTACTAAGTAAAAGGTATAGTGAGAGGTGCCAATATACAACTATTAATTGATAAATCGACTTTACCCAATGATAGGTCACTTAAGATCAATTAATTAAAGCTAAGATTATCTGTAGCTGAGCAAACAGGCAAGTTCCCTAACTTCATTCTTTCAGTATATTGAATGCAAGTTCTACCTTACTCAACTTTTACATTGAGCAAGTTTCTAAACCTTATGCATTATTTTTAATTCGTGCAAAAAGGTATATATTGCAAGTTATTCTTTAAGCTTGAATCTTGTCTCCAAGCATGCTTTAAGTGGTCTAATTGCCTTTAAAATTATTCCACATCTTTGTATTTATTGACATTCGCACTCGTGCACTTGAATTCGTATAATTATTTAAGTTCAGAAATTTGTGAACTATTCATGGTTAAGTCTGGACCCTTGTTCGGCCAGGCAAACACGTAAGAATTTATAAAAGCTATCCGAACCAATCGATGGTAAAGATTCTTAGACTAAATGGACACCCCTTTTATTATAAGGGAGTACCCCATGTACCGTACATAAGGTACAAATAGCAGAGTTAAATGTTATGCATACACATAGCGTACGCGAGGCTGATCCCCTCAAGTACTTATTCTGTAGCCAGTAACCAGAGGGTCAACTAGCTATTGGCTCCTTTGGAAGTTATTGTTCAAAGTCTATTTGACTATCAATTGTTCTAAAAGCATTTATTGTTATTGCTTCTGATAATTCTATTGTTGAAATCTCTTTCCATATCCCTTTCATCATGATATATCCCTATTGTTGTACTTTAAACTTGCTGAGCAAACTCGTTGCTCATCCTTGCTATATCATGACTTCATTGCAGCTAAACTCGAGACGTCAGGGAAGAACAAAGGGAAAGAGAAGATGAAGTGATAGACTTCAAGTAGCCGATTTTAAATTTATGTGTAGTTAATTACTGTTAATGTAATTTGAACCCTGATAGGTATTTAAGGTATGGATTTGTGTATGTGGTTAAGGTTATTGTATTTTAGGACTAGTAACACCTTGTAATGAACAACGTATGTTTATTATATTCCGCATTTTAGTTACCATATGTTGTTAGAGGTGAATGTTTGTATTGGATCGTGATGACCGGATCCGGGTAATTGGAGACCCGAATTTGGGGGCGTCACAGGTTGGTATCAAAGCTGTAGGTTATAAACTTTAGGATCGCGAAACCTAGGTTATAACCTTAGCATTAAACTCGTATTGAGTACGCTAGGAACATGAATCAAGGAGATTCAGGTAATGGTCTTGTCTGGGGGTGGATTGTGGAAATCTGCCAAGGCCGAGTTGTACATGATAAAATATCATTTTCATTCTATCAATGAACATATTTTATTATGATATTAATATCTGTTATCTCTATCTGTGTTTGTAGGATGGCTGACAGGGAAGGGACTAGTGGGACCCAGGAGGAGGAGACATTCCTAGATATACCCGTAGTTGTGGAGCAGCTGGTGGGGTATGCTCCTATTGCCCCAGGGGTACCGCTAGAGGAGTCCGAGCCAGAGGAGGACTACCAGAGGGAGCTACTAGAGCCGGAGGTAGGTAGAGTCATGAGGTCTGGCAGTCAGGACCCAGATGATGAGGAGGAGGACCCCGAGACCGAGGGAGAGGAGCCACCTGCTTACGTGGATGGCATAGGTTCCACTGCCGACGATATTATAGAGGGACTGACCAGCAAGAATGAGGAACTGGAGGGTCGGGTAGCTCATCTGGAGGAGCAGAACCAGACCCATCAGATCAGAGAGGACCAATATAGAGATCTGGCCTATCAGCTCGATCATGACCTGGGAGTAGCGAAGATGCAGCTGCAGGGATACGAGTCCTCAGCGCAGCAGATCGGACCACTGCTACATCAGCTTGTGGCCCGAAACACCGAGCTGAGAGAGAGGCTGGAGCAGAGGGACCTACAGATCGCCCACCTGAAGGCGAAGCAGGAGGCTATGAGGTTCGAGGCTGGGCTGGAGGTGTCTGCAAGGATGCATGTCAGAGAGGCCTGGGCTAGGGAGGCCAGGAGGGTTGATCAGTTAGAGGACCAGCTGGAGGCCAGTGCAGTGAGGATAGAGACCCTAGGATACGCCTTAGACGCAGCCTACAGGAGGCCCCGGACTGAGGCATGTGAGTCTAGCCGCTCTGTTCGTCGCAGGGTAGGGGATGGAGCATTCTCTGGTCAGCAGGCTCGGATCGGGCATGACGTGCAGTGATATGTTATGGATGATTGTCTTGTCTTGGGTACCATAGGTCCCACTTTTGCTAGATTATAGACATGTTTGTCTTGTGAAACTTTATATTTGTATTTAGGTTTGGGGTAGTAGTTAAACCCCAACTTTTGTAGTCTTGAGGGATGAAGGGTTAGGATTTCCCACTTTTGTCTCAAGGGGAATGGTGGGTAGGGCATGTAGTGGCGCATTTATAGAAGTATGCCACAGGTTTAGTCTTTGTAACAAACAGTGGTATATCAATATAAATGCAGATGTTTTATTTAAATCAAATGTGTTTGATAGATGTTTCTACCATTGATTGCTGATTTTTATGACATATTGTGTAAAATATATAACTATAGGTAAAAGTCAGCGGATTTCCCTTATCCAATCATGCCGCCAAGAGGACGACCACGAAACCGACAGGTTGAAGAGTCAGAAAGTGAGGTTGGGAATCAATCCAATCCAATGAGAATGTTCGCTGAAATGCTGGCAGAAGCCATGCAATCAAGACCGCCACCTGGAGGAACCCAAGCAGCAGCCGAGCTAGCGCATCATCTGGCAAATTTTAAAGACTTCAAATTGGTTGGACCACCCGAGTTCAAGGGAACTCTTAACCCAATCGAAGCGCAGACCTGGATAGAGGAGATAGAAAAGGTCTTCGAGGTAGCATGAGTGGCAGAGGAACAGAAAACAAGTTTTACTACCTTCATGTTAAAGGGCGAGGCAAACTACTGGTGGAAGGCCAACAGGGGCCGAGTGGAAGGAGGCATCGTCGCATGGGAATGCTTTAAGGAGATGTTCTTGGAGAATTACTTTCCAGAGAGCATGAAGCAAGAGATGGAGATCAAGTTCCTGGAACTAAAACAAGGAAACATGTCCGTGGCTGAGTACGCGGCTAGGTTTAATGAGTTGGTACGGTTTGCAACTCACCAAGTCAACACAGAGGAAAGGAAAGCTCGTAGGTTTGAGCAAGGGTTGAAGCCATGGTTGTACCGTTTTGTTGCGGTATTTAAAATCAAGACATTTGCAGAATTGTTGGAGAGGGCGATCATTGCAGAGGGTGGCAGTGAGGCCCTGACTAAGTACAATCATGAAAAGAAGAGGGGTCATGAGGGCCAGAAGGCAGGAAGTAGCGGGGGCAGTAACCCCAACAAACGGAAATGGGTCGAGAGTCAGTCCTCCGGGGGAATCAAATCTGGAGGGGAGGTGAAGAAGCCAGGCAGGTGCAACAATTGTGGCAAGAACCACACGGGGGAATGCATGAAAGGGAAAAACGTGTGTTACCGATGTGGACAGCCTGGACACATGGCCCCACAGCGCCCTAGTAAGCCGAAAGGAGGTTGTTTCTCCTGTGGATCACCTGACCACCAGATCAAGGATTGCCCGAAGAGGAAGGGCGACGCCGGGAGTGGCAACCGAAGCAACAACAACAGTGGAAACAGCAACCGGTTGAACTACGGGCCACCAGCCAGTCAAGCCAACAGGCCAACAGCCCGCACGTTCAACATGACTGTTCAGGATGCCATGGAATCCAAAGACGTGGTGTCAGGTATCATCCCAATCAATGATATAAATGCATATGTGTTATTTGATTCGGGTGCTACTTGCTCTTTTGTTTCCGAAGAATTTGCTAGTCAGTTAATTTACCTCGTGAAAAGTTAGAACACCCTATGAACGTAGAAGTAGCAAACAAGAAAATTATCCCCGTAGAATGCATTTATAGGAATTGTTGTGCTGAATTGCGAGGATTTAAGCTCAATGTGGACTTGATACCTATTCGACTGGGAGAGTTTGATGTAATCCTGGGAATGGATTGGCTATCAATTCACGGAGCAGTTATTGATTGTAAGAAGAAATGTGTACACCTAAAGACTCCTAATAAGTCGAAGGTGGTATTCTATGGCAGCAAGTCATCAAGACAATCTTGTTGTCTTACTATGATGCAAACAAGGAGATTACTCAAGAAAGGTTGCGTGTGTTATTTAGCCCATGTGGTCGATACTCGTCAGGTCGGGGACGAGATGAGTCAAATACCAATCGTGAGGGATTTCACTAATGTCTTCCCCGATGAACTTCCGGGACTGCCGCCGGACAGGGAAACCGAGTTCGTTATCGATTTGGCACCGGGAACCGCACCAATATCGAAGCCACCGTATCGAATGGCACCTGTAGAGATGAAAGAGTTGATGGTGCAACTGCAGGAACTATTAGATAAAGGTTACATCAGACCAAGAGTGTCCACGTGGTGAGAGCCAGTTCTGTTTGTTTAGAATATAGATGGTTAGATGATACTTTGTATCGGACTATCGGGAGTTGAACAAAGTTACGATTAAGAATTGTTATCCGTTTCATAGGATTTACGATCTATTTTATAAAATTAAGGGAGCGACATACTTTTCAAAAATCGACCTAAGGACAGGCTATCATCAGCTGAAGGTGAGAGACAGGAAGATATCCCGAAGACTGCATTCAGAACTCGTTACGGGGCACTTCGAGTTTCTGGTAATGTCTTTTGGATTGACGAATGCACCAGCAGCATTTATGGATATGATAAACAGAGTATTCAAGCAGTACTTGGACAAGTTCGTAGTCGTATTCATCGATGACATTCTGGTGTATTCAGGGACGGAGGAGGAACATGCTGAACATTTAAAGATTGTGTTAGAAGCTCTCAGGAGGGACAGATTGTATGTGAAGTTTTCCAAGTGTGAGTTTTAGTTGCAGAGGGTACAGTTTCTGGGTCATGTCATCGACAAGAATGGTGTTCCAGTGGACCCAGCAAAAGTGGAAGCAGTTATCAATTGGGAGCAACCGAAAACCCCAACAGAGATCAGGAGCTTCTTGGGATTAGCGGGATACTATCGAAGGTTCATACAGGATTTTTCAAGGATAGCATCGCCGTTGACCAACCTCACCAGAAAAACAGTTAAGTTCGTCTGGTCGGAGAAATGTGAGGAAAGTTTTATGGAGCTGAAGAAGAGACTTAGTCAAGCACCGGTGTTGACCTTACCCGACAACACTGGGGGTTTTGTAGTGTATAGCGATGCATCACACAAAGGTCTTGGTTGTGTGCTGATGCAACACGGCAAGGTCGTGGCGTACGCATCACGTCAGCTGAAAGACTATGAGAAGGGTTACCCGACTCATGAGTTGGAGTTAGCAGCGGTAGTTTTTGCCTTGAAGATTTGGAGGCACTACCTATACGGGGAAAAGTGCGAGATATATACAGATCACAAAAGTCTGAAATATATCTTCACTCAAAAGGAGCTGAACATGAGGCAACGTCGATGGTTAGAATTGATCAAGGACTACGACTGTGAAATTCTGTACCACCCGGGCAAAACAAATGTAGTGGCTGATGCCTTAAGCAGGAAAGGCAAGGTGAAATTGATGCAGCTGACAATTCAAGAGGAATTGGTAAGGGACTTTGAACGTCTGGAACTGGAGGTTAAGTATCCAATGGAGGCGGACGAAAAATTGTTTATTGTAACAGCAGGTCCGACTCTACTGGATAAGATCAAGGAGGCTCAAGAATTTGATGAAGAGTGCCTTGTCATTAAGGAGCAACTATCGGAGGGAAAAACATTGAAGTTCAAGGTTGACAGCACAGGGTTGCTAAGATTCGAGGGAAGGATCTGGGTACCGTACGTACCAGACCTAAGGGAAGAGATATTGCAGGAGGCCCATAATACGAGATTTTCGGTACATCCGGGTAGCACCAAAATGTATCAAGATCTTCGTCAGCATTTTTGGTGGCCGCACTTGAAGGGGGAAGTTGCAGAATTCGTCAGCCGGTGTTTAACTTGTCAGAAGATCAAGGCAGAGCACCAGCGGCCGAACGGATTATTGCAACCCTTAGAGATTCCTGAGTGGAAGTGGGAACACATCACAATGGATTTTGTGGTAGGACTCCCGACAACCCAAAAGGGTCTAGACGCCATCTGGGTGATCGTAGATCGTTTGACCAAGTCTGCCCATTTTCTATCAATTAAGATCAGGTACAAATTGGAGCAATTGGCGAAACTTTACGTGAAGGAAATAGTATCACGATATGGAGTGCCGGTATCTATTGTGTCTGACAGGGATCCACGTTTCACGTCCAATTTTTGGAGAAGTCTACAGGAGAGACTGGGAACACAGTTAAGACTGAGTACAGCATATCATCCTCAGACTGATGGTCAGAGTGAGCGAACAATCCAGACTCTAGAGGATATGCTCCGGGCAGTTGTGATGGACTTAAGTGGCAGCTGGGACGATCACTTGCCACTAGTGTAGTTCGCCTACAACAATAGTTACCATGCTAGTATTGGTATGCCACCGTACGAAGCGCTATACGGAAGAAAGTGTCGAACGCCGTTGTGTTGGGATGAAGTTGGTGAACGGAGGTTGTTGGGACCAGAATTGGTACAACAAACCGTGGAAATCATTAAAGTAATAAGGCAACGGTTAGTAGCAGCCCAGGATCGTCAGAAGAAGTATGCTGACTTACATCGTCAAAAACGAGACTTTGAAGTTGGTAGCTTTGTGTTTCTGAAGGTATCTCCCTGGAAAGGTAAGATCCGTTTTGGGAAGAAGGGCAAGCTGAGCCCTAGGTTCATAGGACCGTTCGAGATTTTGAGGAGAATAGGCGAAGTGGCGTACGAGGTAGCATTACCTCCTGAACTTGAGCACATTCACAACATGTTTCATGTATCGGTGTTACGGCCATATAAGCCAGATTACAAGCATGTTATTTCCTATGAGCCAATTCAAGTTGAAAAGGACTTATCATACGAGGAGATTCCTGTTCAAATCCTAGATAGGAAGGAACAGACACTGAGGAATAAAACTATTCATTCTGTTAAAGTTCTCTGGAGAAATCACGCGGTGGAAGAAGCCACGTGGGAACTCGAAGAGAAGATGAGAGTAAATTACCCCCAGTTATTTGAGTAACCTTAGATCGAAATTCCGAGGACGGAATTTTTATAAGGGGGAGAGGATGTAATGTCCAGGATTTTTAACATTTATTGAATTCTATTGTAATAAATAAAAATTTATTTTATATAATTTTTCGGATTTATTTGGACCCATGTAAGCATTATTACTTAACTATATAATTATATGGTACAAAAATTTTCCTTGCATTAAAGGGACTCACTGATAGTCCGAATAAATCAGTGAGTCGAGCCTACGAATTTAGTGGCAAGAAAATTTGAAAGGATTTATCGAATAATTTTATCATGTACGGATTTAATAATTCAAACGGGGAATTATTGTTGAATAAATATTTTTTTATATATATAATTAATCAATGCAATTAGATATTTAATTTAACTAATGATAACATAATGCTATTAATTGGGTTATATCTTTTGGTATTACGTTAGCTGATTTAAAATCAAATTTCGTCAAACCCATTTTCCTTCTAATTCCTTTTGGGCTACTGTCTTTATTTCAACGAACCTAAACTCGGATGGGCTGAACCCCAAACCCTATATCAATAACAAGTGGGCTGAGCCCATTCTTTATCCCTTACCGACCGAGTTGGACCAAAGGATTTGGGCCGGTTCAATTGAATTGGAAGGAACCGGTACTACAATTGGGAAGGGGAAAGAAAGAAATTCAATCAGATAGAAATGGGAGAAAGAGGGGAGGATTAAGCTGAGCAACGGAAGGGGATCCAAAGCCCTAGCCCCTAAATCGGATCGATCAAGAAGAGGGAGTAGGCTAGCCGAACCTAGCGACGGCAACCCCTCAATCAGTCGAACGAGTCGAGCTAGAGAGGGTTGTCAATCGTCGGCGACAGCTTGCGTCGACGGGTTGGGGTGAAGAGGAAGCGGCGACCGACGGACTAAGTGAAGGATCGAGGGAGCTACCGAGGAACAAACGGTCGGACCATGGGTTCCTGATTTCCAGCGACGCGACTGGTGACAGCGCACGCGGCTCAAAGGCCAACCGGCAAGTCGCAGTCGCTACCCTTCTCCTACCAACGGTCCTTGAATGATCAAATAGGGTAATAACCAGCCTAATTGGATAACCAATTTGCTATAAATTGACCGCCTAAACCTTAGAATAAGCTGCTAGGATTTTTTTTTTTTTTTTTTTTTGTCTTTCAAATTGAAGAGAGAAATTTTAAGAGAGAAAGGGAACAGGGGTTACGATTCCAGTTTGCTGCGAAGGTCCAGCTTGATTGTGTATTTCGGTAGAAGGAGAAAGTCGGCGAATCGGTCAACCCCAAGGTATTAAGTAGTTCAAGCCACTGTGATGGTTTAGTGTTAGTTTTTTTAAAAATTTTCCCCTGTGATTTGAATGGGTTATACATTGTACTAAACAATTATTTTGGGGAACTGATTAGGTTCTAGCAGTAGATAAAATTAGCTTATATTGTTGGGATTTAAGAAGTTGGTACTGTATTGCGTTGTTCCGTTTGGAAACCTGGGATTGTGTTGTGTGAATATTAGGGTTATTGCAGGTTGTTTTCGTTTGGGATTTGTTCTTGGGTTGTTTTCACCATACTGGATTGTGATGGTTATTTTGATTAAGAAACCTGGTATTGTGGTAGTAATGGTATTGAGTTGTACTTTCTTCTCTCTGTTATTGGTTGTGTACTGCGATTTGGCTGGGTTGAGCCGTAGGGTGCACACCAGGTGGTGTTGTAATGCCCAAACTAGATTTTCCTTGTTTCATTTTAGTACTTAGCACTCTGTCAATAACAATGTTGGTATAAAAATATATTATTGGCCATTCACAGAAATCAGGAACTAGCATTGGTATTTTCCTTACTTTGTTGAGTAATGCTTTAGTTGGCTGGAATTATGTTACAGAAATTGTTCTAGTATGGGAAGATGTGATTGCTAAATCGTGGGAGGTTTATAAGGAAATAAGAGTGTGTTACCAATAATTATGTTATGCAATAATTGGCGTACTATGGAACAATTAATAATAATTATTTATTATATAACCCTAAATAATAAATAAGGATACTAAATGTTAATTATAAATAATTAATTAAAATCCATAAATTTATTTATTTATTATTATTTAATTATTAGTTTAATATTAAATAATAATTAAGTATGAATAAGTTAACAAAATAATTATTTATTATTTATCAATAAATAATGAATGAAGATAATAAATATTTGATTATTATTTAATTAAATAATAATTAAGTATGAATAAGTTAACAAAATAATTATTTATTATTTATCAATAAATAATGAATAAAGATAATAAATATTTGATTATTATTTAATTAAATAATAATTAAGTATGAATAAATTAACAAAATAATTATTTATTATTTATCAATAAATAATGAATAAAGATAATAAATATTTGATTATTATTTAATTAAATAATAATTAAGTATGAATAAGTTAACAAAATAATTATTTATTAATTATCAATAAATAATAAATAAAGATAATAAATATTTACTTATTATTTAATTAAATAATAGTTAAGTATGAACGAAATTAATAAAGTAATTATTTATTATTTATCACTAAATAATAAATGAAGATAATAAATATTTGATTAAATTAATAGTAATTAAGTTAATACATTAAGTATTTAGTTAATGCTGAATAAGTAACAAGGTTAATAATTACTCAATTACCCCTAAGGTAAATAGTAATTAAGCGTAATAAAATTTAATAAGCGATCAACTAATATCTAATTTCTGTTAAACCATAATAAACTTATTATTTATTTTCATAAATAATAAATAAGGATTGTTAAACCATATTCAGAGACAGATAAGGGTAATAAATCTGAGAAATCAAAGAATAAGTAATCCTGATTAGCTACCATCATTTTAATAGCTAAAGATTATTAATTTCTGTTTAGCTAATGTTAAATAGTAATTAAATGTAGATGGTGAATTTTACCTACTAAGTAAAAGGTATAGTGAGAGGTGCCAATATACAACTATTAATTGATAAATCGACTTTACCCAATGATAGGTCACTCAAGATCAATTAATTAAAGCTAAGATTATCTGTAGCTGAGCAAACAGGCAAGTTCCCTAACTTCATTCTTTCAGTATATTGAATGCAAGTTCTACCTTACTCAACTTTTACATTGAGCAAGTTTCTAAACCTTATGCATTATTTTTAATTCGTGCAAAAAGGTATATATTGCAAGTTATTCTTTAAGCTTGAATCTTGTCTCCAAGCATGCTTTAAGTGGTCTAATTGCCTTTAAAATTATTCCACATCTTTGTATTTATTGACATTCGCACTCGTGCACTT
Organism: Aralia elata; assembly: GCA_034770075.1. NCBI lineage: Eukaryota > Viridiplantae > Streptophyta > Magnoliopsida > Apiales > Araliaceae > Aralia > Aralia elata. The sequence continues at coordinate 100,178,808 of CM068384.1, read as the reverse complement.
GAATTCGCATAATTATTTAAGTTCAGAAATTTGTGAACTATTCATGGTTAAGTCTGAACCCTTGTTCGGTCAGGCAAGCATGTAAGAATTTATAAAAGCTATCAGAACCAATCGATGGTAAGGATTCTTAGACTAAATGGACACCCCTTTTATTATAGGGGAGTACCCCAGGTACCGTATATAAGGTACAACTAGCAGAATTAAATGTTATGCATACACATAGCGTACGCGAGGCTGATCCCCTCAAGTACTTATTCTGTAGCCAGTAACCAGAGGGTCAACTAGCTATTAGCTCCTTTGGAAGTTATTGTTCAAAGTCTATTTGACTATCAATTGTTCTAAAAGCATTTATTGTTATTGCTTCTGATAATTCTATTGTTGAAATCTCTTTCCATATCCCTTTCATCATGATATATCCCTATTGTTGTACTTTAAACTTGCTGAGCAAACTCGTTGCTCATCCTTGCTATATCATGACTTCATTGCAGCTAAACTCGAGACGTCAGGGAAGAACAAAGGGAAAGAGAAGATGAAGTGATAGACTTCAAGTAGCCGATTTTAAATTTATGTGTAGTTAATTACTGTTAATGTAATTTGAACCCTGATAGGTATTTAGGGTATGGATTTGTGTATGTGGTTAAGATTATTGTATTCTGGGACTAGTAACACCTTGTAATGAACAATGTATGTTTATTATATTCCGCATTTTAGTTACCATATGTTGTTAGAGGTGAATGTTTGTATTGGATCGTGATGACCGGATCCGGGTAATTGGAGACCCGAATTTGGGGGCGTCACAAATCCCATATTGAATAAATTTAAGAATGTAGATGGGTTAATAAGTACGGTGGAGTCTCAATCTAATACATTTTGGATGAATTCAAGAATATAAATGAGTTAATAAGTACGGTAGAACCTGAACTTAATACCTTTTAGATAAATTCAAGAATGTAGATGAATAGATTTGATTTGAATTTGAGATTTGACCTAAGATTTATTCGGACTCGAGATTTGACCTTAGTTATTACAACTACCCCACTGAATTTTTGGTTTTGTTTCTTAATAATTGTAAAATTTTGTAAATTTGGGATGTACTGTATTTGAAATCTTTTCTACTAGGTAATTTAGTATCTAACTCCACTGGAAAAAAAATACTTTATAATATGATAAATTTAGAAAAAATTTAAGTGTAATAGATAAATTAACCCCGCTGAAGAAAAATACTTTATAGTATCTAACCCCACTAGAAAAAAATACTTTATAATATATGATAAATTTAGAAAAATTTTAAGTGTAATAGACAAATTAACCCCACTGAAATTTTATTAATTTTCTAATATACAAGGTCAAATTGAAAATTTTACAGCTTCTCAATCTCATATCATTTCTACTCTTTTATATGCGTTCAGTTGTTGACTCGTTGTGGTCGGGATTTATTAGAAGTTTCTGACCACATTTTCTATGCGACTTTCTTATCTCTTCTTTCTCCGAGAGAAAATAGAATTTATTTCTTTATCTTTACAAAAAAAATATCTCCATTTTTTAGATAGCAGATATCAATATGGGTTTGTGCCGCAAGTGTAGAACTACATAAACCCACTGAAATTTTCTAATTTTTCTAAAATATAAGATTAAATTAAACTTTTATAATTTTAAGTACACATATTACTCCTGACTCGATCAGAATTTACAAAATAGCCTTCTACATTGTAGAATCATGTCCTAACAGGAATAAAACATATAGAAAAATTATAATTCAACCGGTAGTTATAAAAAAATCCAAAAAATTTGGGATGGGGGCGCTGCTCCGTACCCCACCAAATTATTCATCCGAAACTAACCCTACTAACCAAATTTTCTGGCTTGGTCACTGTCAGTATCCCCATGTATCCTTTTAGTTAACATTAGGAACATAAAAATTTGACACCTACATATAATCAACACCCGATTTTCGTGCATGTGTTTACGGGGTCGTTCTTGATATTTTAGTTGTTTAGGGCGAAAAATAAAAATAATTTTTTTAAAATATTGTCTTCATAAAAAAAAAAGTAAAAATAAATAAATAAAAAGAATATAAATTTCATTCAAAAAATTATCTTTTCGAAACTTAAAATATAACATTTCGACTACAACACAATATATGAGAATTTCGACTACAACAAAATATATGATAATACATTCGTTGAAAGATTCTTCTTCTAGTATTCCTAAAGACAAAATTTTCAGTCAAACGTTCATATATATATATATATATTTGAACCTCCTGATCGGGGATCCAGAGCGGTCGACCCTCCCACTCGTACTTAGGAACGACCCTATGTGTTTATGTCTACTTTATATCGTCTACATCTTGTACCAAGTTACATCATGTATTGTAGGAAATGTCTCATTAGGCTGTTCTTTTAGCATTTTCTTTAGAATTTTGTCAATTTTAATAAGTAATTGGCTAGGTAATCTCTTGTGTCTCATGTGTACATATGTAATTACATAATACAAGAATCTTACATGAATGATTTATTATAGTTTTTTGTTACACAAATTTTCTCACGAAATAGTTGATTGAATCTCTTGTCACTGCTGTTAGTCGCTCCCGATCATTTTTTTTGTCATTGTTTCTCTTGTGCTTAGTCCCTCTTTGGTCGTTTTTTTATTTTTTTTGCAAGTTGAGTCATGCTATATTTTGCTTTAAGGTATTGTGACTTTTATTGTAATACAATAACATGCTATATAAATAAGCAAAATTACATGAATGATTTATTTAATTTATTGATATATGTACATCTTAAACTGATAGTTACACATTTAAATATCTTAAAGTGATTTAACTAGCTTTAATAAATTGTTTCCAAATTCAATAATATTCATTTTACCCTTAAGCTTTTACAAAAAAACCCTAAACAATTGTCAAAATTAAGCAAGTACACTCTCAAAATTGTTGCATACAGCCGCAAAAATAATTCATAAAACCTTCACACTGTTGCATATTATTGCTGAGAAATTAAGCAAGTAAAGCTTCACATGTGAATTAATACTTATAATTTAATTATAAAAAAAGGAGGTGTTAACGCCAAGATTTCGCCGCGCGCCCAATCACCAAATACGCACTAAATCCTGCACAGAAATAAACCACACTCAGAGAGTTGACGGCTTTTGCCGCCGAGGGATAGCTCCGGTGTGATGATAAGTACAGGTCGTTCAAGGTGTAAACAATGAAGGCTTAGCACTTGAGTGAGCAAAAAGTCATTACATTTAAATTTAGGGTTTAACGTTGTATTTATAGATAAGCACACCGCCTTTAACACCCTGTTTCTCCGCTGCAATTGGACTCTTAATCATGGTAAGTACCTATGATTGGATAGAACATAATCTCCTCAAAGAAAGGAAGTCGGATAAATCCTGACTCTTTACTTGGGAACTAGAATTTAAATATAATTAGGAATCTTAGATTCCTTAAAGTCCTCATACTGCTCAAAATAAATCCCCACAGGTGAAAATTCCTCCACGTGGACTATGGCCCACCCCATCCATTGGGCCCAAGTGAACACATCCCAACATTACCCCCAGTCTTACATTACAATGGAACATTAAATGGAAGAATCAAAAAGCCCAATAACTATCATCAGAAAGCCCAAAGCCCACCACTTCGGCAAACTAACCAACCCATACCACCGGACCCCACCATTACTACATGTCCCAGCTACCACGCCGCTTTTAGGGAAACGCGCGGAACCCAAAAAGCAAATTAACTCCAAAAAAAACCCCATTTCCCCAAAACCAACCGTCATAACCCCAAGCCACATTTCAAACTGTGTAACTCTCCTCTTTGTCTCCCACATCACTACGACTGCTACTCCCTTTGGCGAAGAACTCCCATCGATCAACAATGGCAAACGCCCCCATCCCCGTCAACAACTCCACCTCCTCCTCCGCAATAAACCCTAACCTTTCCTCTACTCAAACACCCCTCTCCACATCTCCTGCAATTACCCTAAACCCCATAAACACCGACCCTTCAATTCCTCCTATCGCCGTCAACAACTCCCCCTCTTCTCCCGTAGCAAACCCTAACCTTACCTCCACTCAAGCACCCATCTCCATTCCTACCGCCATCACCCCCAACCCCATAAACATTGACCCTTCACTTCCACTCGCCGCCAATAACACTCCTCCCAACGCCTCTTCATCGGCCACCCCATTACCTATCAGAACCGAGGCTGAAAAGAATACACTAAAAATGCTAGAAGAATATTCATCTAAAAAGGCTTACATTCACATCAATACCAGATCCTCCATCTCCAAACAAAATCTTACTCAAATCCGCAAATAATAGCTCAATCCCCTTACTCACGACCTCCGTTCTCCCAACCTAGACGAGAGAATGTATCAACGACCCAACGGCTGGACCGCCGTTTCATTGTACGCTCTTAAGTACGGGGTTCGATTTCCTCTTCACCCCTTTATCCTCACATTCCTTAGCTTTGTCGGGTTCGGACTCGCCCAATTGGTCCCGAATTCCTTCATTCACCTAATATGCTTCATCGCCTTCTGCCAAGAATGCGGCGTGGACCCCTCTATGGACTTCTTTTTCACCTTGTTCACCCTAGCAAAAACGCTCCTTGATGAAAACCCCTACCAGCAACAAAGGTTAGCACTCTCACTAGATCTACGTCAAAGGTCCTGAAATCTCCAAAATCCCCGACTGGGCCGAAGCCTCCCGACCCAATGTCGTCCTGGACAAATTTCTCCGAAGCCGAGTCGAAGAGTTAATATAACTTGTAGCCAAAATGCCCGAAGAAGAATGGAGCATGGATCTCCTGAGCAACTAAACATGGTTATTCAATCACAAACGTAAGCTAAATCTAATTTACTAACTTATTATACCAAAATGTCATAGTTCCTGCATAATCCTCCTTCATTTGCAGTTTCTCTTATCAAACCGAAGTCCTCCGAAGATACCGACCAAACATCTTCGCCGACGAAACAACCCGAAGATATCCCTGAATCAACCGAAGAAGCTGACCCTCACTCCACCCAGCCATTGAAGGAACCCATCCTAGTAGAACCGATCACTACCATTCTGCCACCTCTGCCTTCGATACCCGATGCCGACCCTTCTACCATCATCCCCGCACCTAGCTTCACCAAAAAAAGTCCACTCGAAATGATGCCAGCCAAAAAAGACGCCCTATTCAAAAAGAAACGAAGACTAGTCAAAGCACACACCAAAAAACCACCCCAACATCTGATCTCCAAACCTACCCAATCCTCCGAATTGAACATCATCCAACCCGACACGACCGAACCTTCAGATCCTATCGACCCCGAAGCCCCCTTACAAAAACACAAAGAGCGGGCCGAATCCTCTTCCGCCCCTCCAACAAAGAAACCTCATACCGAAGCATTCCTTGATCCCCAACCACAACAACAAGCAACCAACATCCCCTCAACCGAATCGCCCTCTTTAATCGGCGAAGTCCGAGAAATTCGAGAGACTCGATCTACATTGTCACTATGACCCGAAGACCCCAAAGACTACACCCTAGAACTCTTTCAATATTTTAACCTTCCCAAAGATGATAGCAGATTCAAGGACATCACAACTGAAGAACTGATCTACGCCAATTCTATGCACATAGGTCGAGTAAGTAAAACTGCCCCCCAGACCTTTTCTATTTTGCACATATCGTACACCAAATTAACAAACCTTAAATTGCAGTCGAACGCCGTCCTCACCCGAACCCATCGCCATCTAGAAAAAATGAAGAACAAAAAAGAAGAGTTGAGGGAAGAAATTACTGATCTCCAACAACGAATGGAAGCCATAAAGTCAGGCTTCGAGAAAGAACAAAGTCTCCATGCCAACACCACCTACCGCTGTGGAGAACTAGAGCAAGAACTGAAGAAAACAAAGTGGCAACTGCCGAAATAGCCGAAAAAAAAGAACAACTCTTGGCAGAACGAATCAAAGATAAAGGCAGAATAGGTGTAATGGAGAAATCAATTACAAGCCTGCAGAATCAGCGCAAAACAATTCACTTCCAACTAGCTGAGCTTCTGAAGGAACACAATGATCTAAAGGCTCAAGGTCCACCATTAACCGAGGAGACCAAACTGAAGTTGATCTCCGAATATCGTCGATCTCCCGAATTGACCGAAGCAGTGTTGAAATAGTATAGTGACGGGTACACAAATGCCCGACGAAAAGATAAAACCAAAATGCTCGCCGCCGGACTAAACCCTTCTATCTTAGACTCTTCGGACGATGAACCTGACACTGAAGACACCCCTCCCTCACAACAACAAACATTGCAATTTTCACCTATATTTATGTAACAACGTTCCCCGTGTACAAATTGAAAATACAATGAAAATTTATTTTTGCCAGAGAAAACCAACTTTACCTTATTAATGAATAATTGAAATTACATAAGAACAAACTGAAAACCTACATATTTTATTGGTAATAACGCCTAAGTCTTCCAGCATGCCAAGTATTCTTTATTTCTGTTACATCCATCATCCGAAGCCGGTAAATCCCTGGCTTCGATACTCCAATAACTTCATAAGGACCCTCCCAATTCGACATAAGCTTTCCCGAATCCTGGGGGCTGGACGCCTCAGCCTCCCGAAACACAAGATCTCCAATCTCGAACCTCCGCACCTTCACCCTTTTATTGTAATGTTGAGCCGTTTTCCGCTAGTAGACTGCTAACCTCATCAAAGCTGACTCCCGAACCTCATCTAACAAATCAAGATTAATCGGATGGCCTTTGTCGTTGTAAAGCTCTTTATATTGACTAACCCTAAGCGAAGGAGACCCGATCTCGATTAGAACAAGAGCATCAATACCATAAGCCAGTCTGAACGGCGAATCACCCGTTGTGGTTCTAGGAGTAGTTCGATATGCCTATAAAACACTAAGCAACTCTTCGGGCCACCTTCCCTTGGCTTCGTCTAACCTTCTTTTAATACCATTGAGCAATGTACGATTAGTGACCTCAACCTGTCTGTTAGATTGTGGATGAGCAACCGAAGTCTTTCTATGTTGAATCCCCAAATCTTTAAGGAACTCATCAAACTTTAAAGCTACGAACTGTCGCCCGTTATCCGACACCACGACCATAGGAATTCCGAAGTGAAACACCACAAACTCTTTAAGAAACTTGAGGCACTCTTGCTCCGTGATCGTCCGAAGGGGTTTAGCTTCCACCCACTTGGTCATATAATCTATAGTCACTATCACAAAACTGACTTGACCCTTTCCTTTCAGCAACGGACTTAAGATATCAACCCCCCAGACTGCAAATGGGATCGGGGACAAAATAAAGCAAAGTTCTTCGGGCGGCTGATAAGGCACCGAACTGTTTAATTGGCACTTTAACGCACTTCTGAACATATTCCTTAGCTTCTTTGAATATGGTAGGCCAATAATATCCCTGTCGAAGAGCTTATACGCCAGTGATTTGGCCCTCATATGATCGCCACAGATTCCTTCATGAACTTCCCGAAGTACATACTCCGCTTCAGACGGGACCAAACACTTCAGTAAGGGTGAAGAGCACGCATGCCTATACAAATCTCCATCAATCAACACGAAGTTAGAACTCCTATACTTTATTTTCTTCGCCAACAGACAATCCGAAGGCAACAGTCCATTAGCCAAGTAACTTATATACGGGGTCAACCAACAATCAGAGCGTTCCACAACCAAACCTCCGATACTTGAATGCTCGGTGACTCCAAAACTTCTAAATAGACTGATCCACTAAAAGTACATGTATCCGAAGCAGCTAGCTTGGACAACGCATCAACAATCGTATTACCGGACTGATCCACCCCTTGGAAAGCAAACGAATTGAAGTAATGCAACCGATCCTTAACCTCTGCTAGATACTTTGACATTTTTATCCCCCGAGCTTCATATTCTTCCGATATTTGCTTGACTGCCAGCTGAGAATCACTAAAAATAATCAGTCTCTGAACCTCCAAACTCCTCGCTAACCGAAGTCCTGCCAGAATCGCTCCATACTCAGCCTCGTTGTTGGTTGATTTGAACCCGAAGCGAATGGCTTGCTGAACTCTGAATACTTCAGGACTTGTTAGAATTACTCCTGCACCACTCGAATCCGAAGTCGAGAACCCATCACTGTGACGCCCCCAAAATAGGTCCACACAACCCATTTTGAGTCGCCAATAACATTCCACAAAATACAAATACGAATTTTCCCATATACAACTAATATTTGTCGTGCAAAATACGACAACACACATACTGTGACTTCCCATACCAATATCGTACCGTATGGTACCACAGTATCCAAACCCAAATTATTACAATGCCGTAAAAAGACGGCAACACATGTTTTAAGTCTGCAGTACAATTATTATTAAACTATGCTATAACTCGATGAGCACAACCAATAACTCGGATCATTACTCCACTCCCCGGCTAGTCCCAGCTACATTTTCCTTTCCTGAGAATGGGACAAAACTGAAAAGGGTGAGCTCAAATAGCCCAGTAAGAAATATCATGACTAAGATAATGAAGAATAAAATTATCTTTAGTCTTCAACAATAATAAATCAGAGATTTAAAGATATTATAATTGTTCAACAACAACTGCAGCGGAACGAACAATCCATTAGAAGAGTCAAGTAGATTATAATATCTACCATCTTCTAGAAATTAAAGGATCACCACCAATATTATGTCCCTGTAACACCAATCAATAATTCATGTTTAACAGCCTCTCTTTGCACTACGTGCCAAAGATATTTATTTGTAACACCAATCAACAATTCCAACAGCCTCTCTTTGCACTACGTGCCAAAGATATTTATTTGTAACACCAATCAACAATTTTAACAGCCTCTCTTTGCACTACGTGCCAAAGATATTTATTTGTAACATCACCGGTCATGATCACACCAAACGCCAGTTCATCTTTGCACTACAGGCCAAAGATATTTTCACCAGAAGCCTTTATCTGTAACGCCAAAGGTCATGATTATACCAATACACAGTTTGGTCAAAATCATGTCACACCAGTTCATCTTTGCACTACGGGACAAATAGAACTATCACCACAATTTAAGTATGAGGATGATGACAATGATATAAACATAAATACAATGAGATCAAGGATAAGAAAAGATTTATAATTTAATCAGTGTCGAAGATTGACCAAATTACCAACACGATGACCAAATTGTGGAGTCAAATTCAAGAATGATATTCAAGAAATAAGTTCAGAATTCAACTATAACGTATAAAATGAAATAGAAAGATTCAGGTGAAAAGATATTAGATGAAGCACAAACTATTAAGCTACTAATTTTCAGGGATTTTCACCATTTAAAAATAAGGTTTTGGAAACAAACAAAGATTTCTTATCATAAATGGAGAAATGTAAAAGAAAAAGATATCCTGTAAAGAGTACAAAAGAAATGATACGTTATACGAGTATAACAGAATATATGAAACTGCAAATAGATTTTCACCCGTCATGCAATAATTCACGTAGACAGGTTATTTCCACAAAAGATTAATAAGTAATGAATACGACGGGTTATTCACCAGGTATGCGTCAATCCGCACGAACAGGTTATACCCACAAATTTATAAGGAACAAATGCAAAGGGATATTCACCAGGTACGACACTCCGTACATACAGGTTATTCCCACAGAGTAATAAGGAATGAATACAAAAGGGTATTCACCAGGTACGACACTCGTACATACAGGTTATTCCCACAGAATAATAAGGAATGAATATAAAAGGATATTCACCAGGCATGCGTCATACCGCACGGACAGGTTATCCCCACAAATTAATACATAATGAATAACAACCTTTATGAGTATAATATCACTTACGAACATAAAAGCAAATGATATTATATATGAGTATGAAAGAAATGATATTCCCTACCTTTGTTAACAAAAGACTGGATGTTGCTTTCTATGAAGTTTACTACTTTGGATAATACTAGTATTCTCACAAATAATCACAATAGCCTAGCACACAAAGAGAACTTAAGAAATTTAGAGAGAGAGGAAGTATAAGCAAGGAAGGTGTGAAATTTTCTTATACTCAACCCCCCTATTTATAGTAAAATGTAATCAATATCTACCACACATTAATTATCACACTCTTTTTATATCATCCATCCATTTTTTCTTCAACTTATATCATCCATCTATTTTTTCTTCAATTTATATCATCCATCCATTTTTTCAAAAAGATTAATCCATTATCAAAAAGATAAATCCATTATCAAAACGATAAACCCATTATCAAAAAGATAAAACCATTATCAAAATTTTTATTATTAATAAATCTATTTTCTGTATTATTGTGTTAAATGTATTAATATCACAGATAGCATATACTCGCAATACTGACAACTAGATTATTCCCAGGAAAGAGGGGGCCTTCCATAAAAAATGGCGCGCAATTAAATAACCCCTTTCCTTGACAGAATTTCTAGACATTGTCGATAATGCTAAAATATCCTATTAATGATATAAGTTACAGTGTCGTGACAAATAGTAAAATATATTATGCAGATGCTAATTAACAATTATTGAATCAAGATACTATGCAATTGCTACTTTATCAATTATTGAATTAATAATATAAAACACTGTGCAACATCGTGAGCTACTGTGGAATACCGTGTGCTACTGTGGAATAACGCGTTTTACTGTTCTTTTTATCACCGGGTATTTCAACAGTTATCGGTTAAATTTTTGCCGCCAATTTCTATCACTTTCTATATCCGACAGTTAACCCGTTGTGGAGCCCACTATCATTGACAATATTGTCATTTCGACGCCGTCGTACGGTACCGAATATAATATTTCCCGACAGAAAGAATATTTCCCGACAAAAGAAATATTTCCCGACATATTGTTTTGCATATAACACCCTTAACTATAACATTATAACAATTAAGCACTTCACTATTTAGAAAAATAATCATAAAGAAAATAATAAACTTTTATTTCATAAATTCGGGGTCTTACAATCTACATACAATGTCCAAGAAGTCGGGGTCGACCGCATGTCAGAAATGGAACCTACTACCTCTGGCTGAACAGCCCAATCATCCTCAGAAAACGAACATTCCACCACAAAGTCGGCTAAAGCCTGACCTTTTATCACCGTACAAGGATGATACTCCAAATGAAATTGGGTTAACTTCATAGCCCATGCAGCCAACAGCCCCGAGACATCGGGTTTGTGCAACACCTTCTTTAGAGGCTGATCTGTATACACCACCAACAGACGACCCTGAAAATAATGCCGAAACTTCCTACTGGCAATGATCAACGCATAGGCGAATTTCTCCAGGTTCGGGTACCTCGTCTCAGCATCCCGAAAGGCATGACTAACATAATAAATGGGGAACTGTTTTCCCCAAATTCCCGAACTAAAACTGCCCCGACTGCTAACGAGCTGGCAGCCAAGTACAGATATAATGGTTCTGAAGGGATCGGCTTCATCAGCAACGGTGCAGAGGATAAGTACTTTTTGATCCCTTGGAACGCATATTCATATTCGGAATTTCACTAAAAAGTCTTCTCGTTCTTTGGACCCTTCAGAGTATCGAAGAAGAGGAGGCATCTCTCCGCAGATTTTGACATGAACCTCCGAAGCGCCGCGATCCGACTAATTAGCCTCTGTACATCTTTAAATGACTTCGGCGACTTCAGATCCATAACAGCCTTGATTTTCTCAAGATTCACTTTAATACCCCTCTTGCTTACCATATAACCGAGAAACTTTCCCGAGCCAAGGCTACATTTGGTAGGGTTCAGTCGGATATTATGCTCCATGATAGTCTGAAAGCAATCCTCCAAATCATCCAAGTAGCCTCGCACAGAAGAGCTTTTGACGATCATGTCGTCCACATAAACCTCCATGATCCTCCCCAATTGCCTCCTGAAACGTAATTCATCATCCGCGGGTACGTCGCACCGGCGTTGAGGAGACCAAATGTCATTTTCTTGTAAGCATAAATTGTCCGATGGGTGATGAAAACTGTCTTCGGAATATCCTTTTTGTATATTGAAATCTGATGGTATCCCAAAAAGGCATCCATAAAACTCAACATTGCGAAGCCCGAAGTTGATCTATCAATTGGCCCCAATCTATCTTTCACCGAACCTCTGGGCTGAGATCGGTCAGCAGTAGATTCACCGTATGCCGATACCGTTTTCCCCTTATTCGACACCATAATTTTCGATTAAGTAGAATTGAGTGATTGTATATTATGCTGCACTAAGGCCCTCCTTCTAGCGCCAATGTTAACGCCAAGATTTCGCCCCGCACCCAATCACCAAATACGCGCTAAATCCTGCACAGAAACAAACCACACTAAGAGAGTTGACGGCTTTCGTCGCCGGGGGATAGCTTCGGTGTGAGGATAAGTACAGACCGTTTAAGGTGTAAACAATGAAGGTTTAGCACTTTAGTGAGCAAAAAGTCATTACCTTTAAATTTAGGGTTTAGCCTTATATTTATAGATGATCACACCGCCTTTAACACCCTGCTTCCCCGCTGCAATTTGACTCCTAATCATGGTAAGTATCTATGATTGGATAGAACACAATCTCCTCAAAGAAAGAAAGTCGAATAAATCCTAACTCTTTCCTTGGGAACTGGAATTTAAATATAATTAGGAATCTTAGATTCCTTACGTTCTGTTTCTGAGTTTTGGACGGAAAAGAAAAGAATAGAAAACTTAAATTAGAACAGAAAAGAAAAGAATAGAAAACTTGAAGTTTTCCTTTGTGTTGTTTCTGAGTTTTTAATAGAAAAGAATAGAAAATTTAAAAATTTTCTTTTCTTGCGTTTTTGAGTTCCAATGAAAAGAAAAGAAAAATATCACTTTTATAAATTTACCCTTCTATTAATTATAACCATTGAACCATGAATAAAAATATACAAGATAAATTTAACCAAAGAAAAAAAAAATTCCATAATCAAACACAAATATCCAAATAAATGTTAAACAAAAACTACTTCTACAAAGTCATTGTCATACCATATCCAAAAGTCATCAAACATAATCTGTATTAAATGGAAAAAGAAGATACCACCTTTGTTCCATAAAGAGAATTTAATTTAATTTCTTTTTCTTTGTTTCGAGAGAAAAATTTTTTTATTTATTTTTATAGAAATATAAAATAACAATTCATTCACGTTTATCAACGAACATAAAATTAAAAAAATATATATATTATTAAATTTTCTAAATTATGAAAATAAAACTTTTTTATATAAAAAAATGGAAGAGATACTATTAACTAAAGCTAAAAGAGAAAAAATGTGCTTTATTTGCTTAAATATCGATCAATAACAATTTACAATTTGAAATTTGACTAATAAATTTTGGAGTCTAGAGATCGAAGAAAATATCTGAGTTGATTGAACAAGACTTTAAAGTCTTCATGCTAACAAGGAATAAATTGCAACTATTTTATTGGAAAAATCTAGAAGAAATGATTCTTTACTATCTTATTTGACAATTAACAAATAAAATAAAATAAAAAGAGTTTACTATTTTAGAATTAGTATGTAACATGGCCTAAAATAATATTCTCTGAAGAATCTCATTTACTAGGAAAAAAAATTCCAATAAAATCTCATTTCTTTTCACAGTAGTAGTCTGTCAATTTTTTTTTAATGAAGATTCACTAATGAAGAAAATTAAAATCTATATTTCACTGCTGTGAAGAACCCTTACATAGTTGCATGTAAAGTACTTAGTTTTTTACTAGTACTTAGGTTTAGTAGATAAAAACAAATTGGGGGCATTAGTTATAATTTAAAATTTATTATATTGAAAGTTGAGGATAATATGAGAATTATAAAAATATTACTTATTCAAATTTCTTTTCCGTCCAAATCATACCAGTTTTGGACGAAAAACTTTGGCAGGAAAAGTGGCCAAGTTTTCTATCCATTTTTTTTCTTTTTCGTTTATTAAACAACTCAGAAAATAGGAATTGGAAAGAAAACTTAAATTTTTCGTCCATTTCTTTTCTTTTCTGGCCATTTTAAAACTCAGAAACAGAGCGTTAAAGTCCTCATACTACTCAAAATAAATCCCCACATGTGAAAACTCCTTCACGTGGACTATGACCCACCCTATCCATTGGGCCCAAGTGAACACATCATGTGAATTAATACTTATAATTTAATTATAAAAAAAAAGGAAGAAAAAGCGATATTCATTGCAAAAAATAATCTAATTCCGAACGTGTTTAGTTATAGATTGAATTTATCTTAAGCTAATTTAGGTTTAAGTTTACGAGAAAAAAAATGTAAAACAAAATTAAACTCTCATAGATATCTCTAAATTAAATAGGAGGTCGCCTTTGTTAGAAAAATTAATATTCCTCACAATTTGAACTCATTTCCCTTTTTGTTTTATAACTTTACATGATGGCTGGTTGATGAAAAGCATTTGATATATGATTTTTAGGCCTAGTTTTATCAGGTCAGGTTGGGGTTGAAGCCTATTCAAAGCCAGAATTTGGCAACAACAAAAAAATGGAGATTAATGCGGTGTTTGATAAAACTGAATAATTAAGATCTAAATGGTTAATATATTTTACTCCCTTCGTCCCAAATTAATTGCATTTTTAGGACTTTTTAAAGTCAAATTGACTATTTTTAAAATTAATAATTAAGCATATATAAATATAAATCTAAAATTATAAAAATTGAAATTAGTAATAAATTGTATATACTTTCTTTTGGTTATAATTTCTTCACCTATATTTTAACAAAAATAATAAAAAGATTAGTTCTAAAAAAAGTCAATTTGACTTAAAATGGTCAAAATTGAGCAATTAATTTGGGACGAAGGGAGTAATAAATTAGATAATCTGAATGAAATAACTATTTGACTGAATCAGAGACAGGTAAATTAAGAGGCATTCAGACACAAACAAATATCACCCAAACCTGCAGGCATCCGGCTTTGGACTTTTCAGGCTTGATTTGTTTTTTAATTTTTTTTAAAATAAATTTATTTTCTACTCTCTAATACTTTTAATAAATTAATAATTATATTTTAATTCAAAAAATATAGTAGTAACATTAAAGTAAAGTCTAAATAAATAACTATTTATTATTTATACATTTTAAAATATATATTTCGTATATCGATCGAATTAAAAATAAATGTTTAATACAAAAAATGTTAAAAATATATACAAATACATATACTTTTGAAAATTTGGTAGACTGAAATACCCTAAAATTTAGCCTTTATATAGTCTATGCTAGGCTTCAGGCCAGTTCAGACTTCAGGACCTATTTTAACTCAGGACAACTTAGGATCCCCAGTAGACCAAATATTTTTTCAGACGTTTTTCGGGTCGGGCCAATACTGGACTTTGGGGCTTAGGTGTTACTTTACTAACGTGTAGCATACATTTTTCTTGCTATAAAATTCTGTTCAAGTCCAGCAAATCAATTTTGTAAGACGCCTTTGCAATGGAATCTTCAGTGGAGCTTGATTACCTCTTAATATTTTCTTAATCGCTTCGTATTTAATTTAGTAAGAGAAATAAAATTATTTGATAAAATTTTGTTTATCTCTTATCGTCTCTTAATCGGTAAGAGAAAGATAGAAATTTAAATCATTAAGAGTTGTCTCTTAATAAAAAATTTAAATCTATGGATCCTCTATAAATATTGTACTCCCTCCATTCCAAATTTTAAGATCAGTATTGATTTTTGAAAAGTCAATTTGAGATATTTTTAAATTTAAAAATTGATATTTTTAAATTTAAAAGTTATTCAGATATTTTATACTTTTTAGTTACCAAACAGCTTTTTAATTCAAATATTATTTCACTCAAATAATTTAATTTATTAATATATACTAACTATTCAAATCTTAATTACTCAGTCTTACCGGCTACCACCTTAACCTGCTTGTTGTGGAGCAGCTCAACAAAACAAATTTCCAGTGTTTCTAGCTAATGTATTCTCTTCCAATTTTCCATATCCAAACCTTGAACAATTGGCATTTTTTATTCTTTCCCCTAGAAAGAAAGAAGATGCCCTAACTAAGGTGGAAACAGCTGATTTCATCCTAGAACTTAACTTAATGTGCTCTCCCACATGCCCTTCTTAACTGATAAGCAAAAAGGCTAGTAGATTCTTATAGCGACATTTTAAGAAAAAAAGGCATTCAAGAGGGGATGCACCGCGAACCTAGTTTTGATCTCTTCCCGAAATTTCTCTCATTCTTATTTTTTTTTCTCCATCTTAAAACTCATAAATACAATATAAGTTTTATTTGTTCTCTGTAAAGTTGAACAACGCAAAATTTCAATTTTATTTATATCTCTTTTCTTTTTCGTTTTACGTTTGTTGAAAAAAATATGTTGGCTCAACATACTCAAAGTCTCATTTAAATACTTCAATTTTATATTTCTCGTAATATAGAAGACAAAAAAATTAGATAAATTTTATATGTATATACAATTAACATTACTTTTAAGTTATCAACAAGTCCTCTCCTTTAGCAAGATTTCAAGTTTGAGTCTACCGCTTAATGAAATATCCGAATTCAATGTTATACACATACAGATAAAGGTAAGTTTTTCCAGGAATCCCTCTTCCTGGCTCCCTCCAAGTGTATGTTGGCATATACACCATTTAATGTGTTTGGCACAAATCTAAATGTATTTAAAAAATTTGTTCGTTTATATTTAAGACTCAAATTCAACACACCAAAAGCGCTTGAAGGTCAAGTGCCACTATTGCAAATGCAAGTAATTGAGCAAACTCTTAAAATAAAGTATATTCCTAAAATTAAATAATACTCCTTCTAGTCCCTAAAAAGATGAGTAAAGAATAATTTTTACACACATTAACAAAAATAAAAGTAAAAGAAAAAGAGTAAAAAAATTTCAAATTTATTCTTAATGGGTCCACAAGATAATATACAGTGATAAGTATTTTTATTTTTTTATACCAATAGACTCTGCTAAATGACTTGACTTAGTTACCCTTCATGTATTTTAATTACGATAAACTTTATGTACATTACCCATTTTTTCGGTTACCATTCATTTTATGTATATTACCCAAATAACTAAGTCATTTAGTAGGATTTATTGATATAAAAAAAAAATATTCATCATTTTATATAATCTTATAACAACATTAAGAATAAATTTAAATTTTTTTTATCTTTTTTTTTAATTTTTTTATTTTAAATATATATAAAAATTGTATTTTATTCATTGTTTTTGAGCCGGAGGAAGTAGTATAGCGTATATATATCACTACCCATTTATAATTTGTGACAAATGTAGTTTTTTTCAATTTTTTTTCTGCAAATAAATTATCTTGAATCTTGGTATAAAGGAAGCTAATGACATCGAATTTTGGGAGGAAAAGAGGAGTGTAGGTGGATGGTGGGAATTCCTATCCAACAAGCGGGACCCACCTGCCAAAGTAAAAGAAAGTAACCTTTAGATTTAGACAAAACAAGCCGACAATAGTCTCCCTCATCCGAGAATATTATTAATTATTAAATAATAATAAATAAAAATTCTTGTATAATTTTATTTTTCTAATTACAAAAAAGGGCCCACTACAGTGTTACTGTCATGAAATCTCGGGCTTCGTGCTCCGTCGAAAATGACCGGATTGTCATGGAATTTAATGGAATGGTACGTTTCAAGGACAAAGATTTATGAGATTCGGTGGGGGTAAAATTGGTAAACGTGAACGTATTTTGAAACGGCTACCTTTTTATGTTTTCTGGTTTTGGATTTTAAAGAATCTGCTTTTTTGAATTTTGGACTTGGTAAGACTAAAATGCCCACACGTCTCTGAGTAAATTTACAGCATTGGATTCCCAACAATTTTTGTCAACGTCCATTTACAAATTTACCCTTTCCATCTTTCTTTATGATATGTAAGAAAAAATAAAAAAAATAAAAACTTTATACAAAACAAACTGACATACAGTGGAATTGTTTTTAAAAGTACTGAGGTACCCATTTTGAAATACTAGTGGCATTACCGTAGTTATGTTAAACATTAGACCCTTTCTATAACCAAACTGACAGAATAGTACCCCACTCACTAAGTATAGTTAAAATCCAAATATTTTCATTTGGCTCCATTTTCTCTCACTTCATCCCCATTTGCTTCCTTTTCTGCTAGGTAGCTTAAAGTTGCAGTACCTCCCCCAACTCTTTTTCTCTCTCTAAAAGCTTACCTTTTTCTCTCTCCTAGGGTTTTATTTGTTCATTCATTGAATCCATAAGAGAATCCCATTTCATTTTTTCTCAGATTGAGCTAATATCAATCTTTTTTCCCATTCAAATTACAGTACATTCTTCAATTAAGCTGATCTGTTCTTTTCTTTGCAGATGTTAAATTTTCAATCTTAGTTTTTTTTCATCACTTGGTACTTATTTATCTCTCCCTCCTTAATCTGTATTTCTACTATATATGTATATGTGTAATAATGTTCAGATATAAATGTGATTGCGTATTTATGATCTTTATCTATTTATAGTTTTAGTTTGCAGTAATCGGTAATGTTGTAAATGTAATGTGTGTTTTGTTAAGGTTTTTCTTTGTGAGCTGGTAGCACTCTGTATCTATCTAAGTATTTATTTATGTCTTTATGAGGTTCTGGTTATAGTTATGAGTGATTGGTAATGTTGTAATGTGTGTGTAGGGCATTTCTTAGGTTGAATTGTTGCGAAAATGTCATCCAGAGGGGGGTCTGAACAGACGCCCCAGAGGAGGTTAGTGCGGACCCAAACCGCGGGGAATTTGGGGGAGTCGATTTTCGACAGTGAGGTTGTGCCATCGTCTCTGTTTGAGATTGCTCCAATTCTTCGTGTGGCCAATGAAGTTGAACCAAGCAATCCAAGGGTTGCTTATCTATGTAAGTTTATATCTACCTTAGTTTCATTATGCTTAGCTATGTTTGTGGTTATATATGCTTGTTTTTATATATGTATATATGTATATATTATCACCGTGTAATAATTGCCATAATTTCGAAATACTCTTATGAAATTTGGTGGAAGTTATTATTTTTTTCCCGCTTGTTAGGGTGAAAGCTTGAGTGGGTTTTTGCTACTAATAAGGAATAGATAGACTTCCAAATATTTACTTCCATCCCCTCAATTAAAGTTTGCTATTTCTTTAAATATCTTATGAAATTAGCTATATGGGGAAATTTCATCTCAACTTACTTAGCTGGTCTGGGGTTTTTAAAATAGTTTTCTTGATGTGAGATGAATAATGTAGTCAGTGAAATTTAAGCAACCAGAACTCATTATGTTAGTACGTTGTCTCTTTGAGCTCTTCAGAGTTGTAACCGATTAAATGGAAGATAAAATGATTTTATTTGTCAATATCTTCATTAAATTTATGTCTTACTAGTTTGAGAGCTAAATATACCAAGTGCATACATGATACTTTTTGAAGTATTAAAAGACTTCTGTATTCTATATTGAAAATGAAGGGAACAAAAGACGGTTGAGTACTTGAGTAAGTCTTAATTATGTTGATTTGTTTCTTTATATTAGAATATTTATAGCAGTAGCTTAAGGCTGAACTTTTGTAGCATTCTGCAATGAGGACAACATCTCCCCCATAAGAACTTGGGACCATGCACAGTCCACATAATAAGATCGAGCAACCTGAAGAAGAGACCATTTTTTCGTTCAGCGACTCATTTTGCTCAGGACCTTGAACAAAAGAAGTTTGATGAATGATACAATTAGTGGATAGATAAGATGCAAATTTACCATCTTTATATTCATGATACGCTCTACTTCACAAGATTTTGATAGTTGCATGAAATTGTGCTTGGACTCTGGGGTGAAAGTGAAGCATTCAACCACTTAATTTCTGTGATGAAGTAAATAACCCAACTAGCATGAGAATAACAATCAGTAAAGGTGAAAACTAGCAATAACCAGAAAGATAAATAACTCGTGAGAACCCCAAATATCAAAATGAATTAGGGAAAAAGGAACGAGACTCCAGTTATTATCAGTTATAGTGTAACAGGAGAATATATGTTTAGCCAACTTACAAGACTCGCAAAAGAAAATTGCCCTATTACAGTGCTTTGTCAATACGGGAAAGAGATGTTTTAACACACCAGTAGAGTGATTAGCTAACCGTCTATGCCATCGGTGTAAACTCTAATGGTGAACAACTAGATATCACTAAAATGATTTGTTTGGTCTTTCTTCTAAGTAGCCTTCTATGAATCAATGTGCCTGAACTGAAGGAATGGGCTATATTTCTAACACTTGCACATCATAACATGCATTCCTTTGCCAAAAAAGTCATTGAAAAATTTAGGGAATAAGTAATACGTTGAACCCATAATAAATTAGCATGAAAAGTGGGAACATGAAGAACACAATGGAGAGATAAGGTAGGAGTGTACTCTATTGATCCCCTTCCTTGGATTGTAGCATGGGAACCATCTGCAACTCAAATTATATCCTAAGCTGAACAAGTTTTATAAGTTCGACTGTTTGAAACAAACTAGAAGTGTCAGTCATATATTAATGCTCCAGAAGCAATGATCCATGAGCTAGAAGAAATGCCATGATTGAAAGGGAAGGGGTAATATACAATATACTTGAGTGAGTAGAGGAAAATAAATTAGGGGTGGTAGAGCAAGTATCCAAACAAGTTATTAGCTGGCAATGATTTTTAATTTTTGCAGGGGTCAAGGAACTAATATTAAGGTCACAATTACCTTTTCTACCAATGCGGCTATCAACCGTACTGAATTCAACTTCACTAATGTGAGCCATGGTAACTATTCAAGAAAAAATTAAAACCTAACCATGTTCAGGAAAATTGACAGGAAAGTTTGTTGGAAAATGACTGAAAAAACACGCTAAGAAAAATGACGGAAAAAGTATGCTGGTACATAGATCCATAAAAACACTGAATGTATAATTGGGAAAGTGTGCTGTACATTTGATTAGAAAAGAGCCTCTGAAAAATCTGACTAAATATTTTTGGTCAGAAAGTCGTCGGAAAGTCAGCAGCGGCAGTGGCAAGCAATGACTCTGGTACCATTTTAAATTTTGAAGTTATAATTTGGAGAAAAGATAAATAAAGTGTAATTGCATTTTTATTATTGATGCTACTCCCTCAAATATCCAACTTAAACCAGGAAAACCCTTTCCTCACTTTGAGGGGAAAGGATTTCAACCCTATAAAATTATAAATGAGAGTTGGAAAAGGATTTCTTAACAAGTTTTTTGTCTTGCATGATGACATGTTAAATTATAAGATTGTAGCTTTTAGTAGAATAGTATCTCTTTTCGTGAATTTTGGTATGCTGACTCTGTTATGGAAGAGTATGAGTAGCTATGCCCTACTGCTGGAGTTGCTGTCAACCGTGATTGAGTTATGTATCTTGGAATTTGATGTTTTGGAGACCCTACTTATTGAATTGATTTACAATATTCGAATTCTTTCCGTCTCTAAGAAGTAAGATAAATGCTCTATTTTTATGGTTTGTGTTTCATTTGTTACACATCTTCCATGTTAGGTGGAAATCATCAGATTACATGTTCTTATTTCTCTATCTTATGTTCCCCTACCAGATATTGTTAATTGTTTCAGGTCCTTTCTTTCTATGGTTGTAGTTTTCCCGTATTATAATAGATGCATGGTTTTGGTTGCAGGTCGCTTTTATGCTTTTGAGAAAGCTCACAGGTTGGACCCCACTTCAAGTGGACGTGGTGTTCGCCAATTTAAAACTGCCCTTCTTCAACGTCTTGAAAGGGTAAAATTACAAACTTTCCCCATTCTTTTTCACTTAAATCTGTTGTAATCAATTTGATTACAATTTTTCTTGAAGTACCAACCTATAGGGTTTAGCTTTAGACACACTAAAAAAGAAGAAGAAAAATAATATAAAAAATGCTTTATTGGCTTCATTCAGGCTATTACTAAAACAGCTTCCTACACATATTGACACCCATGTTATGGAGTTAGAATGGCTTTCTGATACATGTTTTGACATTTTGATCTATATATTACACTGTTTAACATTTGAAAGGCTTTTACTTCAATTTCTTCAGGAGAATGATCCTACATTGATGGGGAGAGTCAAAAAAAGCGACGCACGTGAGATGCAGAGCTTTTATCAGCATTACTACAAAAAGTACATCCAAGCATTGCAAAATGCTGCTGATAAAGCTGATAGGTATGGTTTATAAAACCACAAAACACCTTCAGATAACTTGCTTGGTCACTGATTTGTTTGCCTTCAGATTCTGTGCTTTTGCTTGCTACTATTGCAATGTGTTATAGTTGACACTCAAATTCAATCATTGTGCAGGGCGCAACTTACCAAAGCATATCAAACTGCTAATGTTCTTTTTGAGGTTTTGAAAGCTGTTAATCAGACACAATCTGTGGAAGTTGATCGTGAGGTTTGACAAAATAGTCATTTGCTGATATTTTTGTCTTAAATACCATATTAAGAAGTAGTTTCTTCTTTGTGTGGTTTTTAGATACTTATAAAAGAATATGGTTCTTAAAATGCAATGGTAATTGGTAAATTTATGTCTGGATAAGAATTTCCATTGACTACATTATGAATATAAAGATGACCCATCACACAGATTTTGGAGGCTCATGATAAAGTAGCAGAGAAAACAGAGATCTATGTTCCTTACAATATCCTTCCGCTTGACGCGGATAGTGCAAATCAGGCAATTATGAGATATCCAGAGGTTTGTTTCCAAGTTCTGGTGTCTTGGCTCTATTTTAGTGTTCTAACTTTTTATAGGTCTATTCATTAAAATATTACTATTTCAGTATTTCTTATAATGTGCAGATTCAAGCTGCTGTTTATGCTCTTCGTAATACCAGAGGTCTTCCATGGCCTAGGGACTACAAGAAGAAAAAAGATGAAGATATCCTAGATTGGCTTCAAGCGATGTTTGGGTTTCAGGTAAAATAAATTAGTTTCTGTGCCTTTAGTGCTTGTATGATGATTAAATCCTGCTTCTTATTAACAGAGAAGCACAAGAAAAATGACATTTCCAAGAAAGATTGTTTATTTATTGTTCTTTTTTTAGCACTATGGAAGTGTAATCATATGAATCAATTTGCAGAAGGATAGCGTTGCAAATCAAAGGGAGCACCTTATTTTATTGCTTGCAAATGTTCACATTCGACAGTTCCCTAAGCCAGATCAACAACCCAAGGTCTGTCTTATGTAAAAATCTTTTCTACCCCTCTCTCTATCTTGGAATATTCTATTATCTTTCTTTTTCCCTTTGCCAGGAAATTAACTATGGATTGGTGATGATTATTGTCTTCTCTTCTCAAGAACAAAATATGCTCACGATTTTTGTTTTATTGAACTAAGTGGGGCAAGTTGCGAGCACCTCCGTTACTATCATCTTCTCTGGCTCCAAGTTTGTAGAACCAAGACCTTCATTGCACCCCACCCTTGAGTCACAGCCTGCCTATTGCATTACACGCTCTCTCTGTTATATAAAGAGTTCATTTCACAATGAAGAAAATGAAATACAACTTCTATAAGCTCCTTAGGGCTTAATAGTTTTGAAACCAGTGTTCAAAAAATCCTTGCCTAGGTCTGATTAATCCCCCCCCCCAGGCGCTCAATTTGGCTGGGTGGCTAGGCTCCTGCCTCGGCAGAATCAAACCTTTATTTTGAAACTCTAACAATACTTGCATTGAATTTGTTAAGCCTTAAAATATTGTTTTTTGGTAATGTGTCATGTAAAATTTAAAAAATTGCATCTACTATATGCTTTGAATAGTATAACAAGTATGTACAATAGAAAAATAAATAAATGAGACCGCATAAGAAAATGCCTTGGCACCGCCTAGATAGCGTAGGTACTACGCGTCCCCTTCTCCGTCTAGGTTCACCTAACGATTTTTAGAACACTACTTGAAATTACTAATCATGTTTTTAGGATCAAGCATGGTTATGCTCCCCCTTGTGTTGTATCATTCTAACTATCAATTGAGTAGATGTTTCTATAATAAACACAAGGTTGAAACATCAAAAATATTTTTAATCTTAGAAGAGAACCATATCAAATAAGCTCTGTCTTTTTAACCTGTGACTTTCAATGCTTTTCATTTGTTTGTGACATAGTTTTCCCTTTTCTTTTCCTTAGCTGGATGAGCGTGCACTAAATGAAGTGATGAAGAAACTGTTCAAGAACTATAAAAAATGGTGCAAGTATTTGGATCGCAAAAGTAGTTTGTGGTAAGGGCTTCTCATACTCGGTTTTTAGTTGAAACAATAATTGTCTAGTATTAAATTTATACTATTACCCAAACCCTGTCATTTGTTACTTCAAGAACTATAAAAAATGGTGCAAGTATTTGGTTCGCAAAAGTAGTTTGTGGTAAGGGCATCTCATACTAGGTTTTTAGTTGAAACAATAATTGTCTAGTATTAAATTTATACTATTACCCAAACCCTATCATTTGGAAAGCGGTTAAAGTTTAGTCTCACAAAAGTCAAAGCAGTGGACTCCAACATTTCAAGTCATATCAAACTAGTAATTATCAATATTTGCCATTTTTTCTTACTTTTTGATAAATTGGAAACTAGAGTTGGATAAGGAATATAAGGTGCAGTAAT
This sequence comes from Aralia elata, assembly GCA_034770075.1. Taxonomy (NCBI): domain Eukaryota; kingdom Viridiplantae; phylum Streptophyta; class Magnoliopsida; order Apiales; family Araliaceae; genus Aralia; species Aralia elata. Next base: position 100,154,124 of record CM068384.1, on the reverse strand, counting down.
GGTGCATACATCTTTTAGCATCTGACATTGATGCCAGGTATCGATAATTCAAATTATATAATAACAAACTTTCTTGTGGTGTCGCCTATATGATAATATCCAATTTGACTAGTTTAGAAATCAAGCTTGATCTGAAATTGCTTTTCAGGTCAGTTTTTCTAAGTTTATTTCACTTTTCTCTCTATTTATGAAACTATAGGTTACCAACAATACAGCAGGAAGTCCAACAGAGGAAATTATTGTACATGGGTCTCTATCTTCTAATATGGGGGGAAGCTGCCAACTTAAGATTCATGCCGGAATGCCTTTGCTATATTTATCACCATGTATGTCATGGGATGCTTTATTCTTTCAAAACTGTTTATTAACGTATTGATATATTGTGGCACAACAGCTTTTACTTCTATAATTTGAGTTGAATTATATTGCATTCATCTAGCACTACAAATAACTATATCTCAAATATTGTTGTCATTGAGCAGGTCAAGCGTTTTTTTAAAACCCTATAGTCCACGGCTAGCAGATGAGAATATGTAATAATATTAACATGCTGTAATGAAAAACCCTAAGAATAGAGTTGGAAATATCCTTTTTTTTGTTAGTAATAATAAGTTGGAAATACAACTGAAATTCTGGTAACACAGGATGCTGAATAATATTCACATCCTCTTTATTTTTTAAGGTAGATGGTGTTTTATGTAACATAGAGGGTTCAAAATGGTTGCTCACTCATTCTAAAGCAGTTATATACAGAGGAATATATTAAGTGTACTTGTATGGAAAAAAATATATTAAGAGTGCTACATACAATTTTGTAATGAATTTGTTGTTGGATACGAATGTTATTGGCTTATCCGAAGGGAAGTGCCAGTCAACTATCCCATATACTCCGGTGCCAAGTGTTGGCATGGGTATTGATCCACTAATGTAGACAGCTATTTAGATAGCTTATAAAGTTACAGGTAACTAAACATGTTATAAACAAATGTCTATTTGAGGATGTATTGGGTTCGTGTCTTGGCTTGCTGCTTGCATTTGTACCCATATGTTTTGCAGTTTGACCTAGCTACTCTTTTTTGTGTACTCTCTCTCTCTTTCGTTTGTCTGTAACATGCGAGTGCTGGTTTTATGTGAGACAAAGTATATAGAGAATTGATAGCAATTTTTTTGTTCATTATCTAATATGGTTAAACTTTTAGAGCTTACATTGTGTTTGTGAGTTTTAAAGAGGATAGAAAAGATAGGAGGAGAAGAGAAATTTAGGGAAGAGATCAAAAGTTCCTTATTTGTAAGTTTTTTAAGGAGAGAAATGAAAAAAGAGATTGTTTACAAATTTCCTCCCAAACTCGAGAAGATTTGGAAGTAAATTTTTTAAAGACAATTATCCTTATAACAGTTCTCAAATGTATTCTTATTAGGGTAAAATAGTAATATACTCTTTTAAGTTAAAATTTCCTTCCAAAACTCACAAGCAGAAGGAAAGAAAGTAAATTTCCTTTCACTCACCCTCTTTTCTCTCATAATTTTTAAATTGGTTCTTTTCTTCTCTCTCCAAACTCACAAACACAGTGCAGTAGGCTGTAGCTTTAAAGAAAGTCTTTTGTGGAAATTTACGATCCTATAACCCAAGTTTTACCAAGGCGGTTATTTTGATATATTCCTTACAAATGTAATGCAGCTATATGAGGAGTTCATCCTTGGGATATATTGATTTCTAGTACTCTTAACCTCCTTTTTTTGTTTCTATTTTCCTTTTGCAAATTATTATGTATGTGGAAGCTCTTTTGAGAAGACATCATATTTTGAAGCACTTTGTTATGACTCCTTTTTGTGCATTACAATGCTCTTTGCAGCGAGTGCGTGTTGTGCGTGAGGGGAAGTGGCAGACCATTGATACACACTTTCTCATTCACTCTCTAATAAGTTAAGCTTTTAGAGCTACTGAACTTGAAGACAAGTTCACGGGTTTGCAACCCACTTCTTGCCCTAGGTGTTTATTTTAGAAATAAACTGCAGCTATTGAGGAGTTCATCTTGTTGACTTATTGATGTCTGATTTTTTCTTAGGATAAAAAAATAATTTGAATATGGAGTGATGGAACCTCTTATGATAAGACATTATGTTGATCCTTTGTGATAAGTTAGGCATTACATTACTTTTTCTGCGACATGTTTGAGATAATTGTAATAATTGTTTGGATACTCGTCTTTATCAGATGGCCTTTGAGCTATATGGTATGCTAGCTGGCAATGTTAGTCCTATGACGGGGGAGAATGTAAAGCCAGCTTACGGAGGAGAAGAAGAAGCATTCTTGAGAAAAGTTGTTACTCCAATTTATGAAGTGATTGCAAAGGTATTGCTTGCATTCGATTCACAAATTTCAAATTTTGTGTTATATTTGTACTCTCCATTGTGTCTGTGACTTGGTGCTTCTTGATGGAGTCTATACCTCTACAGGAATCTGCAAGGAGCAAAAGAGGAAAATCAAAGCATTCCCAGTGGAGGAACTACGATGATTTAAATGAATACTTTTGGTATTACACTTAAATTTCTTTTAATCAATCCCCTATCATTTTGTATACTGTTCGATTAGTAATTTCACCGGCATATCTTAGGTCGGTAGATTGCTTCCGTCTAGGCTGGCCAATGCGCGCTGATGCTGATTTCTTTTGTTTGCCTGTAGAAGAACTACGTTTTGACAAAAGTGTGGTAAGCTTTTGCCATTATTTCTTTTTCTTCATATTACATCTTTATTCAGCTGTTGAAAAATATTACAACTCTAATAAAGAACAGAAAAATGATGTTCATGTTTCTGACATCCATGCTTAAGTTGATTATGTTTCACTTTACACTCTAGATTTAAAACGGTCATATCTTCTATGTGCTTCCATTATATTAGGGGTTCCCATCCTCTACTTACAATGAGATTGAGGTGTTTGGCTACACTTTTTTTCTTTTGCTGGTTCAAATATGTTTCCTAGTGAATTTTTATTTATTTATTTATACATGGTTAGTTGATGTAACTGTCAAAGATCAAGCTTATGTTCAATGGGATGGCAGGAATTTGCTCCTAATAATGTAGAAGCTCAAGTCTCGTATTACCCAATCCACTCTTGCTTGCACCCCTGTTTGTCTTGTAGAATTGTAGTCACTAGAAGCATTTTTTAGGATTGCTAACTATTATGCATGCAAAATAGATTTGAGATGACCTATCCAATTTTTTTTTTTAAATAATAGATTTTAGATGTAAACCATATTTCATATGATGTTTATTTAGTCATATATGTAGTTGTGACTGAAATATGATGTACAGAGACCTTAATGGACCAACAAATTAAGCCTTATCTGATTTTCTTGTAGTTTAAGTTCAATTGCAGCAATTTTTATTTTTGAATTCAATTGTTAGCGCAGTTCTTAAAAGAAAGCTTGGGGAGAAAGTTGGGGTTGGGGGGAATTCATAAGTATCTTGTCATTGCCTCATATCATAACACTGTAATGCAAATAACTCTACACCAATGTTATTGAAGGTGTGAGGCTATTGTGAGGCGCAAATGTCTCCCCAGGGTCTAGGCGCGGCCTTATCGAAGTAAGGCGCATATATATATATATATATACCTATATATATAGGTCCGCATCCATGGCAACCAGTTGTTATGTGTAGTATTCCAACAATCATGATCTTAGTTGTTGATCTGAGAAATGAAAGGTCGAGAATAAAAGCAATATAGCCCCTGCCGCAATAGCAGCAAAACTTGCTGCAGCAGGGCTATTTATCACAATGCCCCTCAGTCAAATATCCATGCCGGCACAAGCTGATGCGACTTGCTTGCGAAATTACTATAATGCCCCCATTTAATATTATTACCAGTCACAATAGGTTGTTGTGACAGCCAAACAATTAATCTAGCAAAATTACTATAATGCCCCCACTTAATATTATTACCCGCCGCAATAGGTTGTTGCGGCAGCCAAGCACATAACTTGGCCGCAATCCTACCCGTTCGCAGCAACCATAAATCAACCAAAGAGAGAAAGGAGAGAGAAGAGGAGGACCACCCTCCTGCAAGTAATTTCTATCGGATTTCGGCAACTAATTCTCTACTCCAATCACGGTAATCGTAAGATTATTTCTATCGATTTGATTTTTAAGAATAAATAAATAATGTGATTTATTTTGCTAATTTTATTTTAGGCAAATGTTTTTATATGTACTTGCAGAAAAAAATTAGAAATTATGTCTTTGTATACATATATGCACGTGATTTTTGGTGAAAATTAGTGAGTTATGTCTTTGGGTAAATATATGCATGTTATTATGGGATGAAATAGAACGTATATACAAGTTGTAAATTTTTAGTTTTTAAATGGTTGTGGATAATTATTGGGATATTTTTGTGTGCTATTGTTGTTAATTTATTGAGTTATGTTTTGGAGACGCTATCTGCATGTGATGATTTATTCGGATATAAAAATAATGTAAATTGTCTTCTTTTAAATTATTGTTAAATGGTCGTTTTTCGTTGATTGGGATATAATTGTTTCATATAGTTAAAATATTACAAAATATTTCTATGTTTTTTTTTTTTTTAAAAGATGGACACTTGGAATTATGGATCAATTGACTAAAGTGTTCTTATGACCAACAAATTCATGTATCAGATGTTGTATATAATGGTACAGATAGGGGAAAGTTAGCATCAAAGTCAGCAAACTGAACATATATAAGATCAATGACAACTAAACAACAGGCCAAAAAATTCTTTTGATGTGGGTTTGGGGTTTTTAAACACAACATTTATACATTAAACTGATCTTGGTCTTGTGTTCGCCATGGTGGAGAGATGGTGGTCGGAGATCAATAGTTTTCACCTGAATTGTGGAGAACTAACAAGATGTCCACTTCTTTCTTGGGTTGCCGGTGGTGGGAAAACTCTTAACTTGTCCCCTATTTGATGCCCAATGGCTTATTATAGTGAATGTTTTGGTGCTGAACTATAGGTTTAGGAATATTATTCATCCAAGGTATATGTATTTTATTGCGAACGCGGAAGATTGTGTAACATTCTTGGGGAGCAGCTGTGTTAGGTTATTTAGTAGGAAAGGGGTGAAATATATTAATAGTTGTGTACACATTTGTTATAAGTGTGGGCCTATGAGTGTTTAAAAGTTGGAAGGTCGAACCCTTGACCACAATCAGAGTTATGGTTACCTAGGGCCGTAGCATGGGTATACTCTTCAACCCACAATTATCCTGGTAGACGAGACAGTCCCGACCACCACCATCTGACATTTTATTGGGGAGTTAGATGTTCAGTTTTCGTGGCAGGTAGTTTGGCGCCCTTAAATGAGGTGGGATGATAATCTCAAAAAAAATATAATTTTGAAGGAAGGTTGTTGGGATCGGGTAGGGTCCCCTTGATCCACTTTGATGGAATACCAGATGTCGGACCGGGTGATGAGACAATATGGGTTCTTGTAAGGTATATCTTCCTCGGCCGAAAATCACGATGATCTAAGAAGGTCGAAGAACATAGATTTGAAGTCGATGATTGCATGACCTTGAGACGAAGATACATCTTGCATTGGGAGGCTTATATGGTTCATCTCAAGGGACAACAACACGAAATTTCTAACTACATGACACTTGATGAATACATAGATTAGTATGACAGAATTACACATAGGAAAATACATCGACCGACTTACTTATGAGCCTCAAGCCGTTTACAACTAGCATCATCTTATTAATATGGTATACAAACATCTTACATATATTGATTTTTGGCATTCTAGTATTATGTATATATACTTCTTGATCTTATTTATTGTTGCTAATACTTGTGTTCATCAATTTGAGAGTGCAAAGTCCTTAATGTTATGTATTTATCCTAATGCCTCTCGAGTATGTTCATAAGAGATGTTCCTTTCACGTCTTACAGTGGAAGGTCCGCTTCCCTTATAAAGTCAGAAGCACCCTCAAATGATGAGTAAGAGGGAACATATGCCTGGGTGGTCGGAATGTAGCTTTCTTGTAGTCCCATCCTCGTTTTTCCAGAACATACTCGGGAGGCATCTGGATAAATGTAATACACTCTCAACCTGTCATGTAAGACGAACACAAGTATTAACAACAATAAATAAAATAGATGATACTGGAATGCCAAAAATTAATATATGTAAGATGTTTGTATACCATGTTAATAAGATGATGTTGGTTGTAAATGGCTCGGGCTTATAAGTAGGGTCTGGGTCCTTTCGGTTGAGGTTGATGCAGTTTCCTATGTGTAATCTTGTCGTACCAGTCTATGTATTCATCAAGTGTCACGTAGTTAGAAATTTTGTATTGTTGTCCCCCATGATGATCCATGTAAGCCTCCCAATGCAAGGGTACCCTTGTCTCTATGCAAACATCGACTTCAAATCTATGTTCTTTGATCTTTCTTAAGTCATCGTGATTTTCGGTCGGAGAGGGTATACATTGCTGGACCCATATTGTCTCATCACCCGGTCCGACATCTGGTATTCCACGATATCAAAGTGGATTAAGGGGACCCTACCCGATCCCAATAACCTTCCTTCAAAATTGTATCATTTCATTCCGCCTCATGCAAGGGCACCAAACTAATTGCCACAAAAGCTGGATATCTAACTCTTCTAGTAAAATGATGGTGGTGGGACTGTTTCGTCTACCAGGATAATTGTGGGTTGAAGAGTATGTCCATGCTACGACCATAGATAACCATAACTCTGATTGTGGCCAAGGGTTCGACCTTCCAACTCCCATACTTGTAACAGTGTTATAGCCATTAATATATTTCACTCCTTCCCTACTGGGCGTATATAAAGACCTATACAAATACTCTAACACAACCGCTCCTAAGAATATGTTACATAATCTTCGGCGTGAACAGTATTCCTGGACCTATTAGGGAACAATATTGCCCCACACAACTAAAGAATGTAGTACTTTGTGTATCGGCCTACAATTTCCTTACTTGCTCTAGGAGGATAATTATTAAAATGTTCTTGCAGCCACAACAGTGAAATAGAACCTCGTTTTTTAGATTGCTGATATTCACCCCTAGTTCAACACCAAAATGAGCCACTGGGTATCAAATAGGAGACAAGCTAAGAGTTTCCCACCACCGACAACCCAAGAAGGAAGTGGACATCCTCTAAAGTTATTGTTATTTCCCCATAGTTTAGGTGAAAATTATTGGTCTCCGGCCACTATCTCTCCACCAGGGCGAACACAAGACCGATGTCAGTTTGATGTATCACTGTTGTGTGTTTAAAAACCCCAAATCCACATTTTTGAAGAATTTTTTGGCCTTATGTTAATTGGCATTGATTGTATTTATGTTCAGTTTGTTGTCTTGATGCTAACTTTCCCCTATCTGTACCAGTATATACGTCAACTGACACATGATTTTGTTGGTCATAGAGAACACTTTGGTCAATTGGTCCATAATTCCAGGTGTCATCTTATACCTGAAAAACAACATAAAAATATTTTGTAATATTTTAGCAACTATGTAAAACAATTATATCCGAATGAACGAAAAATGACCGTTTAACAATAATTTAAAAGAAGACAATTTACATTATTTTTATACTCATTATTAGTCTGAATAAATCATCACATGCATATAGCGTCTCTAAAACATAACTCAATAAATTAACAACAATAACACACAAATATCCCAATAATTATCCACAAGCATTTAAAAACTAAAAATTTACAACTTGTATATACGTTCTATTTCATCCTATAATAACATGCATATATTTACTCAAAGACATAACTCACTAATTTTCACCAAAAATCACATGCATATATGTATACATAATTTCTAATTTTCTCTGCAAGTTCATATGAAAACATTTGCCTAATTTTCCTTATCTTCTTCTTTCTCTCTTTGGTTGATCTATGGTTACTCCGAACTGATAGGATTGCGACTAGGTTATTTGCTTAGCTGCCGCAATTGTGGCTGGTAATAATATTATGTGGGGGCATTATAATATTTTTGTTAGGTTAATTGCTTGGCTGCAGCAACAACCTATTGCGGCTAGTAATAATATTAAATATTAAATAGGGGCATTATAGTACTTTAGCTAGCAAGCCGCAGCAGCTTGTGCCGACATGGATATTTGACTGAGCAGCATTGTGGTAAATAGCCCTGCCGCAACATATTGCTTCTATTCTTTGCCTTTCATTTCCCATATCAATGGTTAAGATCATGGTTACTTGAATAGAACCATAACAACCGATTGCCATGGGCTTAATCCATAGCTAGTGTTAGATGAAAACACTATTCCATCTAATGTATTTATGACTATTCATGAAATGATCCAATGGTTAAGCAAAAAAAAAGATTTGAAGCTTCCACCCCATAGAGGGCCGAAAGGGAGAGAAATTATACACTTATATGATACATCTTGTAATGTCTATTTGTTTTAGATAAGTTTTAAATTAATAGTCATAATAACATTAATTAAAATATAATGACTTAATATTAATTGACATATTTAAAGTACAAAAAATTAATATGAAGTCACTATATTTTAATTAATACTATTATGACTATTAATTTAAAACTTATCTAAAAAATAATACACATTACAAAATGTATTATTTTTAAATTATAAATAAATTATATTAATTTTAAAATATATAAATTATAAAATATCTACCTTTGTATTTGTGACAATAATATTACATAAATTTTTATATTAATTACATTTACTATTATATTATTGTTTCTTCAAATGTTATTTAATGGAAAGAATGTTATGCCAGAATGCATGTTAATGGCGAGGACTTTAAAATTCTGCACCTCCTGTTATTACGAATTCACGAGAGCCTTCCAGCCCTTTAAGGGCGAAAGTCGTCTAGTGGAAGTGCCTCCAATGTTCGAAAAAGCGATCAAGGCGTGCGCCTCGAGGCGCGCCTCGTGGCGAGGCGGGAGCCTTCTGTAGCGAGGCCTAGGCCTTACCGAGTAATCCCAGAGCTTGGGCTATAATCGACTGAGGCGTGCGCCTTGTAGCCTTGCGCCTCGAGGCGTACCAAGGCCTAAGCCTTGATTTGAAACCAAAAAACCTAAGTACACTGTACACTTCGCGACTAACTTCGGAGTCGGAGAAGAGAAGAAGAGAAGAAGAGAGAGGAAAATAAGAGCGTGAGGCAGATCTGAGTGATGAAATCTCAGATCTGCCAAATAAAATATCCCTGGAAAATTACAGTTAAGTACCTCATAGTTTATATAACTTTTTAATTTAGTCCCCTATGTTTTCTGAAAGTTCAAAATAACCCCTGGAAAATTACATATAAGTCCTTATAGTTTTGTTTTCTTCCATTTCAGCCCCTGAAGTTTCAGTTCTGCCCCTGTTTCTTCAAATTAAGTTAATAAATTAATTTGTAAATCAAATCTTTTTGTAGATATGATTAATAATTTTTTTGGGAGGACTTTTAGGTCTTCAAATCGAGGCTTCCGCCTCGCTCCGCCTCGAAGCTTACGCCTCGCCTCGTCCGGAGAAAAACGCTTCGTACCGCTTTTAGCTTTTTCGAACCTTGAGTGCCTCTATTATTGTATTAATATATAGCTCTATTGTTTTATTAATATTTCAAGTGTATAATTTCGCTCTCCCTTTCGGCCCTCTATGGGGTAGAAAACTTCAATTTTTTTTGATCATTTCATGAATGGTCATAGATGCATTAGATGGTTTGGTTTAACCACATGTTTGACTTGAGTCACTACATTAGCAAGGAACATGTGACAATATATTCCTTTCAGTTTTTTCTACTAATTTTCAATTGAGTTGGGTTGGATGCTTCAACTATTTATTTGTTCTTTTTGATAATAAAGATGCTTCAACTATTTTTAATTTTTATGAATTGTCATAAGTTGTATTGCATTGTGTTTAACCTGTTCATTTTCTGATGTTAATTTGATCTTTTGGGAATTTGTCTTTCCTTAAATATTCAGGATAACAAGCCAGCTAGTAGAGATCGATGGGTGGGAAAAGTTAATTTTGTTGAGATACGGTCATACTGGCATGTTTTTAGAAGTTTTGATAGAATGTGGGGTTTCTTTATACTATGCTTACAGGTAATGGTCTTTTATAGTAAGAAGTTGGTTTTGTACTTGTGTATTTTTTTTCTGATTATCTGAACATTTTGTAAAATTGTATGTCTGTTAAGGCTATGATAATTGTTGCCTGGAATGGTTCCGGTGCACCAAGCTCAATCTTCAAGGCTGGTGTTTTCAAGAAAGTACTTAGCGTATTTATTACTGCTGCAATATTGAAGCTTGGGCAAGGTAACTTGAGTATTACGTTTTCGCTGGTGCTACCTTAATATTATTAGTATATCTGACTTTGTATTAATTTCTGAAAGGACCATTTGCCAGTTTTTGCATCGTTAAAACTGTATATTATTATTTTGTACATGTGAAATAATATGACCTTTGACGTTTATATGACGACATTTTGGCCTTTTCGTCTTCAGTTTTCTTTTTTGATTGAATTAAAAATAGTAGAGTTTATTTCCTTGTCATTATTTCTCATTTTTTACAATGTAATTCTATTAAATTCTTAACAGGATTGTAATACTCGAGTACTTAAACTGCATAATGTGATATAGGTATCAAGATTTTACGGTTATACCCTTTTACAGAAAGGAAGAGATTTATTTAAGGGGAAAAAGAGAGTCCAAACAGTTGAGTGAACCCCTTTCTCTTCCATATCCTCTCCGGGGAAAAAGAGAGTTCAAACAGTTGAGTGAATCCCTTTCTCTTCCATATCCCTTCCGCTAATGAGAGGAAATATTCTAGTCACTCTATGAAGAATGAAAGTTATTCTTCTTATCGCTTCACACCACATTTTCCTTCCACCAAAGAACGGAAATTTCACCCATTCTTTTTCTTGTAAAAATGTACTATGAATGACCCCTTTCGTCGTTACTTTTATTTCCTTATCCAGCATGAGATGAAATGCAACTTAGGGAGTTTTGCTTAATGCTTATGCTAACGGTTTTAGTCTAAATAGTATAGCTTGGACCTAAATTCAAAGAATTGAGGAATAGATAAACAGAATTAGAATTAAATACTATCTGCATAGCCGATATTGAATTAACTTCATGAATTTTCCGTTGTGATAATTGTTATTTGAATTTGCAGCTCTTCTTGATGTAGTCCTTAATTGGAAGGCAAGGCAAAGCATGTCATTCCACGTAAAGCTTAGATATATATTAAAGGTTGTGTCTGCTGCTGCATGGGTGGTAATTCTACCAGTTACTTATGCTTATACGTGGGAGAATCCTCCTGGGCTAGCTCAAACAATTAAAAGTTGGTTCGGCAATGGCTCAAATTCACCCACATTGTTCATTTTGGCTGTTGTTATCTATTTGTCACCAAATATGCTTGCTGGGATATTGTTTCTTTTCCCTTTCATTCGTCGATTCCTAGAAAGCTCAAACTACAAAATTGTGATGCTCATGATGTGGTGGTCACAGGTGCATAATGCCTTATTTTCTTTCATTTTCTCACTTTCTTTGTTCAAATTAGAGCTTTGTTGATGATTTGTTAAGAGGAGTAACAATTTCACAGTACTTATTTCTGAGTGTCTGTGGTGCCTTTGCAGCCTCGGCTTTATGTCGGGAGGGGAATGCATGAAAGCACCTTTTCTCTTTTCAAGTATGGTTCCTTTTGATGAAATTTCTGAGTATTGTTATCAGCGTCAAGACACATTGCTTGAATTCTGATTATTCCTGATATGATTTTCAGATACACGATGTTTTGGGTGCTCCTTATAATGACAAAGTTGGCATTCAGTTATTACTTAGAGGTGCGCCTCCTGTTCCTTAATTTAAGCTGTGTTAATGTGCTGTTATATCCTAAAGAAATCAATTTAATAAATAACCCCACCTGAAAAAAGATGGAATGCAGAACTATATTAGTAACTTATCTTATGTTTATTGTATTTTTTTTGGGGGGGGGGTGGTTATTCTGTAGATGGCCCCTTGAGTTTTACCATTCTTTGGGCTAGAATCTCTTTTTTGTTGTTTTTTTTGGAGGTGGTGGTTTATGCATGTAACATTGTTCAGATGGATGTGCTTGGTGGGTTTGTTGAGGTAATAAAATGAGTAGGTTATGCTTGTTGTAGAATTTAAATAACAATCCGTCTCAACAAAGTTGTGGATATGGCTTCTTTACTACATCAACATGCCAAGTTTAGCTAAATGTTTCTAATATGGGTTAGGAGGACACTAATTTGGTTTAGAGTTTTATGTTCTCTAATGGTTGGAGAATGAAAATATTTCCAATGACGTCGTTGCTGACATAATTTTATGATCATTCGGATTGTATACCCTTTTTGATTTTGAATCAGACAACTTCAGGATGAGGCCAAACAATAGATTGATGCAAGTGACTTTCCTTATCTTCCTTATGTTTTAAGGCCGACTCTAGGTTGTGATGACTAAGTGCCTAAAGTTGCTTGCAACGGATCTGCTGGTTGTAAAGTCGAGTGCATTTTGAATGTGGGGTATTGAGGTCTATGTTTGAGTTATTGGGGTGGTCCTCTGCTATTCATGTTTCTCGACTGTATATCAAAGAGAAAAAAATAGGAACATTTTGAGAAGTTCATTTGGTGCTAGTAGTGAAGTTAATGAAATGAATTTGACTTGTGGATGCCCTAGTTTTATGTTTGCTTAGCATTGGAAACAATAGTTGCTATTTTCACCGAGACTAAGGGATGTCCTCTTGCTACTTGTGATGGTATGTAGCAAGTGTTGAGGAGGCACGGGAGTTCATAATGAAGGCCTTAATATAAATATATAATTGTTGAACCCAAGTTGGTCCAAAAGTTTAAGCAAATAGGTTGTAGGTCAATCTTGTATATTAAACCTTCAAATTCACACTCGAACACCGATGTAGGAATGAGCCAACTCACATCTTATATTAATAAATCTCCCCCTTCATTTACATGTGAGTCCCAACACTGTCAAAGTAGATAATATCAAGATTCCTTAATGATTCTGCCTGCAGACTGGACGGCCTAGAAACTAGCAGAAACTATTTTTGTGATAAGCAAAACATTACTGCCCAGTGATTTTGAAACCAATATGATTTTCCGATTGCAAAAGCTGTTGCAAGTTTTGATTTAGTTATAAAATATTGCTGCAGCAAGTGATTTTTCTATTTATATTTATTTTATGAGTGGGGACTGTTAGAGTCTAACCATCTCAAGTGAATATGGAAAAAGAAAGAATTCGATTTATGTAGACAATTACCAGCTGTTTAGAAAATGATACTATGATTTTTCAATCATACTGAATCTCTGTTGTGAATAAAATAAATTTCATTAATATTGATGTAATTCTGATATGTTTTAACAGTCTGATTTTCCAATTGCAGATAAAGCCTCTTGTTGGTCCAACAAAAGCTATCATGAGTGTCCACATATTAACCTATCAGTGGCATGAATTTTTTCCCCGCGGTAATGAACACGGCTGAGCCTAGTGAACCTTTATTGTTTTTTTGGTTTCATGATTCTTTATTTACTCCCTTTCTTTTCCTAATAATAAATGCAATTACCTATTTGCAGCAAAGAACAATATCGGTGTTGTGATAGCACTCTGGGCTCCAATTATTCTTGTATGGGTTGTGCAATTATTATCTATCTTTCTTTCTTTCTTTCGTATTTTTCATTTAGCCTATTGTATATAGTCTCTTAAATGGGAGTTGTTTTTAGGTCTATTTTATGGATACCCAGATCTGGTATGCCATATTCTCCACATTGTTTGGTGGTATCTATGGTGCATTCCGACGTCTTGGAGAGGTTAGTTGAGCTTCCTGTCTTTGTCCATAACCTGCTTTTTTTCTGCTCTTGTTTCAAGAAGAGATGTTAGTTGAGCTTTCTTTCTTTGACCTTAAGCTGCTTTTTCTTTGCTGCTTGTTTCAAGAAGTGATGTCTCTGGGCTAGTCATGGTTGTGAAGTATTAGATTTAAGCTAGAACAATGATGCGGAATATATTGGAGGAGAAAATGCGATGAATATAGAAGAGTAGAATAAGTGAGAGAATAGAGAATTTAGAGAAAGTAATATCGATAATCAATCATCAAAGCTAACCATCCAATACATCATTAATCTCCTATATAGGCAATCAAATACTGGATATTTGGGTAAAAGAAAAATGTATTTGATGAAAAGACAGAATGCAAGCAAAGGGCAAACAAGTAGTCCACCTGTCCTATAAGAAGAGGAATAAAAGAAGAGAATACTCAAAAGCGATGGGGGTATCACTACAGAAAGTTAGACTTCATATAAGAACTTATTGGATAAGAAATGGTTCACTTGTTCCAACCATGGTTCAAAGTATCACCTGATACATTTGGTTATGGCCGATATGTAATGGTATCAGTTGATATGTGTTGGCATGATATATATTGTTAGGCCCTCTCTCTCTAACAATTTAAGCTTTAAATGAGTTGTCTACTTAACATGGTATCTGAGTTTGGGTGTGCAAGGTCTTAGGTCCAAATTTTCGTGATCGCACGTTGCCTTCATATTGATTTAATAGTGTAAATGCACTTAGTTTGTCCCTTCAAGTTGCATTTGAGGGGGATTGTTAGTATGATATACATGGTTGAACTCTCTTTCTCTAATAGCTTAAGCTTTTAGATGAATTGATTACTTAATAATATGTAAACGATACCTAAATGCACGATATAAAAGGAATTTACAATTTCACAATAAATGTTGACAAGTCCGAAAGATATAAATCATATGATTTGTATAATGTTTTGTGTTAAATGACAACTGTACATGTATTTAATTCATTATTTTATGTATTCTTTTTCTTTTTCAGTATTTTGTTTCATATTTTTATGCCATATATAGTTTTTAGTTGTGTATCACCTGATACGAATACCGATACCGGTTCTGCATCAAGAATTGACTGTGGCTTCCGATAGACTGATACCACGACTTTGACCCCTGGTCCATCATACTGATCTGATTGAAGGTGAACTAAGATATCGTTCTCAGTGGGGTGGGAATTTGCAAGTATTACGTCTTTGCTCTTGTAAAATTATTATCAAAACTGAAAACTTCAATCATATGGTTATGGAACATAAAATTATATACTGTTTGTAGGCATTAAAAACTTTCAAATCTCTTTCTCACTTCCCTTTCATCCTTGAAGCTTTCTATTCACCACACATAATTGATATTATGTTTGCATGATATTATGGTTGAGTATTACAGACAATATGCTCTCAGATTTTCAGTCCTCTATTTACCTTGACTTCTTGTTAATGCTTTTGTTGTTGCACAACTTATAACCTTTGTGTGGCTTCCAGATTCGAACTTTGGGAATGCTAAGATCTCGGTTTCAATCTTTGCCTGGTGCTTTCAATGCCTGCTTAATTCCAGAGGAAAAAAGTGAGCCAGCTAGGAAGAAAGGACTTAAGGCCACTTTCTCACGCAATTTTGCTGCGGTTAATTTCTCTCCTGTATTTTTTTGTTTTTTAATCTCTATGATTCATATCGTATTCTTGTTTTCCCCCCTTAAAAAACTGAACTCATTACTATGAATTTTGTGCCAAATGACTGTTGCAGATCCCATCAAATAAAGAGAAAGAAGCTGCAAGATTTGCTCAATTGTGGAACAAAATAATTACTAGTTTTAGAGAGGAAGATCTTATTAGTAATAGGTACCAGACATGAATACTGCTTCAGGAAACTGCCCTCAAAGAAAAATCTCTTTTGATGTTGTTGACTCCTGTTACTGGATTTAACGTCTTGAATTTGTCGAGAAGTTCTTTTTATCTGTAATTATTGCTCAGCTTTCTTTTATTTTTTATTTTCAGGGAAATGGACCTGTTGCTTGTTCCATATTGGGCTGACCGTGACTTGGACCTCATACAATGGCCTCCATTTTTGCTTGCTAGCAAGGTTTGTCTCCAGTTCATTATCATTTTTTTGAGTTTGACTTTCAGTAGGTATCAGTGTGAAGTTGAAGGCTTCATATACAAGGTTGGTCTTAGACCAATCAACTTAATCTTGGCTTTTCAGTCAAGTTGGGCTCAATATTTATATTAGAGCCTTCAGTATGGACTCTCAACTTTCCCAACAACAACAAATAATAATAATAATAATAATAATTTGAGCACTAGCACATAATTGAATGATGTTGGATTTGCCGAGCTAAGTATTTTGTGGGCTATATATGACTGCTGTCATGATGTTTCTCTTTTCTTTTTCAAAATTATATGGAGGCATCTGGTGCATGTGAGAACTTGTGAAAACATAGTAAAAGATGAAATGATTAAACAACTTCCTTTAGTGTCAGAAAATGAAACTTAAACTGTATGTTAGAGAAGTCATCTTCAAGCTAACTTTAGTTAGTTACTATATAAATAAATATATGGGCGCAGTGACACAAAAATTGAACTAACATGCACTTCTTTTCACTATTGCCTACTTTTTTTTCTGAATAAAAATAATAATATAAATTTTTGCCAACTAAGTTAACAAATTGGTACCAAAGCAACTCCATGTGCAGATGTACGTTAGAGGCCATGACAAAGTTTTGACTTGGATCTTATTTTGCTTATATAAATGTCATTTTGCTGACTTAGGCTCCCACTTGGTTCATGGGCTATGAAGATAGGGTAACTCAATTATGTAAGCAGGATGTTGAAATTAATTATGTTCCATCAAACAAGATGCACCCCAGATAACATCAAACCGTTTTGGTAAAGAGACAAATATTCATAGGGCCAGAAAAAATAGTTGCTACTGATTTAATATGATAAAAGGAATGCCTTGTAAATTCCTTTTGATTCTGAGAAAAGTTAAATATGGTCAATTTGGCTCATTGGCTCTGGCCATTGGTAATCGAGAAAGCCAGCAGTTTCTGTTATATAATTTTCAGTGTATTAAAGTAGTAGACTATAAAACATTTTAAAGAAAGTTAGTTAATAAAAATAACTGACATGTTTTCCTATGAACCAAATAATTAAGCTTTGGGTTGCCTACAGCCCTACACAAGACGCTTAAAAAGCAGATATTGACATATTGTAAATAGTTTTCACTCAATCTTTTAGGTTTCGAGAGATCTCCTTAGTGTTGATCTTATAATCTTGTTTGGGTATGACGTGACCCTTTCTGAATTGGAAAAAAAATGATCAACTATTTTCTCTTTGTTACTCTTAGTATTGTGTTTCTTCTATTACATTTTTCATATCGTACTTTTATACTCGAGGAAAGATGGAAAGCTTTAGGCTAAGTTATGTGAATAAAACCAGATTTGTCTTTCAACATTTTAGCAGTTTTGATATGAAGGGTTAAATATTTTTAATTACTGTTTATACAAATTATTTTTTTCTGGGTATTTTGAATCCCTGATGGCCCTGTATCATCCTGCACTCATTGAACAGATCCCAATAGCTTTGGACATGGCTAAGGACAGCAATGGGAAGGATCGTGAGCTGAAAAAAAGGATTGAGGCTGACAATTATATGTCTTGTGCTGTTCGCGAGTGCTATGCCTCATTTCGGAACATCATTAAAGGTGTGGTTGAAGGTGATCGTGAAACAGAGTAAGTTTTTGTTCATCCGATAATATTCATCCGAGAAGAACTTAATATATGTCTATATAAATGTTTATCATACTGTATGATTTTGTGGCCATTTCTCCTTTGGTGCTCCTCTTTTTTCTTGTTTCTTATCAATTTGTTCATTGGCTCGTTTCAGGGTTATTGATTATATATTTGGTGAAGTTGAGAAGCACATTGAAGCAGGTGATCTGATAAGTGAATACAAAATGAGTGCTCTTCCTAGCCTCTATGATCACTTCGTTAAGCTTATCAAATACCTTGTAAGTCTTCAAGTGCCGTAAATTACGGTGAAGCAATATTCCAGTTGTTCAAATGAAATTTATGCAGAGTCGCAAACTTAATTAGTTTGATTTCTACAGTTAGAGAATAAGCAGGAGGACAGGGATCAAGTTGTGATTCTTTTCCAGGATATGTTAGAGGTTGTGACAAGAGATATAATGATGGAAGATCATATATCCAGGTAAACGCTTGCACATGATTATATTGTAACTTTAGTTTTACTGTTCGGATGTAATAACTAATGTTGTTATCATCTATAGTTTGGTAGATTCAATTCATGGTGGGTCAGGACATGAGGGGATGACCCCACTTGATCAACAATATCAGTTATTCGCATCTGCTGGAGCAATTAAATTCCCCACTCCAGAATCTGAAGCTTGGAAAGAGAAAGTAATTTTGTGGTCTACTTTGTAATGGTTGTCACAGTATTGGTTTTCATTTTAAACTCATGAGTTTCTTTGACTTTGTCTTTTACAGATCAACAGACTGTATCTGTTACTTACAGTAAAGGAATCTGCGATGGATGTACCATCAAACTTGGAAGCTAGAAGACGCATATCCTTCTTCTCCAATTCATTGTTTATGGACATGCCTTCAGCACCCAAAGTCCGCAATATGCTTTCTTTCTCGTAAGTCTTTTAAATTCTTTCTACTTTTAAAAGAAAAAAAGGAAGCACTTCAGTTCAAGTTTTGCCTGCAGCTTGCATTTTCCTAGGATTTCTCTTTCTAGTTCGGGTCATTTGAGCTCTTTCTATTAACTTTTTATTAAGAAAATAACTATGTAGTTGCCAATTTTCTCGGAAATGTATCAATAATTAGCTTTATGAATTCAGTCAGTGCATAGACTTAGAATCATAGCAATAGATATATACTCTCTCTCCCTCTCACACACACATGCGCACAGATTTATTACGGGTATTTTCATTTTGTATCAGTATAGGGGACTTAATATGATATTACTATTAAAAAGTCAGAGCATATGGGTGTGGTGTATCGTGGGCCAGTGTATTATTATCATATCTTGTTGCTAGTTAACGAGCTTTTGGTTTGTTTTAAGTTGTAGTATACATGATGTAACTTTTTCTTTGTAGTGTTCTGACTCCTTATTACACGGAGGAGGTTCTCTTCTCATTACATGATTTGGAAGTTCCAAATGAAGATGGGGTTTCTATTCTCTTTTACTTGCAGAAGATATTTCCAGGTTTGGTTTTTGTGCAGGTGCTATGTAGAGGTATGTCTTTTTTATTTGGTATTGGACTAACAGACAATCAACTGCAGATGAGTGGAACAATTTTCTTGAGCGGGTGAAGTGCAGGAGTGAAGACGAGCTTAGAGAATCAGATGAATTAGTAGAACATTTACGGCTTTGGGCATCATACAGAGGCCAGACTCTGACTAAAACTGGTATGCAATGTGTCTTTGTGTATATGTATGGACTTTTCTTTTTTCACCCTCCAGCAAGGCCGTGGAGGGTGGGTCCCAGTTGGCTTAGGGTCTGTTTGTGAGTTTTAATTTGGAGGGAAGGGAAGGGAAGGGAAAGTTCTTTTTTCCAATTTTTTTTGGAAAGAACAACTTTCCCATCCCTTTCCTTGCACCCAAAATTAAAACTCACAAACAGGCCATTAAGGGGTACCCTCCAAGATCTTTTTTTCTCTTGTTAGCACATTCAGTTTTTTGCTTTTAGTTGACTGATACATTCTTACTACTTTTAGTAAGAGGTATGATGTATTATCGTAAAGCCTTGGAACTTCAGGCCTTCCTTGATATGGCGAAAGATGAAGGTACTTAGTCTTATGGCAGATCAACAGTGCTTTGTTTCATTATTTGTAAGAATAATCTTTTCGCTCTTGTCAATTATTTATATTTATGTTATTTTACTTTTTGGTGCCCATTGATCAGACCTAATGGAAGGCTATAAGGCTATAGAATTAAATGAGGATCAGATGAAGGGAGAGAGGTCATTATGGACACAATGTCAAGCAGTTGCTGATATGAAGTTTACATATGTGGTATCATGCCAGCAATATGGGATTCACAAACGATCGGGTGATCCTCGTGCGCAAGATATTTTAAGGCTTATGTCAGGGTATGTGTCAAGTTACTTGTGTTACTGAATGATTGACTGGTTTATAACTTTATATAACTTAGAACCTGTGTTTATTTATTTATTTATTTATTGGCAGGTACCCGTCTCTGCGTGTAGCTTATATTGACGAGGTTGAAGAGCCTAGCAAAGATAAATCAAAAAAAGTTAACCGAAAGGTGTATTATTCTGCTCTGGTGAAGGCTGCTATGCCGAAATCAAATTCTTCTGAGCCAGGACAAAATTTGGACCAGGTAAAAATTTATTTTTTTAAAAAAATGAAAGGGATGCGTACGACACAATATTTAATGATAGCTGAATTCAATTTGACTCCAAGCTACCTGCACCAATCATGCTGGAAGTGTTGGTAGTAATAGGCACTTCAACCTTCAACTGCAGTCGACAGAACCAAAAATAATAAATAAATCTAGTCAATAATGATTTAGTCAGTGGTTAACTGTAATGCCTCCCCTACCCCTTTTTATCCTGACCTTCAAACCTTCATTACATTAATATTGTTTCTTCA
Source organism: Aralia elata (assembly GCA_034770075.1). Classification (NCBI taxonomy): domain Eukaryota; kingdom Viridiplantae; phylum Streptophyta; class Magnoliopsida; order Apiales; family Araliaceae; genus Aralia; species Aralia elata. Next base: position 100,133,613 of record CM068384.1, on the reverse strand, counting down.
TTATGGCACTTGGATTTGTGTTCCTTTAGCATTAGTGTTGCCAACACCATATTGCCTCAATGTGGTACCACAGGTGATTCCATAGCTTTGGGGGTTTGTGGGTACTGGTTGGGTGGGTAGATTCAGGAGAAGATAGATCCAAGGTCTTTTTGATGTATGTTCAAAGATTTCCCCACTTATGATTTTAATCTCATATGAACATTCTTCACTATGAGCTAGTTTCTGACTTTAGATTCCTTGTTGTTTATTCAAATGAGTTTGTCCCAGGAGTTGCATCTAACTTGTTTTAAGTATAGAATAGTTTATAGTTTTCTTACTTTCAAGTCATTAATGTTAACATTTCAATACATTTTGAACTACAAAATGCACTTGGTGTCAAAGGAATAAAGTTGCATAAACATAATGAGTTGAATGATGCTCGCCTTTTGAACTAAATATAGCTAGATCTAACTAAATCTAAGGTTTAGAGGGGCAAATTTTTTTGATATAATATAGGAAAGAGAAGAATGAAATCTCGAGTGAGAGAAATTGGAGCAAATGTCCATAAAACTGTATTAATTTATACTGTAATTGATCATCGTTGCTCCTTTGCATGTGATTATTTAATGTTTCGAGAGAGAAGCATATAGCAGACTTGCCATGCTAAATTTCTTAGATGTAAGTTCTCCAAGTAACGTTGTAGGCGAGATTTAAAAGGCATGAAAGTCGTATGAGAGTGGCCCAGTACTGCAATTATTTGGTACTCTATTCGATGTTACTCTTGGGGAATTGTAGTTCAGAAACTTGATGAATCCCATGAAGGGTTGGACAGTAGAGGGAGCTGATTTGCATCCAATATACAGTTGGAGATAATACTAGGGCGAGACTTGGCCAACTGGAGCTCAGACGTTGATGGAAAGAGAAAGTGTAAAGTACCTTAAAACTCAAGTGATTACTAGGTTTCTTACCATGAGGTTAGGCAATGCATTTGAATGCTTGCTGGATCGGTCAGCTAATCAGGCTTTGCAAATTTGCAAGTCAGATAATTGGGAAGTGACGTCAATTTCCTAGAAATATCGTTTACTGAATTTTTGCAGGTTAGAGAGACCTTGTGACTTAGGATTTATTGGACATTCTATAGTAGGGATCACGACAGGAGTGTACTAGAAGTAATATGGGTCGCATGAATATTACATGTATGCTGATGGCTTTGTAATTTTGTGTTCCAATATATCTTCCAAATGTTTGGTATGATCTTGCAGGTTATTTATCGAATAAAGCTTCCGGGGCCTGCTATCTTGGGTGAAGGAAAACCAGAAAATCAGAATCATGCTATTATATTCACACGTGGAGAAGGCTTGCAAACTATAGATATGAATCAGGTACAGTGTTTTAGTGCTTGCTTGGTCCACTTAGATCTCTCTGCCAACTATCAGCTTTTTAAAAATTTCTTCTGTAGGATAACTACATGGAAGAAGCCTTGAAAATGAGAAATTTGCTTCAAGAATTTCTTAAGAAACATGATGGTGTGAGACATCCTAGTATTCTTGGTCTCAGGGAGCATATATTTACTGGAAGGTGTTTTTTTTTTGTTCTGGTTTCACCTTAATTTATTTTCTTTTACTTTCTCTTTTTTATTTTATATATTGTCATAATTTGTTTTTATTCGATGCAGTGTTTCTTCTCTTGCATGGTTTATGTCAAATCAGGAGACAAGTTTTGTGACTATTGGCCAGAGATTGTTAGCTAACCCTTTGAAGTAAGATATCTCTCTCTATCTATATATACACAAACACACACAAATATATATATATATATATATAACACATCTCTTTCCCCTTGTTATTGGGTGGATGGACCTATGTTACCTAGATTGTGGTTCGATCTAGTACGTCGAAACGAAAAGGGAACAAAAAAAGTCATTTGTAATGGTTGGAAACATGATTCAAAGTCACGGTAGTGGCCTTGGTTGTGGAAGGGTTTTTTCTGGAGTCGGTATTGGTTGGGTGATACACATTGTTATGCTAGTTATGATAGTTATGAGCTTCAAATTTATAAATAATAAGAATAACAAGATGGATCAATTAGATAAAAACAAAAATACCATCTATTGCACACAACATTATCCAAATGATAATACAGACATCTCACATACTTGTCTAATGCTATATTGCATAATAATTGAACTATAAGTTTTTTAGACATTCTAAAAATTACATAAATACAATAAAAGAAGCTAAATAGTGAATATAAGTTCTTTGGGGTGAGGACTAAGAACCTAGGCCAAAGTAATTTTCTGGAGTCTGTAAATATGGCTTTTTACAAAAAACCTAGACTGAATTAATATAAAGTTTAAAGTGTAATATGTGATTTTGCTAATTGTTTTTACCCCACTGTTCATTTTCTTAGTAGTTCTCATTTTCTACTAATTATTGCCGTCCATATATTCAAACGTATAATTGTCATATCTTATTGAGCATGAATGCTAAATGCAACCATTGTACTTTTTTCTTAATAATAAAACTGAACGAATCCAAAAAAACATGGGCAATCCTCGGTTGTTCAATCTATTTTTGAGCTGCGAATACGAGCCTTACGCGGTATAGTCGGACAACTGAGTTTGAGAAATGTATTGACGAATTTAATAAATCTATATACATTGGCACATATTATGTATGTCTTGAATTCTAGTTTGGGATCCAACATTTGATTGGATCCAGATAATATTTTGTTGCTACCCGAAGGAAAAGAAAGATGAGGTTTAATGGTGGTAGTGGAGAACTGAGGTTGAAGGCTAGATCTAACCACTAATCCTTCAAGGAGGTGTAGGGACGAAACCTCTGTGGTATGGACATGTTATGTTATTTGAGCTTATTATGGTTTTATCCCAGCTATTTATATGTTATTATATCTAGGGTTTTTGTATTATTTTCTTTCTCAATTTTTAGCTACCTTCTGTGAGAGAGAGAGAGAGAGAGAGAGAAAGTTTGGGTTTTTGGGATGTGAGAGTTCACTTCACAGATTGTATTCTTGACACTTTGATATTATAATATCTTCTACCTATTACCCGTGCTTTTCTCTAATTTGGATTTTCCAAGTAAATTTTGCATTCTTGTATTTGGATTTTCGTTGAATTCTGTGTTTGACCATAGTTTTTTGTAACCTGTGTATGGGTGTGTGTGTCTATGCATAAATTTAATTTTGATCGGAAAAACTTTGTTATGATAGATGCTGCCGAGTTGTACTTCAGAATACTTTCCATATAGATTTGGTGGTTATGAGTTTCACTTTTACCCTCTGCCTTTTGCATTGTTTTAAAAAGCGCTAGGCGGGCGGCCGGAGAATTATTAATTATGAAATTAATTTTATTTGTGTAATCTTCAAAATTGAGGACTTAAAGAAAATGACAAATACCATATGCTAAGTATGGCTAACATATCTTTAACGTATTAGTTTTATTCATAAACAAGATTGCTATTAAATAATAAAATTTAAAATTTCAATAATTCAATTCAATATTAAAACTTAAGAAACTAAACATAAATTTAAGAATTATATTGAATTAAACTAAATTTTATAAATGTATCATCATTTATATAATTTGAAGTTGGTACAAGTTCAAAAAATTACAACTATAATAAAATTATCCATTTTGACTTGATCTTGTTCACTTCTTGTTGTGATTTGATATGCTACAACCTACATTATGAATGTGGTAAATCATTAGAAAAATAAATATATCAAAATCTGGTTTGGGTAGTTATTAAAATAAAACTGGTCTTTTGTTGATTTTCTTGACTTTCTCCTTTTTTTGAAGTGTTTGCATGTGATTTACAGATGTTCAGTATGCTTTTTAGAACACTGGTCTTTTGTTGATTTTTTTGACTTTCTCCTTTTTTTGAAGTGTTTGCATGTGATTTACAGATGTTCAGTATGCTTAACATCTATGGTTGTGACTCACCTGTTCAGCGTTGTGCTTGCACAGAATTTGTTCATTAATCTGTATTCTTATCTTTTGTTTTCCTCACTCAGGGTTCGATTTCACTATGGTCATCCAGATGTTTTTGATAGGCTGTTTCACCTCACGAGAGGAGGTGTTAGCAAAGCTTCCAAGATTATCAACTTAAGCGAGGATATATTCGCTGGTAATTTTGTACTCAATAATTGTAGTCCTATATGAGATATCTTTTGTGCATGACCTTCGCTTACCAAGTTACTTTTTGACATGACATTGAGTGCAGGCTTTAATTCTACACTTCGTGAAGGCAATGTAACACATCATGAATACATACAAGTTGGGAAAGGGAGGGATGTGGGCCTTAATCAGATTTCACTGTTTGAAGCAAAAATAGCAAACGGGAATGGAGAACAGACGTTGAGTCGTGACCTGTACAGACTTGGGCACCGTTTTGATTTTTTCAGGATGTTATCGTGTTATTTTACTACCATTGGTTTCTACTTCAGTACCTTGGTACATTTAAAAAGATTCACTCTGTTTTTTCTTCCACGTTTATGATGATCTGTATTTGTAGTTTTCTAAGCTTTCAAACTTTTCTCCTGCAGATTACTGTTCTTACTGTATATGTATTCCTATATGGGCGCCTATATCTTGTTCTTAGTGGACTTGAAGAGGGACTGAGTACTCAACCAGCTATTCGAGATAACAAGCCACTTCAAGTGGCTCTTGCTTCACAGTCATTCGTGCAAATAGGCTTTCTAATGGCCTTGCCTATGATGATGGAGATTGGCTTGGAAAGAGGTTTCCGAACTGCATTAAGTGAATTTATTCTGATGCAATTGCAACTAGCACCAGTATTTTTCACATTTTCACTTGGAACTAAGACTCACTATTATGGAAGGACATTACTTCATGGAGGTGCAAAATATAGGCCCACTGGTCGTGGGTTTGTGGTGTTTCACGCAAAGTTTGCTGAAAACTATCGGCTATACTCCCGCAGCCATTTCGTCAAGGGACTTGAGCTAATGATATTACTTGTTGTTTATGAAATTTTTGGTAAATCCTATAGAGGAGCACTTGCTTATATCTTGATCACCGTATCAATATGGTTCATGGTTGGCACCTGGCTTTTTGCTCCCTTCCTTTTCAATCCTTCTGGTTTTGAGTGGCAAAAGATCGTTGATGATTGGACTGATTGGAACAAGTGGATAAGCAATCGAGGTGGTATTGGTGTGCCACCTGAAAAAAGTTGGGAATCATGGTGGGAGGAGGAACAAGAACATCTTCATCATTCTGGAAAGCGTGGCATCATTGCTGAGATATTACTGGCTTTACGGTTTTTCATCTACCAGTATGGACTTGTTTATCACTTGAACATAACAAAGCATACTAAGAGTTTTCTGGTATGTTGTAGCCTTGAGTTTTATTACCCTCACTGTCTTTTGTAAAAGTTCCTCTTCAGTTAAATCTAACTTGGACTTTTTCTCTAACAGGTATATGGCATATCATGGCTGGTGATATTTCTGATGTTGTTTGTGATGAAGGTGAGCGGAAAAACTGCACATCTACTTTGCATTTTTATCATAGCGAAAGATAGTGAAATTATTTCATTTGCCCAATAAGTAGTATAACCATATATATATATATATATTTATTTTATTTAAATTTCATAAATAATACAAATGGTTTTAGGAATTGTTCGTAGTTCATAATCTGGAAAATGTGATGACCAAAAGCATAAAAATAAAAAAGATCCTTGAGGCAAAGGGGCAGTACTCTTGGAGCTTTTTTTCCGTCAAAAATACTTTTTCAATGTTAATTATGTGATCTAAGTAATACACAATGAAGAAGCAACCTGTTCTGTTATTTTAAATTTCAGTTGATTCAATTGACAGTTTATTTGTTCATTTTTCTCTCATTTTGGGTTATGTTACAAGTTGCACTGGGATTTGATTGATTTGGTCATATTGCATTTATAAATATCAGCTTAACGGTTCAGTTTCTTAACCTGTGTAATGTTTTTCCAGACTATTTCAGTAGGACGGCGAAAATTCAGTGCAAATTTTCAACTTGTGTTCCGGCTAATCAAAGGATTGATCTTTCTTACCTTCATTTCTATTCTGGTAACCTTGATTGCGCTCCCCCATATGACGGTTCAGGACATCATTGTCTGCATTCTTGCCTTCATGCCAACTGGTTGGGGTTTACTTCTGGTCAGTATAAAATTTCAGTATATAATTCATGTCATATTAATTGTTGGTATCTATTAATTCTTGAGAAGCATGTTGCATTTCTATTTCAACTTAATACTTCACAACTGTAAAAAGCAACTGGACATATCTATGTACACCCCAAATTGTACATCCAAAGACACACCCAAGTGTAAAATGATAGTAAAATATTTCTCTCCTCTCTCCATAACACTCTCATTTACTATTATTTTACACTTGGGTGTGTCTTTGGATGTACACTTTAGGTGTGTACATAGATTTATTCTTACCAAAATGTTGCCTTTTCTACAGTGTTTGGGAATTCGGTGAGAGAAGCAAAGAAAAGAATTTAAAACTTATAAGAGAAAAGAGCTTGAGACAAAAGAAATGTATTGTATTTCCTTGTGTTTGTGAGTTTTGGAAGGAAATTCTATAAAATAGTATATTACTAGTTTACCCCTATGAGATAACATTTGAGTTATTATAAGGATAGGTTTGGTATTTCAATATGTCATCTAAGTTTTTAATAAATGTCTTTCCAAATCTTTGCAAGTTTGGGAGGAAATTTTTTAAAAATCACTCTTTTGTTTTGTCTTCTCAAAAACCTCACAAACAAGTAACTTTTGATCTCTTCCCTAAATTTCCCTCTATTCTTTTCTCCTTTTTAAAACTCACAAACACTGAACAAGGATGGTGCAGATAAAATATGTTCATTTCTTAGATGCATCGTTATTTCAAAATGCAAATTCGCATTCTTTCATTATTTTTGTGTAGTTCCGTGATTTTTACTAAAATTTACTGATAATATGCACATTTACTTTTCCTTCTTATTTCAGATTGCACAAGCATGCAAGCCTCTTGTTTATCGAGCAGGGTTCTGGGGATCAGTTCGGACCCTTGCCCGCGGCTATGAAATTGTGATGGGTTTGCTTCTTTTCACCCCAGTTGCTTTTCTTGCCTGGTTTCCTTTTGTTTCCGAGTTCCAAACCCGTATGTTATTCAACCAAGCATTCAGCAGAGGTCTACAAATCTCTCGCATACTTGGCGGACACAGAAAAGATCGTGCTTCTCGAAACAAGGAGTAAATTTGAAGGCAGAAAAATTTCCCTTGTTAGGATCTTTTGACATTGTTGTTCTTTGAAGCTGCCGTTGTAAGTATATATATATGGGCAGCATTTTTGGGTAGTTAGTTGGATATTATTTTTTATTCGTCATTGTAGCCATTTTACATTGTAATTTTCAGTTATGAATTAGTTGGGGATGTTATGCTGTTGTGGCATGAAAAAACATTCAATTGTTGTATCAACTGAATGACTTGCAATGACTTGATCATATTATTGTACTATGAGAAATGTATAATTCTCGAGTTTTGGGATTGGTCTAACTAGCTAGGTTTCATGTGCATGTGCCAAGCACGAGATTCATAATTGTATTTTATTTATAATTGTAAATTATATTACTATAATACTCTCAAATTAATCGCTCAATTTTAACTTTTTAAAGTCAAATTGGTCATTTTTAAAATTAATCTTTTTACTATTTTTGCTAAAATATAAGTGAAGAGATCGTAAACAAAAGAAAGTATATATATAATTTATTACTAATTTTAATTTTTATAATTTTAAAAATATATTTATATATGTTTAATTATTAATTTTAAAAATAGTTAATTTGACTTTAAAAAGTTAAAACTGAACAATTAATTTGGGATGGAGCGATTATTATAAATGATAGTGAAAAATAATGATAAATTAATATTATTATGTCATGTTATTGTTCTAAAATATAAACATTTCTCTAATTGTTGATTGAACGGACTAGATCTTTCACTAGAACGACTTTCGTGGGTATGGATATTCGATTGAATTTAGTGGTCTCAGAGACATTTGTTTGTGTGCTTCGACACTCCACTCAACAACCTCTTTAGTTAACAGTCATGTTCTCTACAATCATAAGTCTCATCTGTAATATCTCGAACTTGTCATATGTTTAAAGTATTACACGTCAAAAGCCTTAAGGCTTGCAAGATAAAAATATCAATAGTGTGCAGTTCAAATAACAACTCAACAATAATTCTAAATTAAAATTTAATAATAAACATCTTTCAAGTTTTATTCAAAATGAAAAACAACTAAATATTAAATTTGTAAAATGGAGACATAATTCTCTAAAACTAAGAGTTTTATTAAAATTTAACGACAAAAAAATAAACATCTTAAACTAAACTCCATCTATCCAAAGTGTATCAAACAAGTGTTCAGTAATCAACGATTTACTATTTAGGTGGATCAAGTATAATTTACAAAATATTTTTTTGAAATAACTCTTTGTTCGATAACAATAGTAAATATACTTTCAAAACTAAAATAAATAATAACAAAACGAATTCACATTCAAAAATGATTTTAATGTATACAATATATCTTTTAATCCATAGCCCTAGAGACTAAGTTTATAATAACCCTGTAACACGACTCAAAAGTTCGATAAATGTCAATGATCATGCACCCTACTAAGTTATCTATAAAATGTACGCTTCTCGAAGGACATCTAAAAGGTGTGCGCCTTAGTAGGTCCTATATTAGCTCTGGAACTAAACGTAAACATTAACAAGTTTTATACATAGTCAGACTGTAAAATTCAAAAATGTTCCACAATCTCATCGATATTTAAAACTATACTTATTTCGCAGCTCAAAACCCTACAATCTCATTTCACAGTTCAAAAATAAATACTTGATCCGAAGTTTGAAATAAAAGAACATAACGTTTTAATTTAAAAGGAAGCCTTAAAAAAACATAATAAATTTTGAAACAATACATTTAGGCATTCTAGTAATTACAAAGGCATACATAACGATAATTTCAAAATACTAAATAGTTTAGAGAACCATTTATCTCGATATTGCGAAATAGAAAATTAATAGTTGAACAAATCCTAAATTCAAATTTAAAACAAATAAAATCATCAGGATACAATATCCTAATTTACTCATACTCTTAATTCAAATCTTATACACAATAAACTTATTTTTCATTCAATTTATAATTAATTATTATAATTGAAATTTTATAAATTTTATATAGTTTGTTAACTTAATATATACGTAAATAACCAATTACATACCATATATATATATATAGAGGATTGATCAAAACATACCTCTCTTAAATAACATACCTTTATTAAAATTACGTGATTTTGGGGATTTAAAAAAACAAAATAATATTAAAAGAGAGTGATCTCACTTGCTTTCTTTTTATTTACAAAACTGGCACGCGATTATTTTATTTTTTAAAAGAATCTCCAAAACGACGTAGTTTAAATAAAAGTATGTTATTTAAGAGGTATGCTTTAGATCCATCTTTTGTGTGTGTGTGTGTATATATATATATATATATATATATATATATATATATATATATATATATATATATATATATGCTCAGGAGCAGTACGCTTAAATAACATCGGATTCCACCTTTCCTCCCAAGTTCAATACAATCCCTCACCACCGTACCCCTGCCTCACTTCTCCGATTCCACCTCTGATCTGAAAATCCCTCTTGTAAATTTATCATCATCCCCCACCGACCCATCGCCCCCGCTAGCAAACACGACAAGATCTCGACAATATCTCAGTAGACCCTTCAGTTCAAGTTCGAGGCCAGTACTTAATCCACCTTCAAATTGAATGGAGACCAGATCCTCACTCCTCTCTCCACTAATTGATAATTCTAGCTCTGATTTTGCTAAGTTGAAAGGTAATTTGAATTCTCTTTGACCTCTACTTTTGATTTATGCAGTTTGGGCGTATGCATGTTTGTGTGTAAAATTTGATGATATGTATCATGTATGTGTAGTTGGGTAAATTTGCTATTTAGAAAGGTTATTGATGTGCAAATTTATTATTTTGCCCAAATTGATGTGTTGAAACGTTATTTTCTCCAACTAATTTCATGATATATGTATGCAGTTGGGTAATAGTTTGGGAAATGCATTTAGTGGATTTTGTAAGACTTTGTGATGAGTCCATTACTATGATGCTTGCATTATGGGTTGATTTTTTGGTTTATGCTACAGGCTTGCAGCAGTCCTATTCTAGGTTAAACACCATCTTTAACTACTTAAAGACTAATTTGCTCAAAAGTAATCAATAATAAAGAAAACAGAGGCTGGCTGAAATCCTCAATATTAAAGTTTCTAATATCCACATGGTAACAGTCATTTATAAGTGGATTCATGTAGTCTAAATTTTCCGACTGCTATGAGATTCTCATGGACTCTGTTGAACTGTACTTGTCATTTATTTGATTGGAACTTTTCATTTCTTTGTTTGGAGCTCTTGTTCTCCAATAGTTCTTGATTTCATTGTCTGTTTTTCCTGGCAAATGTGTTGGTATTTTAGACCACCTGCAGGTATCACCAAAATTAACATGTCCAAAATCAGTAATTTATTCAACATTACATATATAGCAACATGCTTGTCATCAAATTATAAATGTTCTATCAAATTTCTTTTTTTGGCAGCCCCATGGTTGTGGGTATTTCATGTGGTATGATCCTCCGATATAGCCGAGAGCCATTCAAATGATACTTGGTCTGTTGAAGAGGTTGAGGGCTCTTGAAAATGAAGCTCAAAATTTTTGACTCAACGAGAGGATTTACAAGATAATCATATCTGTTTCCTTGCTTTTGTTACTTTGGAATTTCTTTGGAATCATATTTGTGCAAGAAGATGTCTAAATAGGAAAAAACTGTAATTAGAATTTGGGAGATGGAGCAATTAGGATGTATGAAGTCCTTATTTTAAATGTAATGAATTAATTGTAATGAAGCTCTGTTGTAACTTTGCTTTGGTAATGGTCTGCTATGCCAATTTTTGTTTGTGTGAATTTGAGGCTGAAGATAAGCTTAGATTAATTCTTGTAACTTTTGAAGATTTAGTTTAATTCAGCCGAGGATTAGTTAGGTACTTTTAGAAGGGTTTTGCTTGATTTAGTGAGAAATTATTGTTCCAGATTACACAAGCTTTTTTTCCCTCCTTTTTCATGGGCACCAATAAACTAATGTATAGTGACAAATACTCCATAATTACTAGCATTGTTTTCCAGCTTAGTAACATAGATAGTCCAATTTATGTATATTTTTGGTGGGTTTATACGAAGCTTCACACGATTAACACCCTAAGACTGATATACAAAGTTAGAAGACGGTAACTCAGTAGATTTGGACTTTATTTTTTGTCGTTCTTATGTTAGTGTTTTGCATTAGTTCATGAGAAAAGTGCACAAACATTAGTTTATGGATAAACTTTAAATATACGGAACCAAAATCACAAGACATGTATATGATCCTAATCAAAAGAGCAACAATTGCATTAAAGGTATTTTCCAGTCTTTTACAGGTTCTTGCTACCATTTCTGCATCCATCTAGCCTGCTTTTTACGTAACCTATATCAACAATTTGGGGAACTTCACTACCAAGTAGTAGTCCTTCTATGCCAATTAAAGCTACAAAACATTCCACATGCTCCGATTCTCTATGCAACTTACCATCTCTGACTACAAAATAGAAATGTTATTCAACACCAGATTCATGGGATATCAACTGATGGATTCGGACATCTCTACACTAGAGGAATGGAGCGATTTCAAGCAACTAAATAAGGATACATAAAGAGAAAGTGTGAACAACCAGATTAATGTATAGAGTCATCCTAACTAAGCACAACCAGATTACGCCATCAAGCAGCCCAACTCAAATAAAGAAAATCCAAAATAGCAGATTGCATAGAAAATCCAAAATAGTTGGGAGTAATGTCTAAAAGAAAATGCCACTAATAAAAGTCTCTATTACACAATAACAAAAATACAAATTAATACAAGTCACTTCCATGAATACTGCAATTCTGAAATTCTGAAGCATCCCAAGTATAATCACTCCTATGATTACTATAATTCTGAAGGCCACTCTGTAAAAAAAATAAATTAATACAAAAATATAAATATACAAATGTTGTTATAGCAATTTCAGTTGCACCTGTGGGTGAATCACTATCGCACACTAAAACCAGCATGCATGACATATGTATTGTAAAAAGTGTGAACATCATCTAATGATTGAAATTCTTAACCTAGCTTAGGCGTAAACTAATCAGCTACTTGAGGATAATAGACAAAAGTTATAGCATTGTTCGCATCCAATCCCTCCCCTCTAAATCCATTTTTGCATTATTCCCACAATTCCCTATTTTATGGTCCATGTCATCCATTTTTAATAAACTAAAAAATAATGTATGTGCACAACTAATTTAAAAAATTGATCAAAAATTTATAATATTTTACTGCTAGCTAAACCCATGCATGCTGGATAAATTAACTTTTAATTTTACATATCAAGCTAATTCCCATGAAAATTTAGACAGTTTAACAGAGTCCATGAGAATCTCATAGCAGTCAAAAAATTTAGACTACGTGAATCCACTTATAAATTTGCACATCAACATGATGGTTCACTTATAACTTTTAATTTGGTTAGTTATCCGACTGACTGGTAGTCAGTGGTCACAAAAGTTTCATGGATAATCAATTGTTTATGAATTATATGTACCGTAGATTTGATGGATTAAGGTGAAGAGGCAGCGAATTGAAGTATCAATACTTCTAAATATGGCCAATGGTCAACGATTAGATGCATTAAAGGACTTACTAGTCACCACATATGCATGAAATTAAGGGTGGAACTCTTTGGTATTAAAATAAATAAATAATACTTATTATAGTTCAATTCATGACTCGTTGAAAGGAGAAGTAATATTTTCACAACCAAATTTGCAAGCATCATAGTAATGTACTCATCACAAATTCCTACAAATTCCAATAAATGTATTTCCCAAATTATTACCTAACTGCATACATATATCATAAAATTAGTTGGAGAAATAAAGTTTCAACACATCAATTTGGGCAAAACAATAAATTTGTACATCCATAACCTTTCTAAACAGTAAATTTACCCAATTGCGCATACATGATACATATCATCAAATTTTACACACAAAGCAATGTATTCCAAATGAATGTTCCATGTTTTGTGCCATATTATTCATAGTCTGCATATATATATATATATATATATATATATATATATATAAATATATACTTTACATTTATATAAAGAATATCTATATTGTATAAATACTATCACATGCATATAAATATTTTTTTGATATAAATCTTTAACATGCTAATGACACTAAGCCATTACCACTATCTCACACATTGACATAAATAAACTTACTAACCATTAAATGTATATAATCATACACTTTGACATATCATCATATTCAACTTACAAACTCAATACATATATAAATATAAACTACAAACATTAACTTACATAATAAAATACATATTCATTGAAGCATAACTCAAATCGCGTATATAATTACTACACACATATACGTAAATATCTTATTCATACCTATAATATCCAATGTATATATACACCAAGAAAATTAATGTATATACACATTGTTTTTTTAAGAAATTGTTATAATCATTATTTTAAAAATAGAATCACACAGATTTAATACAAGTATCATCTCATAATTGAAAAGAAAGGTTAAATTTTATCTTTTTGATTTTTCTCCTTTTCTCCTTTGATCTGCAGTAGTCCCAATGCCAAAATAGTTCTTACGTTCTTTTTTTCTCTCTAGTTATATAAAAAAGAATATATACATATATATATATAATTCCTTTGTAAAATATATTATCAAGTGTTGGGGCATGATTATATGGGCCGAGATGATTCGATGGCTCCTAGCCTACGTGGATGATTTTTTTCACGTGAGGTATATTCTGATGAGGAGGCTTGGCAGTTAAGGAATCAATAATCCTAATTGTATTTAATTTCTAATTCCTAATGAAAGAGTCAAGATTATATTCGACTTCCTTTCTATAAGAAGATTGAATCTCATTTAATTCTGATAACTGACGTAATAAGGAGTCCTATTCGGGAAGGGCGTTGAAAGTTAAAGAGGTGTGATCAACTATAAGTACATGACTATAATATAGGTTCCATATACCTTACATTTTACACAATTACTTTACGCATTAGAGAAATATTAAACCTCCATTGTTGACGTTTTTGACTTGTACTGATTCTCACACCGGAGCTATTCCCCGGCTGTTAGGTTTGTATATTACGCGAGCATGCAATCAAATTACACAAATATAGCGGAAGCGCAATAAAATAGAATTTTAAAATATTATACAAACCATCACCATAATCTTTCCTTGTACTCAATTATCAATTATACGAAAGAGATAGAAAATTAGAATCATACCCTCATAGAGTCGTGCTTCCACATGTACAAGTTTAACTCCAAATCCTTTGTGTTCTCCTTGAATTCACCTGTTAGATTCTTTCATTTGATCAACGCTAGCCACCTAAGTGTTTGGCCTTTAGAGGTGATCCACCAAGGAATAATATGTATTCAAGAAGATAGGTGTTGGCAAAACCCTATTTTCTATCTCTATAAAAATTGTAAGTTTCTCCCAACTATTAAAAGTATGTCTAACCTCAATCCATAATAAGACTACTCTTATTTAAAGATATAAGCAACCCTCCTAAACTATTTAGGAATATGGTTTTATTTTAATTAAACTCTTAATCCAATTAGGAATTTGTGAGAGTATTTTTATTAATTAATTCTCAAATCTTTTTAAAAATTAAATAATAATAATAAGAATCATCTTATTAATTTATATTTAATATTTTTAAAATATTAAATAATAAATATTAAGCTATTTAATTTATTCTATCACTATAGATTAAATTAAATATACTTAACTTATTATTACAATTATGCCATTTATTTCTTAAATAATTTTTTTTGTGGTATGACCATTTAGGTTTTCCATATTAAACAAATTGTGAATAAATAAATTAGAACAATTCTAATCTTATTTAAATAAATAAATAAAACTATTTAATTCATTTAAATAAATAATATTTATTCTATAATAAGGGTAAACCCCCTTAGCGATCAACGATTTTTCAGATAATATAGATTTTAACATTAATCATAAAAGAACTTTTCAGTGAATAGTTACCGTACAATTCAATCCTTTTATCATACAATATCTCAATCAAATATAAGATATGAAATTACTGAGAAGTCTTATTTTATTTAATTATATTTATTTCGATTCTCAAATGCACAACTCTGATTAATGCAAATTAGAAACACCTTTCTAATTTCATTATGCTTTGGCTAAAAACTTTCGAGTTGTCATTTATCGAATCACATAGGATATTCTCTCCTTTTACTAGAAGTGATAGATTCTTTGTTGACTATTCACCTATCTCTATGTACAACTTATTATACTCAATCATACCCTTTGATATACCCTAGGGTCTTAAGGGATATGTTAAAGTATAACTTATCATACACAAGATACTATGATGATCTCAAGTCTAAGGATCACTTGTACTACTATCACTTAAGGAATTCCTATTGAGAGACAATTAAAACTCCATTAGGTATTCTTTTAGCGAGCTACATTCGGTGAACTTATTCTCCAATAAGCATCTACATACTTGTTTTAGTGTCTTCACACAAATGATTATATAATCAATCATCCTCTTTCTAAGAAGTAAGCAAAGTATGTCACAATCTATTCGGATTCACTAATTCCCTTTTTTTGTAATCCAATGATTATGAACAATTTTAGTTTGTGAGCTATCTAGAATTTAGATCTCATTAACATAATTATCATCATGATTCTAAAAGCATTGCTCAAAACTATAGGTTTATCACACTTTATATAACAACATTATGTCGATAATAAAAAATGCCTTTTAATAAATAAATTCTTTTATTAATAAATAAATAAGATTACAAAGTATATGTTACATCATATCAAACATGATTGGCTTACGTCCATACTACTTTCAATCTCCTACTTGCACTAAAGTCAATCGTTATGATATCTAATACCCTTCTTCTCTAAGTGACGATCATCCTGCTGTTGAATAAATTTCAATAAATGGATATGCAATGTTGTTCTTGAGAGTCCACTATCTCTATAGTGACTTCTTCTCTTTTAATGATTTTCTCTAATCAAATGAAAGTGCCGCAACACATGTTTGAATCCAAGATGAGACTTAAGAACTAATTCTAGTTCTGTAAAGAACTTTTCGTCCAAATAATCAACTTGCAACTTCATTTACAGCTATATACTTTGTCTTTGTCACTAAACTAGCAACTCTTTGCTATTTGAAACTTTTTAAATTCACTGCACCATCATTCAAGGTAACGATTTACCCTAAAGTGGATTGGTTATCGTCTTGGTTTTAATTCAGACTCAGGTCTTGTACATTTTATTGCATACATGATAGTAACTCATGTGATCTCTCTTTCATTGGGGATAATTTTAAAGAGATTCATTCCATGACTCATCATCGTGAATATACGTTCATTAGGTCAAGCCGAGCATCCTTTTAAATCTATTTATATAGATTTATATCCCTAATTTATAGGATGTTGCTCCCAAATCATTCATGGAGGAATATTTAGATAATTTTATCTTTACTGATTGTAGCACTAGTATGTCATTCCTTATCAGTAGTATATCAAGATATAACACTAGAAATATCACAGAGCTCCCACTGACCCTTTTGTACACACTAGGTTCATTCTCATTTTTGATAAAATCAAACTCTTTTGATTGTCTCATCAAAACGAATGTTCCATCTTTGATAAGCTTGCTTCAATCCATAAATGGATTGTTGTAGCTCGCATACACGATTTGCTTCAACATTTGAAATAAATTCCTTTGGTTGTATCATATATACATTCTCCTCTTTCATTGAAGAAGGGCGTCTCCACGTCCATTTGCCAGATTTAGTAATAATAAGCTACAATCACAAACAAAATTCGAATGGACTTGAGCATTGCTACCGATGAGAAGATTTCATGATGGACAACTCCTTGCCATTATGTGAAATCTTTTATCACCATTCTGGTCTTATAGGTTCTCACCTTGCCATCTGCTCCAGTCTTTCTCTTAAAAACCCATTTACACTCTATAGGCACTATGTCTTTCGGTGGAGTAACTACAGTCTATACTTGAGTCTCATACATGGAGTCCATTTTGGATTTCATGGCCATCTACCATTTCTCTAAGTGTTTACTACTCATAGCCTCATCGTATATAACTGGATCATCGTCCTCTATGATGCGTACCATCATGGTACTACTATTTAAATCAAAATAAGTGAAACTAATAAGTTTTCATATTTTCTTTCATTATGTCTTATTATTTTTTTTATAAGTAAACTCATCATATTTAAAGTGTTTTCATTTATTTGGTTAAAATTTTCTCTTCTTAGCACTTATTTTCACTTGCAACATCTTTGGGCTTCTCGCGGCCCACCCAATTGCGCCTCTAGTCTCACTCCACCGTCTCGATTTGATCGATTCCATATTTCTCAACGTCAATCAATTTCAAGCCTTATTACGACTCATTGCACCTATGAAGCTTGATTCGGCTGGACTCATGCAATAATCAATATGCTACAACAAGTCCCGAAAATGGCCCATTTTGCTTGTGTTTACCAAGCCTTACATAACCCATTAACTAATCAAAGGACTAGCATACATACCCAATACGGAGCCCAAGCCGGCCCAAAACGCAAGTGTAAAATGGGTGATCCATTTTGGATTTTCATAAAGTGAAGGTTTATAAGAAGCCTGACCCATATTTATGGGCCAAGGTAATTTCATCCTCAGTTGATTCTCTTAATTTCCTAAGTTTTTATTTATAATTGTGGAAATTGTCATGACATATAAATAGTTAACAGCTTCACACTTTGTTCATATAAAATTGTACATAATATAAAAAAGTAAAATTATATATGTAAAAAGCATAGCCTGTAAAGTTGCCAAGCATTTTTTTTTGTAGTCAAAGACGCTTAAGTTTTATCTAATGAGGATGTAAGCATTATACATATGAAAAGCTTAATCTAATAATTATCCAAATTGAAAAAAATAAAGAAAGAAAAAGATTATTATACATTTATTTGTTTTAAATAAATAAAGTCTAAAAATTGTCAAAATTCTCCCAATTTTTAAGTCTTTCATTTTTTTAAAGAAAAACTAAATGTATTTGAAGGTTAAGAGCTAGTAATTATTAGGCTTAACAAAGAAGTGGGTATGGGGTCCGGGTGATCTCTCCATATACTCGCCCTACTAATATCGAGTTATCTCCCGAACTCGCGACCCGACCTGATCTAAAAAACAATATCTCATACTCTCCGCCACCCCATTTACTCGATCACTCTCCTATTTCTCAAATTAAATATCTAATTTTTTTTTTATATTACTTTGTACAATTACTTTTAATTCAAAATAAAACAACGTGCAACATTTTTATTACCATAGGTTTAAAAAATCGGGTCCCATTAAAGTTGGGATCGGATGGATCCTGTCGGGTTCAGGTGAAATTGTCATGCCTAGTAATTATAAAGATGAAGGACAATATCATCATAATGAAACAATTAGAAAAGTTGATTTTATATTTTAATTGCGTTAATTATTGTAATTTTTATGCTTGTTTTGAACAGCCTCCTAGAAGAAGCTGTTGTAGAATTTTGCCATCCAAAAAGAAAAATACCATGGCGATTGATGCGAGTGTATGCAGAGAAGGTGAAACCATTGAGTTATAATGATTAAGATTGAGGAAGATTACTCATTTTATTTTGCTCTAATTTTAATACATATATCCACATTTATGGGACAAGGTACTTTCATGCTCATTTTATCCTCTTGATTTATTACTTTTTTATTTATAATTGTGGGGAAAAAATGTCAACAACTTAATTTGTGAAAAAAATAGTCAACATAAATATTACCCATAAAGAGAGAAAAATTAATTACTTTATAGAAAAAATGAAATTTCACATAAAGTAAAAAACAAGTTCCTATAATTAAGCAAACAATTTTGTAAGAGACTAATGTGAAAATATTAATTTTCATAAAATACTACTATTTGTGGCATATACTTGTGTGAGGGTGAAACTAAACAAACAAATAAATATTTAAATAAGAATAATAAAATAAAGATGAAAAAATATGGGAGAGAATTTAGGGACAAAGGGTAGAAGAGAGAATAAATTTAAAATGTGACACAATTTTTTGACAGACCCTGTTGAAAAATCAGAGTTGAAATTCATTCATCAATCATTCTGAATTATGAATATAACAGAGTTGAGGGGAACCTCCTCTATTTAAGATTGAGTAGTTTAGATTATTTGAAGTTAATTTAAAATTTAATATAATTAATTTAAATATTTACAGCAATAAAATTTATAGTGAGTAATAATTTTTAAATAGTTTATAACTGTCATAATAGGCTAAAAAGAAGATGAGGGTTACCTCACGCAGAATGTTATCGTTTTACATAATTGAATACACTCATTTCTATATTGTGTACAAAATTATATATTTATAATTTTTTAAAATATTATTATTATAAAGGGATATCTAATGCAAGAACATGAGTTAACCATAGGGCTGAGTATTCGGTTATAACCGAACCGAATAAGTTATTCGGTTATAATCGAAAACCGAAATTTTCCTTTTTAAAGTATCCGAACAACAACCTGAATTGTAAGGTAACTGAATAACCGAATAATCGAATTTGTTATTCGGTTATTCGGTTAATAACTGAAATTAATAGAAATACTATAAAAAAAACATGGCTATTTTTTTGGATATACTCAACATATAAGTTTAATGTAAAATCCATCAGAAAAGCTATCTTACATCATACTGGTTCAAGTCCTTCTCTGGTGACTGCAAAGAAATGGTTTGCCTCGACAACACATTTTGTCCTAATTTGTCCATACCCAGGAGTAAAACTTAAAGATTTGCTTGAAAAAGGAAAACCCTTCTTTATTTCAGACAAATTCCCTCCATAATTAACAGACTCAGTTGGCAAATCTGCTTCAACAGTTCTACCCGAATGCTCCAAAGTCAGATTATACTCCACAGTGCAGGGCCTTGAACTCGATCGCGTAAAAGCATCGCCTTGATCTGATTTCCGGCCAACTCTTCCTCTTCTCCTTCCTCTACTTTTTGATGGAGGTGAAGATTGGTTATGAAGTTTGGAATTCTAGGTTTCTTGCACTGGTCACCCTTTACGATTTTTGATGGAGAGTGAGAGATGAGAGACCAGAGAGTGAGAGATGAAAGATATGAGACGAGAGATTTGTCTTGTTTTAACTTTTAAGGCTTACGTTTTTTTTTATTTCTTATTCAGTTATTCGGTTAAGCGAATAACAAAATTTTAAAAACCAAACCCGAACCCGAAAATCGAATATTAAATCGGATATAACCGAATTTTAAAAAATAATCGAATAACCGAAAAAATTTGGTTCGATTCGGTTATTCAATTTATCCTTTTTTGCTCGGTTCTAGACTTAACCATCACCTCCCTTTTTGCCTTAAAAATATTCCAAATCAAATTTAAAAATTAAAATGCCAAATGAGAGAATATATGCTAAATTTGAAACTTTTGTAACAACTCTACGTCCTATACTACTTGCGCAGAGGGACTGGCCGCTAAAGGGAGTAGTGGCTAATATGAAAGGTCGTTGAAATATTTGGCCTTCTGCTCAGGACAAAAGTCTAAAATACCCCACCTTAGTTAGATTTAAATAGTTTAATGTATAAAATATTTGGAGTTTAAATTTTAAACAATCAAATTATCACAATAATTCACAATGTTAAATTATATTACATAAGAAATTATATTACAAATATTTTATATAAATAAATATATTGAATATATTTGACAATTTATACAAATAAATACATTAACTAGTTTCAATGTATTTATTTGTATAATTTCTTATGTAATTTAATATTGGAAATTATTGTGATAATTTGATTGTTTAAAATTTAAACTCTAAATATTTTATACATTAAAACTATTTAAATCTAACTAATGTGAGAGTATTTTAGACTTTTGTCCTGAGAAAAAGACCAAATATTTCTACGACCTTTCATGTTGGTCGCTACTCCCTCTAGCGGCTAGTCAAAATGCAGTAGTTTTGACTGGCCGCTAGAGGGAGTAGCGGCCAACATAAAAGAATTTAGCTGGCCGCAGGAAAGAGTAGGGGTCAGGCCCCAACCAACTCTTAGATCTTCTATTGGACGACATGAGATGAGTTAGCTGAAATAGTGTCCATAGCTAACGTGAGCTATGGATCATTCCCCATATATATATATATATATACACACACACACACACATACACATACACACACTTTTGTGTGTGTGTGTGTGCGCGCAACATTTTTGGGTAGGCAGTTGGGTATTAATTTATTTTTGTCATTGTAGCATTTCACATTGTAATTTTCTTTTTTGAATTAGTTGGCTATGTTGTGCTGCTATCAGGGCCGATCCTAAGAATTTGGAGGCCCTGTGCGAGAAAAAAATAGGGGCCCTCTCGCATATAAAAATACTAATTTTTTTTATCAGCTCCAATATATAAAGCACAATTTATATCAAAATTCATCATTAATTAAAATAATAAATGTCAACGTCGAGTAATAAAATTATCAATTAGAAAGAAAATATAGCTAAAACTTCAATAAATTATCAATTAAAAAGAAAAGGTAACTAAAACTTAAATGGACAATAAACTTCACACGATCGCTAGCATCATTCACAAAAGCTCCATATCCGTGAACGGTCTCATACTTCACTGTCACTTAAAATTGGTTCTTCTTGCATTTTTTGCTGCAAAATCATCAATCAAACTTCTATAATCAATTTTCTCTAGTAGTTCATGTTCAATTGAAATCAAAGATAATCCATTTAATCTTTCTTGCGACATAGTTGATCACAAGTAAGATTTCAACAACTTCAATTTCGAGAAGCTTCTTTCTATAGGTGCAATCGTAACAGGTATAGTCAACAAAATTCTGTATGCAATGCTTGCATTCGGAAAACAAGTAAAACTTCTCAAAAAATTTAATATATCCCCAGCTATCAATTTTTCTTTTGGTAACATCTCTCGAACAACTTTCAGCTCTACAAATAATTCATTCCCATCAACATCAGATTTGTCGCCATGCCTTAGAGAGGTATCAAGATGTTCACAACAAGTTCTCAAATGATTATCATCCAATGAATTTAACTTGTCAGAAGTAAACAAAAACTCAAAAATGGTCTCATAAGTTTGATATTGTTCAAACCTTCTCCTCAGTGAACCAATAGCTTGATCTACTATAAATAAGAAATAATCAATTCTAAAAGATTCCTCAGCTGATTGAGGAGCTGGTTGTGATGTCTCACCAATATTCTCATCGAAATGTCTTTTCCTACGAATTTGACGTCTTTCAGGAAACACTGGATCAATCTTCATTTCACTAGCAATTTTTTTAGCAGTAATCATGGCCTCAATAAACCTATTTTCTTTGTATTTATCAAAAAAAGCAATCAACCCTTTTACTTCATCTATAGCAACATCAATAAGCATATCAGCAGATTGTAGGTCTTTGCTAACACTGTTAACATCAAGCAATATGTCATACCAAATAACCATGGCCAATAAAAATTCAAAATTGCCAAGCTCATATGTTGCTAAAGAATTAGCTTCACTTCTTACCTTCGACTCATTGTCACTTTCTGCTAATTGAAGTAAAGCTTTTCTTATGTCTTCAACTTGGAATCTTATGGGTTTAACACTTTCTATGCGACTTTTCCAACGTGTGGCTGATAATGATTTGACTATCAACCCTATTACATTGTCTTTCAATATCTGCCATCGCTTTGTAGAATTTGCAAACAACGTATAAATACATTGTAACACTCCAAAAAAATCTTTTGCTTTGCCACAAGAGTTTGCCATATCACAAAGTGTTAAGTTAAGGCTATGACAGCCACATGGAGTGTATAATGCTATTGGATTTATATCAAAAAGTCTTTTTTGTACCCCTAGGTTTCTTCCTCTCATATTTGACCCATTATCAATATCAAGGTCAACAGTTTTCAATGCAGTTCGCAACTCTTCAAAAAGTCCTCCCCCTGATGTATCCTTCACATTCAAAAATTCTACAAAGTACTCATGTACTTTTATTGGACTGCTAGTGACATCCACACATCGTAGTATCAAAGACATTTGTTCTTGGTGACTAACATCAGGAGTACAATCAAGTATCACAGAAAAAAATTTAGCTTCTTTAATTTTGTTAATGATGATACTTTTGATTTCAGAAGCTAACATAAGTATCAACTCATTTTGAATTTTATGGTTGAGATAATGATGATGAACCTCACTTTGTAGAACACGTCTAACATGCTCCTCCGTCACTGATTCATACTCTGCCATCATTTCAATTAGGCCCAAAAAGTTCCCATTATTCTCTTCATACAGCCTCTCATTCGTTCCACGAAATGCGAGGTTATGCTTAGCAAGATATTTCACAACAGAAATTATTCTTCGTAATACCTTCCTCCAGTGTTCTTTCTCTCTCCTAATTTGATCCTGAACAGCTTATCAATTGTTTCATTTCTTTCTAATCTAATACGCAAATCAATCTAATTGCTCATGTGATTAACATGCTCATAACTTGACTCATGTTCTTTAAGCCTAACACCAAGATGTGCCCAATCTCTAATTTCGTTATCTGCTAACTGCCTTTTCTGGGGTCCTTTTTTAAACAGCTTACAGCAAAACAAAACACTTTATCAAGCTCCTTTGAATACACTAACCACTCTCTGTCATGTTTCTCTCCATTAGATAAATGTCGAGTGTAAAACTTTGAAGAGAAACATCTAGAGAGATGATCTTTAGGACCTTTCTCCATTAATTGATCTCTAACAGGACCCTTTTCCACTAAGATATCTCTCAACTTGCGATCAAGACTATCACAATTTCTGGGATCATAAATGTTCAAGGGGATGGACTGACTTAGTCCTTCATTAATGACATTAGTAATGTCATCATCACTTTCATGATGTTCAATATCATCAGTATTTGCATCATTGTCATCACTTTCATCATCACCAACCCCCGGATCAGTCACATGTTCCTCTACATTATTTTCATTATTGTTTAGTTCCTCAACGTCATTTTGTTGATCATCCAATAAACCTTCAGTTGAAGATTGTAGTTGTGGTTCTTTAACAATAAACCTATCAAGAGCTCCTCTTTGAGGATTGACTCAATTGTTTATCTTTTCTCTTTTTTGCTCGTTTTTCATGTCCAGATAGGTATTTTCTTTTTTTAACCATTTTCACTGCACACAAAAATAATAAATTAATAATTACAGAAGTGCAGAACAAAAGAACCTGGAAGCGAAGATGCGGTGTTTCACTGTTTCTTTTCCTCAATGCTAATTAGTCCTTTGTTGTAACAAGCTCTGTGAATCTTTCTTGCTTGGCTAAGCTTGCTTGACCAATATCAATTTAAATAGCTTGTGGTCATGACTCATGTGGACTGTGGTGAAATAAAAAAATAATACTTATAAGGATTAAAATGCCACAAGATTACAAGAAATCGATCATCAATTGATTCAATTCATCACCAAAGGTCTCAAAAAAATTAATAAAATCTCAAAACTTATTTTTGGGTAAAATAAATCAAACATGACAGACACTAAATCATTGATACTGATACACATACCTGGTAATTGAATTAGGATTTAGGGATTTCGGGATTTAGGGATTTCGGGATTTAGGGATTTCCTCCTTGGTCTCAATTGAATTAGGAATTTAGGATTTAGGGATTTCGCTTTTTTGGTTGTGTACTTGTGTTGTGGTAACTGGTAACCGGAAAGGCAGAGATTGAAGAGGAGTAGAGACTAGAGACCAAGAAGGAAGATGAGCAGTCTATTGAAGAATGAAGCGTACAATTTTGGGAAGAGTAGAGCTCTCCTTTTCTGATTCTGACTTAACCAAAAAAGGGCTTTCCCTTCCTGTTTTAAAAAGAAATAAACGCAAAAAAAATAGTAAACAGTAGGAGTTGAACTCGTTACGAGTAGTTTGGACTTAAAAAGTCTTAGCCAACGCCTCAAAGATAAGTTTTATGTATATTAATAACCACATTTTCAATATTTATATAAAGTATACATATACTACAAAAAAAATTGGGGGCCTTCCGAATTTGGAGGCCCTGTGCGGTCGCCCTTTTGCATCTCCTCAAGGCCGACCTTGGCTGCTATGGCATGAAATAACATTCAATTGTTGTATCAAGTGAATGTTTTGGGATTAGTCTAGTATTCAATTAAAACACATTTTAAAACTTTTGTAATCCTTTTCCTTTTTTTTTTTTTTTTTTGGTTGGAGACCTAGTCTGTAGATTCTTGTATGCATGTTATCTCCAACAAGAAAAAAAATAAACATTAGTATGCATGTTGCTTTTCCTCCTTTTTTATTTATTTATTTATTATTATTTTTTCCTTGTTGGAGATCTAGACAATAGATTCTTGTAGTCTAGTAGCATGTTGCATGGTGAAGGGACTGTCGACATTTTGCAATTTAAAGCGTGATTATGGAGCATTAATTTTTGGGTCAACGGCTAATATACATCTTTCCCACAAATTAAAAAAAAGTAAGGCTGAGGAAAAAGAATAAAAAGAAGTTTTAAATTTATTTTTAATGTCTTCACAAAATTATATAACACTTTTTTTTCCTCTTCTTCCTACTAATAAATCTCACTAAATGATATTTTGTCTTTTACTTTCTGTACATATTTCCATCCTTGACAAAAAAAAATAAAAATTATACCCCTCCTTTAGAGGACGGATGGTGTATTTCATGTACTTTTTTCCGTTTCAAATTATAAGATCATTATTAATTTTTAAAAGTTAAAATAAGATATTTTCAAACATGAAATTGAAATAATTTATTAATAATTTTAAACTTACAATGAGTAGTACTTTTTAAATTGTTAATCCATCATTATATTGACTAAAATTAAAAAAATAATCATTTCAATTTTGAATTTAAAAAATGTCTTAAATTTACTTAAAAAGTCAATAATAATCTTATATTTTAAAATAAAGGGAGTATTATTTTCAAGTAAAATAATAAAGATATATTTTTACACAATATCACTAAAAAAAGGGAAATTATAGAGGGAGTGGTAATATTAATACATTGTGCCACGTTCGGATTTACATTACATAGAATATATTTTGTTTTACGATGAGTTATGTATTGCAATTTTTTTTTATCAAATTATGATTGCGATATATATTAATGAGTCTGATTATCAGTCTCAAGCTATGTCTCATCTTCTATCCCAATAAAGATATCGTGTCATGGAAAAATTTTAATGTTATTTTTATGTAAAATAAAAAGATTCAATATAATCAAAATTAAAAAAAAAAAAGGAAACTACTATAAAAAAATTTCCACCCAATTAGTGTTTCCATAATAACAAAATCTTACTTCCTTCCAAATTCAATTCCTATTTAACCTATTAAATCAACTAAAATACATTCAATTGATAAAACTATATAATTTTAATGAGGAACAAAATGAAAAATTCAAATCTGTTTAGGTGCATATATGTATTAGTCTATTATTTTACTTTTGCCCTTTTTGCGGTAATCCAACTGACATAGGAGAGGACGGATACTAAAAAATCTTCTTCTTCTTCTTCTTTTCTTTTTTAAAAAACAAACCTTTGTTCTTCTTAAAGAAAATTAATAAAATTTAATTAAAATTAAATCAAAGAATTATTCTTTTTATAGAACGCGTAATATACAATTGTTCAAATATAAACACAATTCTAAAGCAATATACATATACAAAGTTTATGAAAAACATAATGAAAAGTTTAATGAATTATGAAAATTTATGAAAAACATAATGAAAATTTGAAGCAGTAAAAAAGAATGTAATCTGAGACAAAATATTTAAATATATGAAAGTTAGAAGGGCTATAATGTACTCCCCATCCTCCAAAAGATGATTAAAAAAAGTTCATAAAAGATGTTTATTATGGAAACAATAATTGAGTGGAAATTTTTTTTTATAGTAGTTTCATTTTTTATTTTGATTGAAGCTTTATATTTATCATATAAAAATAACATTAAAATTACCATATGACAAGATCTTATAGAAGATCAAACATAATTTGGAACAAGTGATCTGTATATCAATACAGGGAATTGGGTAATATTAATAGAAGGTTACTTCACTATATCAAATACATCGTTTAAATATTATTAATTACAGTTATTCACATCAATAACAACAATAAAAATTAACGTATATAGTCGCAAAATATATTATTTTCTTTTTACAATAAAGTAAAATTTGTGAAACAGTTATTTTATCTTGCACTTGCAGGCTTTTGGAGGATTGGAAGACTGTATAAAGTATAAAGTAAACTACAAAAAAGCCGACCAACTCATTAAAAGGTTCTCAATTTCATTTTAAGATTTAAATGAAGAAATTAAGGCTTGGTAAGATTTTTTTTAGTAATTTCATCCAAGATACTGCTCCGTTTTTACACTTTTAAATTTCCATATAAATCTCAAGGGATTCAAGGGATAAGGGAGTAACAAAAAATAAATACTGAAATCTGATCAACAGGCTAATCATACAAGTGGTTTGGCACTTTTAGGTTACTAGCTAACTAAGAGATTGATAACCTGATAAACACTGCTTATATAATTACCTACGTACCTATCTCTCTCTCTCTCTCTCTCTCTCTCTCTCTATATATATATATATATATATATATAGTGTTTTAGTTTTACATGTATCTCAGCTCAGCTCCCTCGTCAATGAAAAATCTTA
The DNA here is from genome assembly GCA_034770075.1 of Aralia elata. NCBI lineage: Eukaryota > Viridiplantae > Streptophyta > Magnoliopsida > Apiales > Araliaceae > Aralia > Aralia elata. Next base: position 100,105,634 of record CM068384.1, on the reverse strand, counting down.
CACCATGAAAGACATATACACAATAATAAAACCCTCCAAGCTCCTACCCAAACTCCTTGTTTACTCCATCATTTTCATCACTTTTATATTCATCCTACGTGCAGCCAAATCCATGCACCATTCACCTAATAATAATAATAATACCCCATGCACCCAACAAATCCCTTGTACTAATAATCTAATTTCATCAACCAAATCCCTCCCTAAACCCCTAGACACCAAAAATAAAACCCAACTCCAGCTCCACCACATTGTTTTTGGAATCGGAGCTTCGGCAAAATTATGGGACACCCGAAAAGAATACATCAAGCTATGGTGGAAACCTAACCAAACCCGAGGCCACGTTTGGTTAGACAAACCGGTACCAATATCAAAAGATGATGAAGTTTTGCTCCCGCCCATTAAAATATCGGCCAATACGACGAGATTCAGGTATTTTTTTAATGGGGTCAAAATTATTGTAACGCTAAGAAGAATACTAGAGCCAAATTTTTTTGAATAATTTTATACTTTTAGTTTGAATATGTAAAATATGTATATATTTGGTTACACTGATGGTATGTTGGTTTAATTTCCAATCACAAATTTGTCATAAATACTTGATTCGTTATTTTTATAAAAATAAATTGATTTAAATTAGATTATTAGTTATTTTAATAAAATTAGAGGGAGATGAATATATAGAGGGAGTATATATGATATGGGATAGAAAAAGTTCTAAATTTTTAATTTCACCCTCCATTGTATTGAAAACATTCAGTAGGATCAATTTATATATTACACCTAAATTTTTTAAAATTTGTCATATTACAAAACAAAATTGTTTTTCGTTGTTCAGGTACAATAACAAGAAGGGGGACCGGTCTGCGATACGGATATCGAGAATCGTATCGGAAAGTGTGAGGCTAGGGATGGAGGATGTGAGGTGGTTCGTTATGGGGGACGATGATACAGTGTTTGTTTTGGAGAATTTAATTAGGGTTTTGGAGAAATATGATTATAAAGAGTTTTATTATATTGGGAGTTCTTCAGAGAGCCATTTGCAGAATATTTTGTTTTCTTATAATATGGCTTATGGGGGTGGTGGATTTGCTATTAGTTATTCATTGGCTAAGGCTCTTGAGGGAATGCAAGATGGGTGTATTGAGAAATATTCGGATTTGTATGGGTCGGATGATCGGATTCAAGCTTGCATGGCGGAGCTAGGAGTTCCACTCACTAAAGAAATTGGGTTTCATCAGGTTTCTCTCTCTAAATTATTTTTTCTCTCTAAATATTTATGTTATCATATTCATTTTATCATTTATTTTTTGTCTCTGTCTGTTGTGTCCCATTCATATGTATTTTTGTCATCTATTCTTTATATATTTATCTATAACTATTTTTTACTTAAATAAAAATTACGAGAAAAAATCATGAAATATGATAGTAGATGAGACATAAAATGTGAAAATTGATAATACATTTTAATTGTTTAAATTTTTGATAAGGTTTGTTTGTGCAAGAGTCATAGTTTTGGTAGCTTACCTAAAAGAATCACAATTTCAATAATATTCTATTTTGTAGTGGTTCCATTTTGTGATTTTTATTTTCAATTTATTTTAATAATTTTTAAATGGTTCCATAGCATTTGTTTTGTTGTAGGTATGTACTACTAGTTCAGTTTAGTTACTCGTTTGGTAACTTGCTTAAATCTTAAAACTGAAAACTTTTAGTATTTGAGAAACAACTTATTTTACTCAGAGAGAACAATTATAGTTATCAAACAAGCTTATTTTTAAAATTTCTCAAAATGAACTAAGAGTTTTCAACCTCTCAAAGCTGACTTAAATAGGAAATCTTATTGTATTCTTTTTGTTTTTTTTTGGGTATGTAATCTTATTGTATTCAATATACAATCTCATTTGAAATAAAGCATCATTTGATTAACTATTTAACTCAATGATAGAAGAAGAAAGTCATGGAAAAGTTTGATTATCCTTGCTAGAATTTTGAAGATTCCTTTATTTAATGTGGGCTAACAACCCTTTACTTGAATCCCAAAAAACCTTTCTCCCACTCCATACCTACGTCATTCATATATATATATATATATATATATATATATATATATATATATATAAGAAAAGGTAATTTAAGGTATGAGTTAAGGCTATTTAATAAAATTACATAGTTTTGTATAAAAATTATAATTAAATATTTTTTAATATAAAACTCAAAAATAGAAAACTTAATTCTAGAGGATAAAATTTTTACTGAAATTTTATTAAGTAGTCTTCGTCAAGCTTTACTAAGACATGCCTTAGATTACTTGTTTTTATATAAGGTGATTAAGCAACTAAACAGTTAGAATTTAGTTTGTCTTATTTCCCTCAAATTCAGTTGCAAATTCTGAATAAGGGAACCTTCAAGGCTTGAGGAATAGATGCTATTGAGATCTTAGTCATTAGATTTTTACCGAGACGTATTTCCTCCTTAATGCATTATTTTTTATTCATTCTAAGACTTGTGATTCTATATATTAATTATTAATCTATATTATTTATCATGCTACTACTATTTAAATCAAAATAAGTGAAACTAATAACTCTTCAGATTTTCTTTCATTATGTCTTATTATTATTATTATTATTATTATTATTATTATTATTATTATTATTATTATTATTATTATTATTATTATTAGTATTAGTAAACTCATAGTATTTAAAGTGTTCTCATTTATTCCTTCCATCCAAAATTAATTGCATTTTTAGGACTTTTTGAAGTCAAATTGACTATTTTTAAAACTAATTTTTTTACTATTTTTGCTAACATATAGGTGAAGATATTATAACCAAAAGAAAGTATATACAATTTATAACTAATTTCAATTTTTATAATTTTAGAAATATATTTATATATGCTTAATTATTAATTTTAAAAATAGTCAATTTGACTTTAAAAAGTCCCAGAAAAGTAATTAATTTGGGACGGAGGGAGTATTTGGTTAAAATTTTCCCTTTCCTAACAATTATTTTTACTTGAATTCAGTTCGACGTCTATGGCAACGTCTTTGGGCTTCTCGCGGCCCACCCGATTGCACCTATAGTCTCACTTCACCATCTCGATTTGATCGATCCCATATTTCCAAATGTCAACCAAATCCAAGCCTTAGATCGACTCAGTGCACCCATGAAACTTGACTCGGCTGCACTCATGCAACAATCAATATGCTATGACAAATCTCGAAAATGGACCGTATCGGTGTCGTGGGGTTACGCGGTCCAAATATTTAGAGGCCTAATCTCGGCCCGTAAAGTTGAAACGCCTTCAAGAACTTTTGTCAATTGGTACAAAAAGGCGGACCAAACGGGCTTTCCCTTCAACACTCGATCTGTTAGTAAGAATAGTTGCGAAAGGCCCATTGTGCTTGTGTTTACCAATGCCTTATATAATCCATCAACAAATCAAACGGCTAGTGAATATACCCAATACCGAGCCCAAACAGGCCCAAAGTGCAAGTGGAAAATGGCTGATCCATTTTGGATTCATAAAGTGAAGGTTTATAAGAAGCCCGACCCATATTTATGGGCCAAGGTAATTTCGTCCTCATTTGATTCTCTTAATTTCCTGCTTTTTTATTTATAATTGTGAAAATTGTCCTGACATATAAGTAGTTAACAGTTTCGCACTTTGTACGTATAAAAATGTACATAACATAAAAAAGTTAAATTGTATATTTAAAAAATATAACCTGTAAAGTTGCTAAGCATGTTTTTTTTTGTCAAAGATGCTTAAGCCAGAACGGAATCATAATAATTATATGTAAGCCACAATATTTATACATATGAAAAGCTTAATCTAATAACTATCCAAATTGAAAAAATGTTTTTTTTTGTCAAAGATGCTTAAGCCAGAACGGAATCATAATAATTATATGTAAAGCCACAATATTTATACATATGAAAAGCTTAATCTAATAACTATCCAAATTGAAAAAAAAATAGTTTATTATACATTTATTTGTTTTAAATAAATTAAGTTTCTAAAAATTGTCAAAATTCTCCCATTTTTTAAGTCTTTCAACTTTTTTAAGAAAAAATAAATGCATTTGAAGGTTACGAGCTAGTAATAATTAGACCTAACAACGGCGCAGGTATAGTCTGCATGATCTCTCTGTATACTCGTCCCATCAATATCGAGTTATCTCTTGAACCAAACTAAAACAATATCTTATATTCGCCCCATCCTGTTTAGTCGATCACTCTCTTTTTTGTCAAATTAAATTTCTCTAATTTTTTTGTACAATTACTTTTAATTTAAAATCAAATAACGTGCAATATTTTTATTACTACCAACATATTATATTACAAATGTTATGAATTTATAATGCAATAACTTAAATAAGTACATAATTATATATATACAAAACGGTAATTTAAAAAAATTATATACATACATATAATTGGATCGGGAGCGGGGGTGAGAGGGTACATCTCATACTTGATGCTATCTTTATTTGTTTAAAGAATCGGGTCCTATTAAGGTTGGGAACGGACAGATCCTGTCGAGTTCGGGTGAAATTGTCGAGCCTAGTAATTATAAAAACGAATGACAATATCGTCATAATGAAACAAATAGAAAAGTTGATTTTATATTTTAATCGACTTAATTAATGTATTTTTTATGCTTGTTTTGATCAGCCTCCTAGAAGAAACTGTTGTAGAATTTTGCCATCCAAAAAGAAAAACAGCATGGCGATTGATGTGGGTGTATGTAGAGAAGGTGAAACCATTGAGTTATAATGACGAAGATTGAGGAAGATTACTCACTTTCTTTTGCTCTAATTTATATACATATATTATAAGCCCGATCCATATTTATGGGACAAGGTTGTTACATGTTCATTTGATCCTCTTGATTTCTAACTTTTTTATTTATTTTTGTGAAAAAAATAGTTAACAGTTTTGTGAGTCTAACAGTTTAATTTGAGGAAAAAAAATGCTCCCTGTCCCTAAAAATATGACTAAAGATACAATTTTTTTCTTTTCAAAATGGTGAGATAAAGTACATAAAGTGAAAGGTAAATATGTCATTTAGTAGGTTCATTAGTATAAAAAAAATAAAAATATTCATTATTTTTTATAAACAAATATATACGTGAAAGAGACTTATGTAAAAATATCAGTTTTCATATACTATTTGTGGCATACACTTGTATCAGTATGTGTGCAATTAAACAAATAAATAAATATTTAAATAAGAATAAAGGGTGAGAGAGAATAAATTTAAAATGTGACACAATTTTAATAAAGCATTTTATCTTTATTTATTTCCTTCTTCTTTTTTTGACAGACCTTTGGGATAAATTATAGGAGAAATTCTTTCATCAATCAAATTGATTGAGTTGAGGGGAACCTCCTCTATTTAAAATTGAGTAGTCTGATTATTTGAAGTTAATTAAAATTTAATATAATTAATTTAAATTTTTATAATAATAAAATTTGTAATGAGTAATAATTTTTAAATAATTTATAGCTATCATAATATTTAAATTTATATTATTTTTAAATTTAAAAATATTTCAATTCAAATTTAAAAATTAAAATGCCAAATGGGAGGATATCGGCTAAATTTTAAAACTTTCGTGACAACTCAATGTCCTATATATCCAGTACTCCCTCCGTATTTAAAATGACGAGTAAAGTACAATTTATATACGTATTAAGAAAAGTAAAAGTTGAGAAAAGAGAATAAATTTTTTTAAATTTATCTTTAATGGTCCCACGAGATTATATAAAATGTTGAGTACATTTATTTTTTTTATACTAATAAATTCCACTAAATTAATAATATATTTATCCTTCACTTTATATATTTTATCTCATCATTTTTAAGTTAACTTTTTTTTAAAAAAATGTAATCATCTTTTTGAAGATAAAATGAGAGACTATATGATACCTTACGTATTTAACTACCCCTCATTTCTCACAACAACAAAAAAAAAAGAAAAAGAAAAATCGTAAACGTCTTCTCACGTGGTCGCATAAAAGTAAAGTAATCTCTTTGTTCTCAAAATAATGAGACATAATAGGAAAAAAATTAAAAAAGATGAACAAAGTATAAATTTCATAAATATTAAAAAAATAAAAATAAAAATAAAATTTTAAATTTTTTTTAGTGGTTCCACAAGATTTATATAGTGATGAGTAATTTTATTTTTTTTATTCTAATGAACTTTATTAAATGACATAATTACTCTTTATTTTATGTATTTTATTTTATTTTTTAGAGACAAAAATAATTATTCTCTCGGTTCCTAAATAATTGACGTTTAATTTTTTTTGTTCCCAAATATTTGACGTTATAGGATTTCTAAGAGAATTTATATATATCGATGTAATCCTCTCTCTCCTTTCTATCGGAGTTCTAAAGAAAATTAAATACTTAGAAATTCTATCTCTTCTTCTTATTGGAGTTCTATGAAAAATTAAAAACTTAAGAATTTTCTTTTTTTTATATTGAATTCTTTTATCTTTTTATGTGTATTCGTGCAATTCTCTCTTCCTTTTTTATTGAATAAATAAATAAATGAATTGAAATAATTAAATTTTTTAATCGGTGTGCATTCACGTGTCAGTTATTTAAGAAGCGGTGGATTATAATTTTAGTCATCTTTTGAGTAGCGAGGGAGTATAATTTTATTGCTGGCAATGGGCACCAGCTGTCAACAACTTGATTGATACACAAGTCCAACAAATCTCCGAGTTGATAAGGTTAGCACAAGATGCTCCTTAAATGACGTGGCCACAAAATATGAAAAGGCAAATGCTAATTCCGAGAATAAGAATATATATAAATGCTAGTTCCAAGAACTAAATCCAAGCTATTCGGGCAACTTATAGAAAAGAAATAAAAAAATGGCACTACAAGAATATGTACTAATTTTCAATTTAAAATATTCTAAATTGATTGAAAAATCAATTTTAATTTATTTAAAAATATTTATATTAATTTTGAAAATTCAAACTTAATCGTATCTTTATACGGAGGGAGTATTATATAAGCTAAATGCCCTATAAGTTATATTCTACCTTAGAAAAAATTGAAGGACTGATTCTAAATATTTAATAAATTTTAACTTTATAGATAAAAAAGAAACATATGAGAAAATATTAAGGAACATATTTTATATTTGACTTGCGGTTGTGGAGCACATTATAAAAATTAGTGGTCGATGTGTAAATTATGTGGAGTAAAATATAAATTTTATAAAATTTAGAAAAGTAAATAAAAAATATAAAAAATTAATATGAAAATGAATAAAATAATAATATATCTAAAGTTAAGGGATACTAAGCTTGTGGAGAAAGCCTAATAAAGACTTTATAATATAAATATAGATGATCTAAAATAAGAATCTTTTTTACAGGTCTAGATTTGTTCAAATTTGACTACTATAAAATTCATTGGACTACCGAAACTTATCATAAAATGTATATGTTAATATTTTTGCATACTCTTTATATTTATATAATAAAAATTTCTAAAAGAACTCTAAAACAAACTTTTCATCTGATATGTATTTTTTTTAGGTATGTTTATTTATTAGTGTCTATGATGTTTACAATTTTAATATTTGACGCATTTTGATATTTTAAATGCATCACATTAAAAATGTTATATTTATATTTTTAGTCATTCGTTTGGAGACAAAAAAAGTACTAATTTGTTGCATTTGCATGTAAAGCTATTACAGTAGTTATAAAAGAATTTGCTGTGTTGTTTAATTTTCCTTTGAAATTTATTTATCTATAGACGAAAATTTTGAAAAGAAAAGGATAACTTTTCTTATTTTTCTTTTTCTTTCGTATTCATTAAAAAATTTGAAAATGGAAAAATTAGACCAAAAAAACTTGTAATTTTCAAAAAAAATTCTCATCAATTTTAAAATCAGAAACACGGGTTTAATTTATCAACTTGGGGAATCTTTTGACTTTGCCCTTCCAGTTATTAAATATTATACTCCCCTCTATGTCTATATATAGAATTGTAAATCTCTCTCTCTCTCTCTCTCTATATATATATATATTCTTCCCCCTATGTATAGATATCTTCATATTTCTCTAATACGAAGAGAGTCTAGCCATGAGCATCCAATGATCTTCATTTAGTGAGGATACTCATGTTCAGGAGTATGTTGAGCAGAAGTTTTTCTTTTTAATTTTTTTTATATCACCAAAAAATATATATTATTAGGCAAATCTTGTTCTATGATGCTAGAGTTACATTAGAGAATAGAGATTGGAGCAACAAATTTAATTTGTAAATTTGTTTATTTATGTACCACATGTCCTTTCCGGATCCATAAGAAATGTTCTTCTTCATCAATCATCAATCAAACCTACTTATCACGATCACCCTTTCGCGCTCACCTATTCTACTCTATACATATTTTCTGGTGAGCTCAAAATTTTAATCTTTTCTATTACCAATTTTATTTTCCATTATCCATTTCTTACTTCTTTTAGAATTAAATCTACCTGTTTGTTTGTATTTTGTTGTTTTGGTTTAGATCTTGTAAAAATGATCATGTTAGGGTTGATAATCAAATAGATCTAATTGCTTGCCTGTATTTTGCAGTGCCTGATGAATTATCATTTGGAGGATCATCCATTACTAATCCTTTTTCAAGAACTTTAAAGTGAGATCTATGAGATGGATGAAGATCTTTAAATATATTTTGTACAAATATTTGCAAAATTATTTAGTTGTACAAAGTATGTATGTGTGGATTAGAACAGGTGAGGGTGAGAGGGTGTTCGCGAAAATTAGGTTTGATGATGATTGGTGAAGAAGCACAATTCTTATGTATTTAGAATGGACAAGTGGAACATAAGTATATGTTTTCCATCTATTCAATTCTATGTAATATGCATCACATTGGTGTAACAAACAAATACTAAATATTTTTCTACAACTTTTTTTTTATTATTAAAGAAAAATGATATATATTATGTGTGTTTGTGTTGACATTTTAATTATCAGTTATTAAATACGTATATTAATTAGTGATAATTTTTTTGGAGATATATGTAATGTGTGCCTATCTTATAATTTTATTTAATTTTAATTATTATTATGTTTAATTTTACATTATAATTAGATATAAAATTATCTCATTACTAAATTATTCTTGTTTCATTTATCCAATATATTTAGGAAATTCATAAATCCACAACAGAAATGATATTTTCACAATAAAACTGTCGCTATAGATCTTATAGCGATGATTTTCCCTGTCAGTATATTATTAAAGAAAAATGATATATATTATGTGTGTTTGTGTAGACCTTTTAGTTATCAGTTACTATTTACTAAATATGTATTAATTAGTGATAATTTTTTCGGAGATATATGTAATTAATGTGTGTCTATCTTATAATTTTATTTAATTTTAATTTTTATTATGTTTTACATTATAATTTGATATAAAATTATCTCATTACTAAACTATTCTTGTTTCATTTATCCAATATATTTAGGAAACTGATAAATTCACAACAGAAATGATATTTTCACAATAAAATCGTCGCTATAGATCCTATAGTTATAGCGACGATTTTCACTTGTCGCTATATATGCGAAATTTTTATTATAAAAATATCAAAAAGCACACTAAGCCTACAACTCTACAACTTGTTCCGAAAAGAGGAGTGCTAATCATTTTAAGGCAGTGCATGAATCTTTCATCTTTGACAGCTCCTAAAGGATCCGGATTACATGAAATCAGTTCACAAATTTTCATATGTAAGTGTATAAAAATCTGTTGCATTCGTTATAACCAAAAAAAAAATTATATTCATATGGATTTACGACGGAACTGTATAATTCTTGCTATAGTAAATGTAACAAATTTTTATACGTTTGCATATGACAAGTTGAGGACAATTTCATAATATTCAAACTAACTCCGAAATTCAAATTAGAACAAGAAGAAGATATCAGACGATTGAAAATTTTATAATTCGGATTCAGTAAGGTAATAATAAAATTTATAATTATTTTAATTAATCAGATAAAATATGAATTACATCTACATAATAAGATATAACTCATTTTGAATTTGGGCGGAAAATCACAAGTACGGTTCAGATTCATTCTAATTGGAGTCCTTCTACACGGACCGGCCAATTTGACAGGAAAATTGGACCGGTCCATGTAAATGTCCATGTCCCGTTGATTTTTTTTTTGTATTTATTCCAAACATATTTATATTATGGATTTAAAAAAAACAAAAAAAATCAAAAAAATTAGGTGTAATTTGGATATATATAAAAAAAATAGTTGTTTGGACCCATACAACTATTTTATATATATATATATATATATATCCAAATTACACCTATTTTTTTTTTATTTTTTTTGATTTTTTTTAAAAATCCATAATATAAATATGTTTGGAATAAAAAAAAAAAAACAAAGGGACATGGAAATCCAAAAAACATGTCCGTGTAGACTTATTGTTCTAATTGATTTGGGCGAAAAATCACAAGGACGGTTCAGATTCATTCTAATTTATTGGACCAAAAAATTGGACAGTGGATCCCATAGCATTAAAAAAACAATTTCTTCCCATTCTTAACTTAACTAAATATTTCACGCAACTGCTAAAGGTGAATAGCATTTTTTTAATTTAACATTTCACTCTATTATTTTTCGAAAACACATGGGAGAATACTATAATTATTCAATATTTTTCTATGTTCCAAAATAAAGAATTAAAATTAATATAAAATATTTTCAAATATTACAAAATAAGAAATAAACTTTATATTAAAGAAAAAAATAAATGGAAATTAATATAAAATATTTTCAAATTTCTATATAATAAGATAGAACCCATTTTGAATTTGGGCTGGAAATCACAAGTACGGTTCAGATTCATTCTAATTGATTTGGACAGGAAAGCACAAGAACGGTTCAGATTCATTCTAATTTATTGGACCCAAAAATTGGACAGTGGGTCCCATAGCATTAAAAAAAAAAATTCCTTCCCATTCTTAACTTAACTTAATATTTCACCCAACTACTAAAGGTGAATAACATTTATTTAATTTAACATTTCACTCTATTATTTTTCGAAAACACATGGGAGCATACTATAATTATTCAATATTTTTTTATGTTCCAAAATAAAGAATTAAAATTAATATAAAATATTTTCAAATATTACAAAATAAGAAATAAACTTTATATAAAAGAAAAAAATAAATGGAAATTAATATAAAATATTTTCAAATATTACAAAATAAGAAATAAACTTTATATAAAAGAAAAAAATAAATGAAAATTAATATAAAATATTTTCAAATATCTATATAATAAGATAGAACCCATTTTTAATTTGGGCGGGAAAGCACAAGAACGGTTCAGATTCATTCTAATTTATTGGACCCAAAAATTGGACAGTAAGTCCCACAGCATTAAAAAAAAGCAATCCCTTCTCATTCTTAACTTAACTTAATATTTCACCTAATTCCTAAAGGTGAATGACATTTATTTAATTTAAAATTTCACTTTATTGTTTTCCGAAAACACATGGGAGGATACTATAATTATTCAATATTTTTCTATGTTCCAAAATAAAGAACTAAAATTAATATAAAATATTTTCAAATATTAAAAAATAAGAAATAAACTTTATATAAAAGAAAAAAATAAATGGAAATTAATATAAAATATTTTCAGATATTACAAAATAAGAAATAAACTTTATATAAAACAAAAAAATAAATAGAAATTAATATAAAATATTTTCAAATATTACAAAATAAAAAATAAACTTTATATAGAAGAAAAAAATAAATGGATCCATAGAAAAATATAAAGTTTATATATAGCTTATTTCTTAATTTTAATTCTTTATTTCGGAACATAGAAAAATATTGAATAATTATAGTAACCTCACATATGTTTTTGAAAAACAATAGAGTGAAATGTTAAATTAAATAAATATTATTCATCTTTAGGAGTTGGGTGAAATATTAAGTTAAGTTAAGAATGAGAAGTGATTGCTTTTTTTAATGCTATGGGACTCACTATCTAATTTTTGGGTCCAATATTCAGATCCGCATAGAAGCACTCTTTTCAAATTGTTGAAATGAAGAGAGAGGAGAATTTCGTTACGTCGTGCCTGCAGGCACGTGCAATTACTAGTTACAAAATAAGAAATAAACTTTATATATAAGAAAAAAATAAATGGATCCATAGAAAAATATAAAGTTTATATATAGTTTATTTCTTAATTTTAATTCTTTATTTCGGAACATAGAAAAATATTGAATAATTATAGTATCCTCTCACGTGTTTTCGGAAAACAATAAAGTTAAATGTTAAATTAAATAAATGCTATTCAGGTTTAGGTGTTAGGTTTATATATAACGCAAGCATGTAATCAAATTACATAAATAGAGTGGAAGTGTGATAAAACGGATTTTAAAATTTTTCATACAAACTATCATCATGATCTTTCCTTGTGTTCAATTATCAATTAACGAAAGAGATAGAGATAGAGAATCATACCCTCGTGAATCAAAGCTTCTTCGGGTACAAGTTCACCTCCAATTCCTTCGCGTTCTCCTTGAATTCCACCGACTAAATTCCTTCGCTTGATCAACGTTAGCCACCCAAGTGTTTGACCTCTAGAGGTGATCCACCAAGGAAAAATAGTTATTCAAGAAGATGAGTGTTGGCAAAACCCTAATTTCTATCTCTATAGAAATTGAAAGTATTCTCTACAATCTAATGCAAGAGTGTGTAACCTTAATCTATGATAAGACTTCTCTTATTTATAGATGTAGGAATAACCATTCCCTAAACTATTTAGGATTAGGGTTTCTATTATAATTAAACTCTTTTAATTAATTATGCTCCTAATCCAATTAGAAATTCATGAGAGAGTACTTCTATTAATTAATTCTCAATCCCTATTAGGAATTAAATAATAGTAATAGTAATAATAATAAGACTCCTCTTATTAATTTATATTTAATATTTCCAAAATATTAAATAATAAATATTAAGCTATTTAATTTATTCTAACTCCATAGACTAAATTAAATACACTTAACTTATTATTACAATTATGCCATTTATTTCTTAAATAAATATTTTTTCTTTTTGCGGTGTGACCCTTTAGGTTCTCCATATTAAACCGGTTGTGAATAAATCAATTAGAACAATTCTAATTATATTTAAATAAATAAATTAATCTATTTAATTCATTTAAATAAATAATATTTATTCTACAATAAGGGTAAGCCCCCTTAGCGATCAACGACTTTCCAGATAATATAGATTTCAACATTAATCACAAAAGAACCTTTTAGTGCATAGTTACCGTACAATTCAATCCTTCTACCATACAATGTCCCAATTAAATATAAGACATGAAATTTCTGTCAAGTCTTATTTTATTTAATTATATGTATTTCGATTCCCAAATGCACAACTCTAAATAATGCAAATTAGAAACTCCTTTCTAATTTCATTCTGCCTTGGCCAAGGACTACTGAGTTATCATTTATCGAATCAAATAGGACATTCACATCTTTTACTAGACGTGGAAGATTCTTTGTTGATCATTCACCTATCTCCATGTACAACTTATTATACCCAATCATACCCTTTGATATACCCTAAAGGTCTTAAAGGACATGTCAAAGTATAACTCATCTTACACAAGATACTATGATGATCTCAAGTCCAAGTATTACTTGTACTACTATCACTAGAGGAATTTCTATTGACAGGCGAGTAAAACTCCATTAGGTATTCTTTAGCGAGCCACGTTCAGTGTACTCATTCTCCAATAAGCACCTATATACTTGCTTTAGTGTCTCCACATAAATGATTATGAGATCAATCATCCTCTTCCTAAGAGCAAGCAACGTATGTACTAATCTATCCGAATTCACTAATCCCCTTTTTAGTAATCCAACGATTATGAACGATTTTAGTTTGTGAGCTATCTAGAATTTAGATCTCATTAGCATGATCACCATCATGATTCTAAAAGCATTGCTCAAAACTATGGGTTTATCACATTTAATATAACAGCACCATGTAGATAATGCAAAATACCTTTTAAGAAAATTAATTCTTTTATTAATAAATAAATAAGATTACAAAGTATATGTTACATCATATCAAATATGATTGGCTTGTGTGCATACTACTTTCAATCTCCCACTTGCACTAAAGCCAATTGCCATGGTATCTAATACCCATCTTCTCTAAGTGACGATCAAACTGTTGTTGTGTTAAAGCTTTAGTAAAAGGATCTGCAATGTTGTCTTGAGAGTCCACACGCTCCAGGGTGATATCTCCTCTTTCAATTATCTCTCTAATCAAATGAAACCGCCGCAACACATGTTTGGATTTCTGATGAGACCTGGGTTCCTTTGCCTGCGCAACAACTTCGGTGTTGTCACAGAATAAAGGTACGGATCCTCTAATGTTAGGAACCACTCCAAGTTCAGTTATGAACTTCTTCATCCAAACAGCTTCCTTTGCAGCTTCACTTGCAGCTATGTACTCTGTCTCTGACACTGAATCAACAACTGTTTGCTGCTTGGAACTTTTTCAACTCATTGCGCCACCGTTTAAGGTAAACACATACCCTGAAACGGATTTACTGTCATCTTGGTCCGTTTGAAAACTTGAGTCTGTATAGCCCTCTAGTTTCAATTCAGACCCACCGTAGACAAGAAATACATCCTTAGTTTTTCTCAAGTACTTTAAGATGTTTTTCACTGCCTTCCAGTGCTCTTCTCCTAGATTCGACTGATATCTGCTTGTTACACTAAGTGCATGAGCGACATCTGGTCTAGTACATATCATACTGTACATGATAGATCCTATTGCTGAAGCATAAGAAATCTTACTCATATGGTCTCTCTCCTCAGGTGTCTTTGGGGCCTGTTTCTTAGAGAAATGTATTCCATGGCTCATCGGCATGAGACCTCTCTTGGAATCTTCCATGTTAAACTTCTTTAGCATCGAGTCAATGTACTTTCCTTGGGTCAAACCCAGCATCTTTTTAGATCTATCTCTATAGATCTTTATCTCCAAACTATAGGATGCCTCACCCAAGTCCTTCATGGAGAAGTGTTTAGATAACCAAATTTTGATCGACTGTAGCATAGGAACATCATTCCCTATCAGGAATATATCATCAATATATAATATAAGGAATGAAACAGCGCTCCCACTAACCTTCTTGTACACACAAGGTTCATCATCATTTTTGATAAAATCAAACCTTTTAGTTATCTTATCAAAACGGATGTTCCATATTCGAGAAGCTTGCTTCAATCCATAAATGGATCGTTGTAGCTTACAGACTTGGTTTGTTCCAACCATTGAAACAAAACCCTCTGGCTATATCATATATACATTATCCTCAAGTTCTCCATTGAGGAAGACCGTTTTCACGTCTATTTGCCAGATTTCGTAGTCATAATAAGCTGCAATTGCAAGCGAAATCCGAATGGACTTGAGCATAGCTATTGATGAGAAGGTTTCATCATAGTCAACTCCTTGTCTTTGTTTGAAACCTTTTGTAACCAGTCGGGCTTTATAGGTCTCTACCTTGCCATCCGCTCCAGTCTTTCTCTTAAAGACCCATTTGCACCCAATAGGCTTAATACCCTCAGGTGGTGAAACCAAAGTCCATACTTGGTTTTCATATATGGAGTCTATCTCGGATTTCATGGCTTCAAACCATTTCTCTGAGTCTTTACTACTCATAGCCTCTTCGTAAGTCAATGGATCATCATCCTCTATGATGCGTACCTCATCATCATCCTCTATGATGAATCCATACCTATTAGGTATCTTCGGTACTCTTCCAGATTTATGAATAGGTTGTGGTACATTAGGTTCTTCCACTCGGTCAGGTACCTGACTTTGATCCGTAGTATTTTGTGGTTCTTGAACTTCTTCAAGATATATCTTACTCCCATTGACCCCTTGAAGGATAAACTCCTTTTCCAAGAAGGCAACGTGTTTCGCAACAAACACCTTTTGATCAATAGGATGATAGAAATAATACCCTATAGTTTCTTTAGGGTATCCCACAAATCTACACTTGTCGGATCTAGTCTTTAGCTTATCATGCTCAAACCTTTTGACATAAGCTGGACAACCCCTAGTCTTAACATACTTAAGATTTGGTTTCCTCCCTGTCCATAATTCATATGGGGTTTTTGGGACGGATTTGGTAGGTACCTTGTTAAGTAGATATGCAGTCGTTTCTAGGGCATAACCCCAGAAGGATATTGGAAGGTCGGTAAAACTCATCATGGAACGAACCATGTCCAACAATATTCGATTTCTCCTTTCAGATACACCATTCAACTGTGGCGTCCCTGGTGGAGTCCATTGTGAGATTATACCATTTTCTTTGAGACAATTGAGAAACTCATTGGTTAAATATTCTCCTCCTCGATCCGATCGAAGAATTTTAATACTTTTACCAGTTTGCTTCTCTACTTCACTTCTGAATTCTTTGAACTTTTCAAACGATTCAGATTTGTATTTCATTAAATACATATATCAAAATCTAAAATGATCATCAGTGAAAGTAATAAAATAAGAATACCCTCCTCGTGCATTCGTTGTCATAGGTCCACATACGTATGTGTGTACCAATGCTAACAACTCTGTAACCCTTTCTCCTTTTCCACTAAAATGAGATTTAGTCATTTTACCCATGAAACAAGATTCACAAGTTGGATATGATTCGTAATCAGATAGCTCTAAAAGCCCATCTTTATGCAACTTGGTTAATCTTGTTTCATTGATATGACCGAGTCTACAGTGCCACATAAAGGTATAATTAACATCATCTCCTTTTCTTTTCTTAGTTTGTTCAATTTGAAGTATATTTTTATGCAAGTCAAGTATGCAAAGTCCATTCAGTAAATTGCCAACACCATATAAAATATTTTTATTATAAATAGAACAACTGATGCTCTTTATTATAATATCAAAACCATCCATATTCAATACAGAAATTGAAATAATGTTTCTAATGAGTGTTGGAACATAATAACAATTATTTAAACTAATGGACTTGCCCGTAGGCAGTGTTAAATAATAAGTTCCTACAGCTATTGCAGCAACCTTTGCTCCATTTTTCACTCGTAGGACGACTTCATCCTTGTTCAGCTTTCTACTTCTACTTAGTCCCTGCATATTATTACATATGTGAGAACTACAGCCGGTATCCAATACCCAAGTAGAATTTTGACTTTCAGAAAAATTAATTTCAATCATGAACAAACCTAGATCGGAAGTCGAAGTTTCTCCAAGCGTCTTCTGCTTTTGATCCGCAAGATACTCCTTGCAGTTCCTCTTCTAATGTCCCGACTTGTTACAATGGTAGCAAATTCCTTTGCTATCAGGATCAGGTTTCTTTTTATCTTTGTTCTTCGTCTTGCCCTTAACCTTCTTATTTTTCTTCTTTTTAAAAGATACCTTGGGCCTCTTCCTTTTCTTGGAAGAATCATCCACTAGTAAGACTTGGTTCTTATTAGATGAGAAGTGATCTTCAGCAGTTTTCAACATGTTAAGTAACTCAGGCAAGCTGACGTCCAACTTATTCATGTGAAAATTCACAACAAATTGTGAGAAGGTATCCGGGAGTGACTGCAAGATCAAATCTTGACTTAACTCCCAATCCATCACGAACCTAAACTGTCCAAGTTGTTCAATCAGATTGATCATCTTAAGGACATGAGTCTCAACGGTAGTGCCCTCGGTCATACGAGATCGGAAGAACTCCTTAGATATCTGATATCTAGCAGTCCTACTTTGCTCACCATATAACTCTTTGAGGTGCAGCAATATAGTAGGAGCATCCATAGTTTCATGCTGACGCTGAAGCTCGTTACTCATGGATGCGAGCATGATGCATTGAGCCAGGATTGCATCATTTTGCCACTTTTTGAAAGTAGAAATCTCTTCCTCAGAGGCTGTTTCTGCAATATTTGCAGGGACTGGCGAATTTAGGACATAAGAAATCTTTTCAGCAGTGAGAACAATTCTCAGATTCCTTAACCAGTCCATGTAATTCGGTCCGGTCAGTTTGTTAGCATCAAGTATGCTACGCAGTGATAGTGAGTTTGACATTTTTAAATTCTGCATGTGAAATATTAGCATACATTCATTTAATTAATTATCAAAATAAATTAGGTCTTTATTTTAAATTGGTATCTCTCACTTTTTTATCAAACTATATTACCCTCAATATATAGTTCGGCAAATCTAATTTAAAGATTTGCTAGTGAGAATAAGGATTCCATTTCAAATGTATATAGCCTTGTGTGACACAACAAACTATATATAAATAAATAGGTAGAGAACTATTGTCAATTACATCACTATGTAACTCCTTGTATTTTGCCTATTAGATTATTTTGATCAGGTGTGACACATCCGAATCAAAATTATCCAAGTTAAGTCCAACCTAGCACTTCCATATATTCGAAAGAAAAATACTATTCTTGTGTGACACAACAAAACAACATCGTTCAGTCTATTTATAAGCATCGAATATGATAAAACATCATATTAAATATTTGCCTTGTGTGACACAACACACTCATATTAAATATTTAATACTCTATCGCTTTACCATGCTAGAAGGCGACATTCGATATTCCAAATATCTTTGAACGCTTAGGACTTAATATAATTACTTTGAGGGGTTTGTTATTATTAGTCTCATCTTGTTTAGCGCGCATGCACATATATATATAAAATACGCGTTATATTATTTAACATGCGAAGTATGTTGTATAATATATAATATATATATATATAGTAAACATGCACATATAGAATACTATATTCTACCCGGATTGATTATAGATTTTTATTCTAGTTTCGTTCACTAGAGCCACCAAGTGAACCAAAAGGTCAAACCTAGGATGCAAGAATTAAATTTAAATATAACTATTACATTTAAACCTGAGCTCCATTACAACAGGGTCTTCAAGCGCTCCTTGCTCTTTTGTCTTCAATTCTTCAAAATAATTCTAACTAGTCCTATTACATAAACTATTTAAAATAAATAGAAACCTTGATCAGCAGTCAAGGGGAAGTACATAGGAGGGAGATAGAATTTACATTAAAAAAAATTAGAGAAGACGAGGTACGCAGAACCCATTTATAAAAACCCATACATTCAAGCATCCTCTAAAATAAATCCAATCACAAATTGGTCAATAGTTCAATCAATCCCTATTTATTATCATACATATCTCCATATGCATCAATAAATAACATTCATCTCATGAATAATAACACCATTTCATATATGCATTGATATCAATTAATGGGCAAAAGTTTTGCTAATATTTAGTTTTTGAAATAAAATAAACTCTTTTATTTTAATAAAAAAAATTAAATCCAAATTAAACTTCTTTAATTTTAGCAATCTGGAATCATATTTCAGATAAAATAAACATCTTTATTTTAAACTTTTATCAATTAAATAAACTATTTATGTTAATTGAGAAAAACAAAAAAATTTCAAACTCTGCATACCGGCGCGGCTACGCTCTAAATTGAACTAGGAGCGACGCGGCCGCGCTGCACCCCCAGAAACGTTTTTCTTGGTTCGGGTGCGGTCGCGCTCCAGAATGAACTAAAAGCGGCGCGACCGCGCCGCGATGCAAATTCAGGAAAAAAATTTCTGCCCAAAAATCTGATCGTATCGCATATCAATTCATACATGGAATCATCAAAATCAATAATTAACACAAGGATTAGGCTCTGATACCACTGTTAGGTTTGTATATAATGCAAACATGCAATCAAATTACATAAATAGAGCGGAAGCGTGATAAAATGGATTTTAAAATTTTTCATACAATCCATCACCATGATCTTTCCTTGTGTTCAATTATCAATTAACGAAAGAGATAAAGATAGAGAATTATACCCTCGTGAATCAAATCTTCCTCGGGTACAAGTTCACCTCCAATTCCTTCGCGTTCTCCTTGAATTCCACCGACTAAATTCCTTCGCTTGATCAACGTTAGCCACCCAAGTGTTTGGCCTCTAGAGGTGATCCACCAAAGAAGAATAGTTATTCAAGAAAATGGGTGTTGGCAAAACCCTAGTTTCTATCTCTATAGAAATTGCAAGTACTCTCCACAATCTAATGCAAGAGTGTGTAACCCTAATCTATGATAAGACTCCTCTTATTTATAGATGTAGAAATAACTCTTCCCTAAACTATTTAGGATTAAGATTTCTATTATAATTAAACTCCTTTAATTAATTATGCTCCTAATCCAATGAGGGATGGGGAATTAATTAATGGTAATTGTAATAATAATAATAAGACTCCTCTTATTAATTTATATTTAATATTTCTAAAATATTAAATAATAAATATTAAGCTATTTAATTTATTCTAACTCCATAGACTAAATTAAATACACTTAACTTATTATTACAATTATGTCATTTACTTCTTAAATAAATATTTTTTCTATTTGCGGTGACCCTTTAGGTTCTCCATATTAAACCGGTTGTGAATAAATCAATTAGAACAATTCTAATTATATTTAAATAAATAAATTAAACTATTTAATTCATTTAAATAAATAATATTTATTCTACAATAAGGGTAAGCCCCCTTAGCGATCAACAACTTTCTAGATAATATAGATTTCAACATTAATCACAAAAGAATCTTTCAGTGCATAGTTACCGTATAATTCAATTCTTCTACCATCCAATGTCCCAATTAAATATAAGACATGGAATTTCTGTCAAGTCTTATTTTATTTAATTATATGTATTTCGATTCCCAAATGCACAACTCTAAATAATGCAAATTAGAAACTCCTTTCTAATTTCATTCTGCCTTGCCCAAGGACTACTAAGTTGTCATTTATCGAATCACATAGGACATTCACATCTTTTACTAGACGTGGTAGATTCTTTGTTGATCATTCACCTATCTCCATGTACAACTTATTATACCAAATCATACCCTTTGATATACCCTAAAGGTCTTAAGGGACATGTCAAAGTATAACTCATTGTACACAAGATACTATGATGATCTCAAGTCCAAGGATTAGTTGTACTACTATCACTAGAGGAATTCCTATTGACAGGCGAGTAAAACTCCATAAGGTATTCCTTAGCGAGCCACGTTCAGTGTACTTATTCTTCAATAAGTACCTACATACTTGATTTAGTGTCTCAACACAAATGATTATGAGATTAATCATCCTCTTCCTAAGAGCAAGCAACGTATGTACTAATCTATCCGAATTCACTAATCCCTTTTTTAGTAATCCAACGACTAGGAACGATTTTAGTTTGTGAGCTATCTAGAATTTAGATCTCATTAGAATGATCACCATCATGATTCTAAAAGCATTGCTCAAAACTATGTGTTTATCACATTTAATATAACAACACCATGTAGATAATGCAAAATACCTTTTAAGAAAATCAATTCTTTTATTAATAAATGAATAAGATTACAAAGTATATGTTACATCATATCAAATATGATTGGCTTGTGTGCATACTACTTTCATTAGGAGTTGGGTGAAATATTAAGTTAAGTTAAGAATGAGAAGGGATTGCTTTTTTTTAATGTTATGGGATCCACTGTCCAATTTTTGGGTCCAATATTCTGGTCCGCATAAAAGCACTCTTTTTAGATTATTGAAACGAAGAGAGAGGGAGGATTTTATTACGTCGTGCCTTCAGACATGGGCAATTACTAATTTCTTAATATTTGTGGAGTATTAATTAACAACTAATAATATATATGACTCTCTTAGAACTCCGGTAATCCGATTCATCCAAAAATGTTTTTCAAAACATGCAAAAAATTATCAATAATTTGATTCAATAAACTTAATAGAATAATACTCCTTCTGTACCAAATAGGACTGAAAATGAATTCGAGTAGTTTGAAATCCAATTCGGGATCGATTCAAAAAATTCGAGCGAGACTCGAATTTAATACTTTAACAAGTCAAATTCGAATCTATTTTAATACTCGGACACTTATACAAGTCAATATATGAGCCACCCACTATTCACTCATTCAAAGTGTCGAATTTTTCCTTACCTCACTAATACATACTCAATACAAGTTTGTTGATCCTTACTCGTATATAGTATCGAGTATAATCGATTTATTTAATATATATTATTTAACAATTAAATTATCCACATACTTTTAAAATTAAAAGTAATTCATTAATTGTTTAAAGAGGGATAATATCATCTCATTATTTTTTTTACAAGGCTAGAGATCTAATTTAAAGTGTTCAAATTTTAATTATTTCAACTACTTTACTGAGTTAATTTTATATACATTATCATAATATAAATTATCCAGTTCTAATTCATTTATGTGTTAAATGCTCGTGAGTAGTTCGATTAAAAAACGAGTCGAGTCGAACTCAAGTACAATAAAACGAGTCGAATTCGAATCAAAGCAAAGATTGCAAAATTTTATTCGAATCCGAGTACAAATTTGAGTATCTTAAAAAAGTTTCAAGTAGAATCTGAGCTAGCAAAGTATTATTCAACTCGACTCGAGATCATTTTCACCCCTGGTACCAAAATATAAGATTATTATTAATTTTTTAAAGTCAACTTAAGATATTTTTAAACTCAGAATTAACATAAATTTCACTAATTTTAATCCAAATAAAGACGAATTTTTGTAAATATCATATTACTTTCCGAGGTTGTCGCTAGACAAATGTAGCCCCACAATGTAACGAACCTTGAACGATGAACTCTCTCCGGTGTATGAATTAGTATATGTATTTAGAAACATTAACTAATACCAGAGATATTTTATTATATAGAGTGATAGCTTACTTTAGCCTTGTGTGTCATTCTATATATATAGTGAGGGATTCACTTGGGTTTGGCGTGGAGCCTTTCCTTTGAACTCTCGCCATTTTCATATAAACTATTTGGACCTTGTGTACTAGGTCTAGTTAAAGATATTATATCCTATCAGTAGGCCTGCAAATGAATTGAACCGTTCACGAACAGATTCGGTTCAAATCGAGTTCGATTGGATTGTCTTGTCGAGTTCGTACATGGTATCACGTTCGATTGTTTGATCGAACATGTTCGCGAACCATATGATTCGGTTCGACTTGTTCGCGAATAGTTCGATTCGAGTGATTCGCGAGTAGCTCGTAAGATGCTCGAATATTTACAATATTTGGCCTAATTTTTGCTTCAGTGTGTTGATGATGTTCGCAAACATAATGATGTTCGACAATGATCGCGAACTGTTCGCGAAAAGCTAACGATCCGAACTCGCACATGTGTGTTGGTTCGATTGTGTTACTTAAACATGTTCGAGTTCAACTTATTGTGTTCGAGTTCGATTCGAATTCGTCAAAGTTCGGATCGGGTCATTTACAACCTTATCAGTAAACTATCTAAAATTATTACTTATTATAAGGTAATGTCCAAATTACCCTTGAAATGACCAACCAAATTAATTTAAATAATATTTCCTCTTGACTTGATATATATATACACACACGCACACACATACACACACAGGGGCGGAGGTATGTTGGGGGCAGGGGAGGCACCTGCTTCCGCTGGATTTTTTTTTTCTTATATAGCTATAGGGGCAAAAATAGAATTTCATAAATCTGGGGGGCAGAATATATAAAAAAAACTGAAGTTAAAACTTAAAAGCTTCAAATAGTCAGCCACAAGGCCCACAACCCACATCCAAAAGTGAAAAAGTCTCTGTCTCTGCGTCTATGATCTCTCTACAGACTTCATAAATCTCTCAAGTGAACAAGTTTCATAAATATTTCTCTCTCATGCCACAGTGACGCCGGTGAGTATGATACTTTATTATCTAAGATTAATGTTAATATGTTATACTTAATAGTTAATAGTTAATACTTCTAAGTTGTGATAAGATTTGTGGATTTTAGGGGTTTAAATCTACTTATGATTTGAGCTATTTTGGTCATTGATTGATGGATTTAATTTTCAATTTTTCATCTCACTTGAAACTGGGGGTTTTTAAATTACGATTTTGTTGCACACCATTTCTAAGTTTCTATTGGAGAGTTGTATGCATAATGCACTGCCCAGTGCCCAACTATTGTTGTCGCCTGTTGTTAAATGGAATCCGGATGCCAGTATGTCACCATTTGTAGTAGTTGGAGGTTAAATTATTAATTGGCTAATTTATAAAAAATACAACTAAATAAATTAATATCTATAATGCCCAATCAATTACTTCTTTTATACATATGTGAGTGGAATCTGGGACTTAGTTTAGTAACACATAGGCTTAGTTTAGTAACCATTTTCCGAAATCAAATGGGTGATAAATGTTTGAGTGATTGTTTGGTTCCTTGCATTGAAAATGATATATTTGAAACTATTGATAATGAAACTATCTTAGAACATTTTCAAGGTATGGAGTCTAGGGGGATATCATTGTAATTTGTAAACATTATTACGATTAGTTCAAATTTTCTTTGTTTAACTTTAACAAAAAAATCAATTAAAATCCGCACTCACTGAATAAAATTTCTGGATCCGTCCCTGTATATATATACACACATACTTGTATTGATTTCTTTAATTTATTTTCCTTGTTATTGCAGAACTTCAATTCATTTATAAAAATTTAAAAGTTTACACTACTCGTCTCAGTTTGGAATTTTGAGAATTTTAAAACACAATACAGTGGTATAGACGGTAAAAATATATGGTAACAAAATTATACTCCCTCGGTCGAATTTTATTTATTCTAATTGACCTTTTATAGTTAAATTGATCATATTTAGAATAAAAAAATATTCTTAAGTTTGTTAGATATTGACACTTATTATCATAAGAAAATATATCGAATATATTATTAAAGTTAATTTATTTGATTTCATAATTTTTAATACATTTATTTAATTATTAATTTAAAAATTAATCAATTTAACTTAAAAAAATCAATTAAAACAAGTAAAGTCGGAAGGTATGATTTAGAACATTTAGGTTCCATTAGGCGGATCGGTGTGATGAGATTTAGTACTTCTATTAGTAGCGATATTAAAAAAATTGATTTCATGTACTCCCTCCGTTCCAAATTAATTGCTCAATTTTGACCATTTTAAGTCAAATTGGCTTTTTTTAGAACTAATCTTTTTATTATTTTTGTTAAAATATAGGTGAAGAGATTATAACCAAAAGAAAGTATATACAATTTATTACTAATTTCAATTTTTATAATTTTAGAAATATATTTATATATGCTTAATTATTAATTTTAAAAATAATCAATTTGACTTAAAAAAAGTCCTAAAAAAGCAATTAATTTGGGACGGAGGGAGTAAATGTTAAAAAGTGCTTGATGCATTATTTTCAAAGTAGTTTATGAAAAAATTATAGTAAATTTTAAAGTTTTAATGGAAAAATGGTGTATTAAAATTGTGGTTTTTCAGTTTTGAATAAAAGAAAAGAATTACAACTTAAATTAGAATAGAAGAAAAAAAGAATAGAATTTTTTTAAGGTTTCTTTCATGTTATAACTAAAGTTTTTTTTCTTCTAACATTAAACTTAAATTTATATTTATATTATTATTTATTCTTTATATTAATTTTGTTGTATTTATAATGTAGAGAGTTAATCGTGGAAATTCATTTATTTGTGGACCAAAAACTTTGATAATAAAAATGATCAAATTATCTGTATATTTCTTTCATCTTCTATTTATTAAAAAACTCAATAATGAAAATATAGATAAATATTGTTTGTCTACTTCTTTTATCTAATACTCAATAACAAAAATGTTAAACAAAATACTTACCTATTCTACAATTTTTTTTTAAATAACTTTTTTGTCCATTTTTAAATATAGATAAACATTGTTTGTCTACTTCTTTTATCTAATACTCAATAACAAAAATGTTAAACAAAAATTTTCACAAACAAGGATGATTTGGAGACTACTAATTTTAAATTAAATATGATAGTTTAGTAATAAATGCATCTTTTTTTATTATGTAAAGTCGTACGCTCAAGTTTGCCTTTTAATAAAAAATTAGATATCAACAAACATACTTCAAAAGATTAAATAGATAGCTTTTATTTATTACTAATTACATTTTTATTACAAAATTAGAGATACAATTTAATTTTTGAGATCAAACGACGACATATTAAATTTTAAAATTAGTACGACTCTTAAAAGTTTAGAATAAAATAAATTTTGTGAGTAGTAGTTTTTGTTATATATTATACAATTATAATAATTATATCAACTAAAATTAAATAAATTCATATTAATTTTAAGTTTAACATGCAGTTGGATGATATCAAAAGTCAAATTATATCTCTAATTTTACATGTCGGTTTTTTATTAGGAGTTATGTGAATAAATCTAATTAGTAATATTTTTAAAATATATTTGATACAGTCAATTAATTTTATAATTCTATCAAATCTCATGCGTCGACAATCGTGGTCGAAATAATTATATAATATTACTCTTATTTTATTTTATTTTGTTTTTTAAAAAAACCGTTGGATCCTTTTCCGAACTCTTTGACGCAATAAGGCACGTGTTTTCAATCTCAACCGTACAATCTCAATTGATGATCTAGATCGTCTATCAATTTCCCTTGCCTATACAAATCCCTGACTGGCACGCATCTCCACCACAACCAAACGCAAGCCTTACCCAAATCTGAAAGACAAAAACCGAAGGAGACAACTTCGAGAATTCACTTTTTAGTTTTAGAGAGAGAAAAAGGAGAAATTTGCAATCTATATATATATAGAGAAAAATATTTTGTAATTCTGGCGTTATTTGCCTAATTGGCGTTGGATTACATTCGATAATCGGGAAACGAGATCTAATTTCTCAGAATTTCTTGAAATTCTGAGGAATTTCAGTTTAATTAGCCGTTAAAATCTTGTTTGTATTTCGGTGAATTGAATTCGAAAACTTATTTTCAAAGATTTGAATTTGATTACAGATTATAAATAATCTTCTCTCTAAATTTTCATTTCTAGGGTTTCGTTTTGGAATTGAAATTTGATTTGCGTAACGATGAACGATCAAGCTCAAATGATGAATCAATCGCAGATGATGAATATGAATCCGACTCCGATGATGAGTCAGGCTCAGATGTTGAGTATGAATCAGCCACCGCCACAGATGTTGAATCAGCAGCAACAGCAGAAGCCTCCGCAGTTGAGGAACCAGTCTCAGGCTCAGCAGATGATGATGAGTAGAGGAGGAGGTTATGGAATGTGGCCTCCGGTACAGGATCAGTTGAACTTCAATCAAAATCCGATGAATTTTCCGGGTTTTGTTTCTTCCAAGCCTTTGGGACGGAATAATTGGAAGGGAAAAAAAGAAATTAATGATAATAAGAGGAAAGATTTGAGGAGGAAAGGAAAGCCTTTGATAGCTGGTGGCAGCGGCAGCGGTAGCACTATTGGTGCAGGTGGTAGTGGAGGTGGTTATAAGCCTCCAACTCTTAAGGAATTGCAGCATGAGAACCGTTTGAAGGCTCGTAAATACTTTCAGAAGAAGAAATTCGATAAATTTAACAATAGATCTGGTTCGCATGCTCCTAGGAACACTAGTTCCTTCATTATTCGGGCAAAAAAATCGGGTGGCATTGCTTCTTTGGTTTCGCCATGTCCTGTGACACCTGCAGTACTTCCAACCCCAATGTTTTCCCCCTCTAGGGAGGTTTTAGGAGATATGGCCAAGGAGGAGTGGGGGGTTGATGGGTATGGTTCGATGAATGGTTTAATCAGGCTTAGGTCTCCCGGGAATGAGGCAGATGCACCTGAGGATGAGGAGGAAGAGGATGGAGGTTCAAGTGAGAGTGATGTAGAGGAGCATTTGGAGGTGGAAAGGAGATTGGATCATGATTTGAGCCGTTTTGAAATGATTTATCCGAGCTACGGTGTTGAGTATAACAATGTGTTGGAGAATCGGGTTGATGATCAAGATACCCATATTGCACAAGTGGAAGAGGAGAATTTGATTTTGAAGGAGAGGCTTTTCTTGATGGAGAGGGAGTTGGGTGACTTAAGGAGGAGGTTGTTAAGTCTTGAGAGGCAGCATCAAGTGGAGGACATTAATGAGGAGGTAGTGGAAAATGAATCTGAAAATGATAATGGGAGTAGAGGAGGGTATTCTCGCTCTCTGGAAGAGAATGAGGAGGTGGTTCAAGAGAACAATGAAGGAGGAGATCAGTATGTTGAGGCAAATGAAGAGAATAACAATGGTGATGTCATAGTTAAGAATGTGAATTTTGTTGAGGCAAAGGAAGAGAATAGTAATGGTGATGTTGAAGTTAAGGACACCAATAATGCGGAGGCAAAGGTAGACAAAGACGATGGGGATGCAGAAGTGAAGGGAGCTAATTTCCTTGAGAGTAATAATGGTGATGTAATTAAGAAAACAAATAATGTGGAGGCAATGGAACTGAATGATGACAGGGATGTCAAAGGGAAGGAAACAAATAATTTTAGGACATTGAATGATGCAGTAGTTCGAGATGTTTGCATGGAAGACCTTGTACATAAGCAGGATGAAGTGATTGCAGGGACGGCTACATTTGTGGGAGCACAAAATGAATGCTCAGAAGGACAATGATTGTGAAATGAATAGCCAGAGGGACAATGATTGTGGTTGTACCGGGATTATTTTGGTTTATTCTCGAAAGGTGATCAGGCCTTTGTCATTATGTCCCTTAGTCTACTCAATTTGTGCACATTCTGGATCTGAACATTCTAAGTAGCTATCCCTCATTTGCTTTTCTTGTTTTGTCTATTTGATGGGCATAGGGAGGAAGAGCTGTTTGGTTCATGGTACTCTGCTCACTTTATGGCAACTTCTTCACTTAGTAGGATCTAGGTTTATGAATTTTCTTTTCTGTTATGTTTTTTTCTTTTTGTGTTGGCGAGGGTTTAGTGATTGGCGGTTTTAGATAGGCAGGTGGGTGGTGGAGGGTAAGGAACTTAAGTTTGTATCTTTGTTTCTTGTTTCTTTTAAGTATGGAATAAGTAGCT
Organism: Aralia elata; assembly: GCA_034770075.1. NCBI lineage: Eukaryota > Viridiplantae > Streptophyta > Magnoliopsida > Apiales > Araliaceae > Aralia > Aralia elata. The sequence goes on along the minus strand of CM068384.1, from coordinate 100,076,509 downwards.
GAATTTTACTACATGCTTCTTCTAAATTCAGAGTGTTTTAATTTATGCTTTTTGCTTGTTATTATAGCGAGAAAACCTACTTCAATCTCTATATTTAAATGGTTTCTATGGCTCTTGTACTCAAATGCTGATTATGAATCTGCTGCCTAATGAAGCGTTACTGTTTCATCGGACCATGGGCAATTGTTGCATTTCTTTTGGGTAGCATGTGGTACTCAGGTGGTCAGTAATATTACCCGCTTCTGGATGTTTGCCATATGGGCAATTGATGTATTTTGGCTCATCGTTAAATATGCTTTAAAGGAGACTATCAGCTCCTTGTCTTAGCCAGTACTGGATGTGCGGAAAGTAAGGTATGTTGACTTTGTCCGCATGTGCTCTTTGCATTTCCAGGGAATGATTTTGCATTCCAGGGAATGATTCTGTTCATTCTTAAACAGAATCAAAATCATCGGGTTTCTGTTTCTTAAGCTCATATTTTGTGGTGTGCGTAAAACAATCAAAATACTTAAAAAGTCATGGGTAGTGTTGATGGATAGAATCACAGGTTTACACGTTATTGCTTTGTAGTACGTAATGTATATAAATTTGAAATCATGCCAGATGATTATGGACTTGAGTTTCTTATTTTAATGTTTTCTTGTTATCATTTGTAAGATCACCTTACTCAAAACTTTGGGCTCCTAGTCAGTATTATGACTTATAGTATACTGGGATGATCCTTTATTATTATTATTTTTGTATCTTCAGTCAGTTGCCATTTATTTTTAATTTATATTATTTTAAATTCTCATAAGCATTATACCCTAGTGTGGGTACATTTTACATCCGGTAAATTTTGAATTTTTTTTGGTGCATGATTTATTTTGAAAGGCTGTGGAAATAATAGATGAGCTGACAAGTCAGGTATGTTCGCTTGGTCAGCATGTGCTCTTCTTCCACGTTACTAGGGGATTAGTTTGCATTTGAGAATTAGGTGGATTATAGGGACACCTGTATTATGTGGTTTTTGGTTTTTGCAAGTCTGTTTTTTCGAGTGTGAAAAAAGCCAAAATCAATACAGAAAAATTCATGGGAAGTGGTGATGGATATTAATTTAAAGTTATTTAGATATTATGACTGATCAGTTGTGTACATGTTTATGCTGCTCCATCACAAGAGAGCTTGAAGCCACCTTTTTATCAAGGCAAATCAGTTTATTGACTTTAAACTTATTGCAAGTTCTGAAGACATCTTGATGAAATTTCTCGATGAAGTTCAAGACCAAAATTGATCAAATTATGCTATTCTTTGTAATTAACCTCTAATTTGATCAGGAAGTATCTTCCTACTCTTTGAAGTCTGAAGCATTGAAGCTTTTATTGTTGCTTCATGGTTTAAATGGCCAAAGTGGAGTAGTTAATGAATGGGAACCTGTAGATTTATTAGATAATTTGTTCTTTTGGAATTTGTGCGAAGCACCATATATTGGACGATAATTCTGATTGCCTAGAGTCTAGGAGACTCTTAGCATGGCTGAGTTAATTGAAACTGATTTTGAGGTTTCAGTTAATGTTGTTCTCTCCACTGTTAAGTCATTATTGTCATGGTTTGATAGTTTTACTATTTATGCTTTCATCTTTATATTTTGTTTCGTAGTGTTATGTATTGTTTGGCAAAAGAGACGGTGAATTTTGTGCCTGTTTCTGTGAAGGCAAGAATATCTGTTGACTTGACGAACAAATATGCAAAAATGTTGAAGGTCATCAGTCCTAACTAACTTTTGGGTAGCATGAGGTACTCACTTTTATAATGTATTCTGCTACTTGATTTTTACCATAAGGACAATTGAGCTTGTTTTGGTCATCGTAGATATGTTTTAAAGGAGATGCAACTGCTGGAGTGCGGGAATATTGGATGCACGGAGAAGTAAGGTATGTTGACTTGGAGTAGCATGAGGTACTCTCCTTTATAATATATTGTCTGCTGATTGATTTTTTACCATATGTACAATTGAGCTTGTTTTGACTCATCAATCATCATAGATATGTTTTAAAGGAGATGTCGCTGCTGGACTGTACAGTGTTGTTAAAGGCGCGCCTAGGCGCGAGGCCCATCCTAGCCCACGTTGGGCGCCTGGCCTGAGGCGAGGCTTCTTCAATGAGGCGCACGAGGTGCGGGGTGTAATTTTTTTTTTTCCTAAGCAAGTTAGACCATCAATTGCAGCCTCCTCCTCCTCCAGGTAAGTCTCTCCCTTCTCTTTATCTCCTCCTTTTTAATTATTTATTTATTTATTTTTATTCTCTACTCTTTCCCCAAAAAAAGACTATTTTGCAAAATACTGAGGGGTATGCTGCCCTTTTTTTCCAGAAATTTTGGATACTATACTACATAACTATTCCGGTGTTTACTAACTTATTAAATAATTAAATGTGTATATAACTTATAAGTATTCTTTTTAATATTTAAATATGCATTTATATTGTTGTTGTTTACTACTTATATATATATATATGTGTGTGTGTGTGTAAGATTGTAAGTATTTAACTATGTACTTATGCATAATGTAATTATGATACGATTATATCAGTGTATCACTATACTGCATAGGTATTGTCCTTGAACTTGTTATAGAAACTTTTTGAACATGCTTGTAAGTTTGTAAAATTACTTAATGGTTGATAAATTTGATACATAAATGATTAAATGTGTGTGTATATATATATTTCTAATTTTTTTAAAATATGTGCGCCTCACTTCGATGAGGCGCGCGCCTCGCCTTGCTCTTAGGCCCCAAGGAGAACTTTGCGCCTCGGTGTGCCTTGCGCCTTAAATAACAATGGGACTGCGTGAATGTTGGATGTGCGGAGAATTAAGGTACATGACTTGGTCAGTATGATGCACTTTCCTACTTATTTAGTGGATGAGTTTGCCTTTGAAAGTGGATTGGTGCTATATATATCTGGGCATGCATGTATGCAATTGAATTAGTTAAGAAAATTGTTGGGTAGTGGTATTTTATGGAATTGATGTGAAATTTGAAATCAATGGAAGATGACTATGATGCTAGGCATCTTCTAATTTTATGTGATGTTTCCTTTTCATCATATGGAAGTTTCAGTGTTTCACCTTATTGAATGCTCATGTTTCTAGTAAGTATCATGATTTAAGGAATATCGCTTTTCGTTTAATTGCAGTTATGTACTTTTTCTTCTCATATGCATCATGTGAAATGTACCCATAAGGTGGGTGTCAATATTTCATCTAATAGTTTGACTTGGACCTTGTTCTACTATTTACCCGTCTATGGGGTTGCACGAGATGCTCATCTTTTCAATATATATCTTGCTTCTGGATGTTTACCATGTGGACAAGTAACTATTTTTGCCTCATCAAATACAAATTTTATAGGAGACTATCTGCTGCTGGGCTGTGCTATTAGTGGATGGGCAACGTCAGGCATGTTGACATGGTTAGCTACTTAGCTGTTTTCTCCACGTAACTATGGTCAAGTCTACATTTGAGAAGTAGGTGGTTAGTGCTATATTTATTGTGTTAAAGGCACATCTGTACGTGTATGTGGTGTGCTAAGGATATATTATGCTTAAATTTATCTAAAGATACAAAGTTGGCATATTCCTATTAGATAGTGTAAAATCACTAGTTTACAAGCAGTCTGTATAGAATTGATGTTCTTTGTAGAATTAGGTAATATATATACTTCAGATGGGCTACCAAGCCTCTGATTCTTGTAAAATAATAGACAGGTTGATATAGGAGTTGGAGGGAGAATTAATAGGGGGATTCATTGAAGCTTTCAAATATGATGTTGTCGGCGTGTTGTGCTCGTGTGATCCACACAATCTGTGCTGTTATTATCATGGAGTACTAAAGGGGAGCATGATCATAATGCCGCAATTTTGCTTTATTTTTAGTTATCTCATCGACTCGGAGCATGGCTGCAGTCTAGGTGTGTTTCATCTTTGGGATGGGGCGACATCTTTGCTGCTTGATCAATCTGAAGTTCTTTTTTGGTATATTTAAGGGCAGAATGGTAAACTCACTTTACTAATTTATTTTAAGTAATAAAATAAAAGAACTTAAATCAATCACTACCATAATAGTCCTTTTAAAAAAAAGATTAAAATAAATAATATGAGAAATCAAAATAAAAAAAAATCAAAAATTAAAAATCTCAAAAATAAAACCCTATCTGACTGAAATCAAATTGAAACTAAATTGGGATTATCTCCTAACACGATTGTTAATGTACTTGCATTTGAAAATTTTCTTTTACCCGGCAAGGAGAAAGAATAGTGTAATTCTCGACAGTCAAAGTTAGCTGCAATATTTTCTTCTTTCAACTCAAGTTTTTCCAATTCTTGAGCAACATAATTCAACATAATTAAGAAAATACATGAACAATAATAACTTAATGTACATCCAATTCACCAAATAACATACTGGGAAATATGACTATGATCACCCGACTTGAAGACCCATGATCCAATTCAAAATTATACCGAATCATCTGGACCAAAGACCCATGATCCATACAAGATTAGACTGGTTCAACTGGAAGGATTTCTCTTGTCCAATTGAAACCCATTGAATACACAAAACTGGCATATAACCTCGAGTTATATCATAAGCACAAAATCTGTAGTTTAAAATTAAATATGTATATTTAATTTTGGAATAAGCAATATATATATATATATATATATATATATATATATCTTTAATTTTAAATAGGAGGAAATATTTATTAGCAGACAGCTGCCAATATAGCAATCCCTTCAACTTTTTGTTTGATTAAAAATGAGAGAATTTTTAAGAAACAGGTTATGCCCTAAATAAGATAGAGAAAGATTTAGATAGAAAAAAAGAAAGTAGCAAGTGCAAATCAAACTTAAGTTGGGTCCCACCAAAAAAATGTATTGTAGAAGAGGTTAGTAACAATAAAAAAATAATAATAAAATTAGTAGGGACAGTTACACTCACAGAACTCCACGTGAGTATTCGAGTAGAGTAGTGGTAGCTATGAAAATATTAATATACGTAAGATCTATTATAAACTCTTTCACCTTCAAAAATATTTTGTCGATGTGAAATCAAATATTATAACATTCAATCACGACAATTTGTTGATAGACAAGATTAATGTTTTCAAAACCCTAAACTTCTTTCAAATTTGAATTAATAATATTTAGTTTATTGATTCTATAGCAATTCACTAATTCTAAATCCTCTAAATTTCACATCTAGGAGAGCCAAATCTAACTTAAAAGGCGTGTTTTCCTCGATTGAAGTCTAAATCAAGCGCCTAAACTCCTTTATTAATTGTCTTTCTAATTCATTATTTTACAAGATCATCCACATGCCTTACATATACATATATACAACAAAAAACATTGTATTAGTACACAAAGGAAGATGAAAAATTCGATTGATTATATGTATGATATTTTCTCTAAACACGATCTCTGTCAAAATCTATATCAAGGGAAATGTAACAATGTAAATATTGCCATGAAACCTCTAACTTAATATCTTGATAAAAGAGAAAAGCTCACTTTCTGATTGATGGGTAACAATGTAAATATATATTACCATGAAACCTCTTGAACCTCATCTAGATTAAGGTATCAACTTAAAGACATATAGTTGTTGTAAAACACTTGTTCAGTTGCTCATAGAGAAAATTGTTTTGCTATCATTGTTAAAATGCAACTATGTGTTTCGTGGGTTCTCTCTTTCGCAAGACGGATCTTGATTCGAAACAGTTTAAATTGAATAAATTTATGCGAGTAATTTATAAAAAACGAATTGTATTTATATAACAGAGTATTGATATAAATATAACACTTTGCTATATAAGTGTAACTCATTTCGATTGACCAACTATATTGCCCAGTTTAAAGTGTATCTGGAATTAGGATCCATAAGAGATACGTACCTTACGGTGACAACTTTTTTGAAAGTTAACAACAATAATAGTGAAAATAATAATAAGTTAACTACAAAAGTGTCCTTCAAAGTTTCACAAAATTTCACTTTTAGTCTCAAAGTATTAATTTTCTCAATAGTGTTACTTTTAAGTTTATTTTTTTTTACAAAAGTTATTCCCTTTTAATATATTAGTGAAATTATAGGTCAAAATTCATGTTTTATATAGTTGAATGTACATTTGACCCATTTCAAACGTATGAATACAATAATATATATTATATGAAACATAAATAACATAATTATCAATAATCTCAGTCATATATGTGAAGGATTTTGAGCTATAAATATACCAATATGTTAAAGGGAACAGTGTCGTAAAAAATTTAAACTTGAAGGAACACAATCGATAAAGTTTGTACTTTGGGAATAAAATAGAAATTTTTAAAACTTTGAGGGACACTTTTGTAGTTATAATATAATATAATACAATATAATACTCCATCCGTTCTTTTTTATTTGTCTTTTTAAAGAGTTAAATTTGTTTTTTTTATTTGTCATTTGTAAATTAATTTTAACTAAGCATTAATGACTTAGTTAACCTTATTATCCTTACATTAAATATTAATTTGTTTATCTTTCATATTTTTTAATAAATTTTGAAGGGTAATATTGAAATTTTATACTCATTTCACTCAATCGGACAAAACATTAATTGCATTTCATAATCTTTTTGTTTTTTCCTAATACGTCAATTAAAAAGAGACGGATCGGAGGGAGTAATAATATAATAATCTGAAATAAATTTTATAAGTATAATTATACATGTGTCACAACTCATACCCACAATGTTCAACTTGATTAATGTTAAATAATATTGAGAATTGATATTTCTGCAAGTAAAATTTAATATTTTCACAAGTTTTCACTTATATAGTTATAAATGTAGGGCCTATTTTACTATTAATGTAAGAAATTTTGTGAAATTATTATTTTTACTTGTGAAAATATTTATTTTCTAAATATATGTTTTATTGGTCTCTCTCGGGATGCAAAAAACGTAATCTCATTACATGCATATATATTCCTGCAGTAACCTCATTATGCGTCAACTATTAGGGACAAATGAGGTGTACTGAGTTGTAACGAATAACATGTAAAAACACTCTATACACTATTTTTAATCATAAACTAGAAAATTGGAAAACAAGTGTTGCCTAATCAATTGACTAATTTCTATAGGAAAATGATTAGTTCGATGTTTTGATTCCTAATTATATGAATAAGTATTAGTAATAATTTTTTTTAGAGAGATATATAATAAATAGGGTCTCTATAATTCTTACCAATCATATATATTAATAAGCTTCGCAATTAAAATATTAATTCGACATAAATTTATCGCAATACATAATATGACTCATTTTCATAAGCATATGGTGTTAACTTATTTTCTGAAATAAGAGATCAAGGCTTGCTCGAGCTTCATAAAAAATAAATCATTATATATATATATGTATATATATGTATATGTATGTATGTATTTATGTAAATAGTATTGATAAAACTATGTATTTCTCTTTAAGAAATGTCATTAATAGTGATAAAGTACATTACGTATAATCCATAAGTCGTATTAATTAATTTCACTATACAGATAAGGACTATTTATTAGGGGACTTGATATTAATTAAAAAAATATTTTAGGTTCCATATTTTAATATTCATTGCAAAGAAATGGAAGAAGCTCATCACCTATGTACTATTGCACATTGAATTAAAAAAAATATTATAATAATAATAAAGAGGATATCTGGATATTTCTACTAGTATATTTGATATTTTCACACAATCTCCTCTCAAAAACAAAAAAAAATAAATACTTACTCAATAATATGTGGACGTGTTGAGTCCGTTGGCATTCCTAAAAGTCTTTTGGCATTTCTAGAAGTCTTTTGGTAGTTCTTTACTTAATATTTAGGAGTTTGTTGGTAGTACTACCTAGGAGTCTCTTAGTAGTACCTACCTAGTATTTATGAGTTCCTTGGACAGTCTTTATCAGTTATCAATTATGTATTAGCTTATATATAGGTTGTTTGGTTATTCAGTAAATGTATAGAAAAAACATCACCATATTTTGTCTTCTATTATATTGCTTTCACATCTATTGCCATATTTCATCAATGATATCAGAACCAGTAATAGGAGAGAAAAATGTGAGTCTCGAAACAGTTTGAAAGTTCTCAAACAGTCCACAATAGCAGCAACTTTATTTTCCTCACATGTTTTTGATTTTCTTACTTCTGTAGAAGTAGTGAAATAATAGCTTCAGATTCTAATTTTGTGCAAGCGGCGAACCCACGCTTTGATGGTCACTATGACCATTGGAGTATGCTAATGGAGAATTTTCTGCGGTCAAAAGAATATTGGCCAATTATTGAATCTGGAATTGGACAACCAGAAAAAGATGCAACAGATGTCCAAAAAGCAGAGTTGAAAGGGAGAAAGTTAAAAGATTTGAAGGCAAAAAATTATCTTTTTCAGGCCATTGATCGTCCCATCTTGAAAACAATTCTTAGCAAAGACACTTCCAAGGATATTTGAGATTCCATGAAGAAGAAGTATCAAGGTACAACAAGGGCTAAGAGGCAGCAGCTTCAAGCACTTCGTTCGGAGTTCGAAATACTTCGAATGAAATCAGGAGAGTCAGTTACAGACTATTTTTCAAGAACGATGACAATCATTAATCAAATGCGAATCCATGGCGACAAGACAGAGGATGTAACCATTATTGAGAAGATTCTTCGATCCTTGACACCAAAATTTAATTTTGTTGTCTGTTCTATAGAAGAAGCTAATGATGTTGATAAACTTTCCATTGATGAGTTACAAAGTTCCTTATTGGTTCATGAGAAAAAAAATTAACCAGCAGGAGAAAGAAGAACAAACATTGAAGGCCTCATCAGTTAATAACTTTACACCCAGTGGAGCTCATAGAGGACGAGGTAGGGGCAATGATCGAGGTAGAGGAGACAGATTTAACAATAATCGTAGGAATCAACAACAAAATCATCAGCATCAAGAAAGTCAATTTCAAGGAAGAGGCAGAGGACGTGGCGGCTACCACTCAACAACTTATAGACCAAAGTCAGCAGACAAGTCTAATGTTGAATGTTACAGATGTCATATGTATGACCATTATAAGTCAGAATGTGAAACTGCTTTGAATAGACAAAGTGGAGAAAAAACTAATTTTGCAGAAAAAGAAAAAGTGTCTCTTTTGATGACGTGTCACGTGAAGGAAGAAACTCAACAAAATATGTGGTATTTAGACACTGGCTGCAACAATCACATGTGTGGAGATAAGGATGCATTTTCTGACTTGAATGAATCTTTCCGCAGCTCTGTTAAGTTCGATGACAATTTCAGGTTTCAGTTATGGGAAAAGGAAAGGTAACAATTCAAACTAAAGGAAATTTCACCCACACTATTGCTAATATTCTTTTTGTGCCATAATTAAAGACCAACTTACTTAGTGTGGGTCAGTTGCAAGAAAAGGGATACGAAATTTCTATCAAAGATGGAGTATGTCAGATTCAAGATGTAAAGTTGGGCTTAATTTCTCAAGTTAACATGACAACAAATCGTATGTTCCCGCTTTATCTCCGCAACACCACTTATTCATGTTTCTCAACGAAAGTGAAGGATGAGGCATGACTATGGCACTTCCGCTATGGGCATCTGAATTTTGGTGGATTAAAAATACTACAACAGAAGAACATGGTGACAGGTCTTCCTCAAAGTACAGTTCCTTCTCAAGTTTGTGAACAGTGTGTTGTTAGCAAACAACACTGCAATTCGTTTTCACAAGAAAAATCTTGTAGAGCGAAGAAGACATTGGAACTTGTTCATTCTGATATTTGCGGGCAATTACACCACAATCTAATGGAGGTAAAAGATACATAATTATATTCATTGATGATTATAGTCATAAAATATGGGTTTATTTTTTGCAAGAAAAATCTGAAGCTTTTGGAGCCTTTAAAAACTATAAAGTGCTCGTTGAAAAAGAAGTTGGCAGTCCCATCAAAGTTCTTCGTACTGATCGTGGTGGAGAGTATAACTCACATGAATTTACATATTTCTGTGAGGTTCATGGAATCAAGAGGTAACTTACAACAGCCTATACACCCCAACAAAACGGAGTGTGCGAAAGAAAAAATCGTACTATTATAAATATGGTGCGAAGCCTTTTGAATATGAGTGACATTCCAAAAAACTTCTGGCCTGAAGCTATTAATTGGAGCATTTATATATTGAACAGAAGTCCCACTTATGCTGTTCAAAATATGACACCGGAGGAAGCATGGAGCGGAAAGAAACCTGCTGTAGATCATTTCCGAATTTTTGGGTGTATTGCCTATACTTAATTTGACCATTTTGTAATAAAATTTTATACTATTTCTTATAAATATTGGTGACAAACTATATCAAATTTATTATTACCTCCGATTTTTACGAGTTTGAAAATATAAATAAATTATTTAATTTTAAAATACATCAATTTAATTAGAACGGTCAAATTAAGCTGGTCTTCAGGAACAAAGATAGTATATGATTATAAGAATCTTATTTTCTAAATCTAATTATGTGAATCTAATATACTAAATCCTATTTTCTTCTCTATTTTTTGTACCCATTATATAAGTAGCGTAAGACTTTCTTTCCATATAGTTTCTTCTGAAAATTTTCCAATACTAATTAAGTTCTTGCAAATGGCAGAAGCACAGAGAGTTCAAAGGTCTACATGCAGCCTCAAATTGAAAGCTGTTGGTGATGTTATTGAAAAGATCACTTCGTTCTTACCCATCAAAAAGGCGGTGAATTTTTCTCTCCTCTCAACTAGATTCCAAGATTCTTAGTGATACAATCGTGTTTTTGCGTTTGATCTAGACTTTGCAAGAGGTAGAGCTAGGGAAGATATGATAGAAATAATTAATCGAGTTTTTAGTCTTCATTTATGTTATAATTAGGATGAATCACACACGCACACGACAGTATAAAATTAACACAGAGATTTACGTGGTTCCCCAAAACTTGGGTATGTCGACGGGCGGCTAGTTGTTTATTGATTCTCTTGATTAGGTTACATAGAGTGTTACAATAGATAGTATTTATAGCTACACTACTACAAAATAGCAAATATACGGCGCGGAAAAAATGTTGTAGATTCTGTCAGCCAAACGTCGTGGTTAAGGGTGTCATCTATTTGACACCCTTATACAACGTTTTAAAACGTTGTAGTTAGGCACCTTATACAACGTTTTTAAGGAAAAAACGTTGTAGATTTATTTTCCATAAATCAGTAGATGCTCGAAAACGTTGTGGTTTAATATAATAGACAACGTTTATCCACATTTATACAACGTTTATAATGTGTCATCTATTTAGACAAATTTATATAAAATGTTGTAGTTTAATATAATAGACAACGTTTAGACACATTTATACAACGTTTATAATGTGTCATCTATTTAGACAAATTTATATAACGTTTTTTAACCATAGAAATCAATAACAGACGACGTGTTTAAAATGTTGTATATTGACTTGCAAATGTTGTAATCATGTAACAACGTTGTAGCTGTGCTGCATACACAACATTTTTAAAAAGAAAAAAAGTTGTTGTTTGCTTATATGACCAGTGCACCTGCAATCTGCTAATGTCATGCTATATAGCTAAAAAAAGTCTAAATTCTCATTTAATTTAAAGCCAAAATGTATCAACAATACATCTCAATAATACCATTCGTTTACAATTTTAAATTACTGCATCCACCAAAAATATATTGAATTGTGAATTTGATTACATGCATCCACAAAATAAACCAAAGTATCCATAAAATTAAGCTAGTACCAACACATGTTCAAAAAAGCCTAGGCCCTGTACATATCCACCGTGCTCTACATGTATCTGCTAACATACGTTGCCCACTCATCCCGTACTTCGTCAATTTGTTCTTGTGTAAACGTTAATCCATTTGCCTTATCCCACTGAAATAAAAGAACAAAAAGTTTAGTCTCCCACTATAGACTAATTGGTCAACAAACAGCCTGCATCAATCAACAACAAAAGGCAGCAAGAGGGAAAACTCTATGTACAAATTGGAATGTTAGCAAACCACAACAAACCCATAAACAATACCACAAGCGACCCAAAACTGCAAACCACTCTCATATAACTGCATCTCCAAACCGGTTCAGCCATCATATGATGGTCTGAACAAGTAAAGGAGACAAAACAGATAAAACAACAATAGATATCCAACATAGCAGAACAAGTTGTTAACAAACTAACAAACAAGAATAACTAAGACAGCTATAACACTAGTAAAGGAATCGGCCAAGCCAAAACAGGTATATAACACCAAACAGATAATCTCATAGGCAGAACAATCATGAACCTAATAGATGTATGAACATCAACCTCAATGCAGATTCAAGCAAAAGAAAGTTTATTTCCATTTTTCGTACATTCATCCAAACAAATTTGTTTACCAAAATGGCTGACCATATTCAACAAGCTCTACTACTATATAAACTTAAAAGTTTCAATTTCAAAATCTTGATCATATTTAACTTGTATAATACTTAAAAAGATTAAAAATCACAGGAATGACTTTTAACATACTTCCTACCATCACTATACTATTTCTCAAGCTTATTGTACATGACCAACCAAATACCATCTATAACCAAATTTATATATCCAAAAAAATGACCAATAAAGCTGGCAAAAAATAACTAACCTTGGCTACAAAGTCCAAACTACCATCCTCAACTATCTCCTTCATAAAACGCATCACAAAATACCCACACTCCGTGTGTGTTGGTTGTACAGGAGTCCCCTAAACACAATTAGTAATTATGTCATGATAAATCAATAAAAATAAAGGAGACATATATATGTATATACATATATAATCTAACATACCACCAAGATTCTCCATTGTGGTGATTTTCGTATTTGATTATTGTTTTGCCCATTAGCAGCTTTAATGGCACTTCATGAGCAAGAGGGTGACACATATAACATCATGCACATCCATCCAAAGACACGATTTATTAGATGAAATTTTGTTGTAAAACTTTCCAATTGAACTACATTAAAAACAAAGTAAGTTGGAATAACATACGTGTTCACAACTTGTTTCCACTCCTCATCGATTCTACGGTACTTGAGGGAATCCAAGAAGTACACAGTATTATTGTCCAGATTGACAATGGTCAACACCCAATGACATCTACACAAAAATTATCCCCAAACACATTTTTATAGTTAAACCAACAAGTTTTTTAGAATGAGGAGTTTTAATAAAAAAGGTAAAGAAGTTTACCATTATAGATCGAACTAAATATAATAAGTACTAACCCGGAGTTGTAAGGTATCAGGAAATACGTGCCAGGATGTGCTCTTGAAAACTGAGATGATATGTAACGTGTTTTTTGAGAAATACTTCCACAACCTTTAGCCCCAACCCGAGCAGGGTCCACAAAAGTAATCATCCTCAACATATTTGTCTTCTTCAACACATCATACAAGTACCTAATAATTGAGAACCGTTAAATCAGTTTTCTTTCACAGTACCAAATAAGATTTATTTAATTATACCTCATGTACATCACTATGCAAGTGCCTGATATTTCTGACATGGCACCAAATTGTAGAATGTCTTCATACAAAATATGGGTAGGACGAGCAAACCCAAAAACTTCCTCCTCGATCACAATTTTTATGGTGTTTCCCTTCAACTGGAGCGTATTTTTGGCATAACCACACAACACCTTTAATGAGCTTGGCATGGGGCGCAGGTTATTCGATTCAGAACTTGTCTTACCGAACTCTAAGCATTTTCCATGTTTCTAGATACAAACACAAGAATATATATTAATGAAATCAAGAATATTTTACATGTTTCTGATTGTTATCTTAATGAAATCATTAATGAAATCAATGACATGTACCTTTAATGGTGGCATCTTTTTGTTAGCATTGTCTTTGTTCTCATCATTGTCAATATCCTCCTTCTTATCAATCAAAATATCCATTTTACCCACAGTGGAACAACTAGCTTTGTCTGAAAAAGGTCCACCGTTAAGGGTAGGGGGAGTCAAGTAGTGACCTGGGGGAATAGTTTTTTCACCAGGGGCCGTACACTTTCCATCCAGTTTTCCTCTATTTGCATAATCTTCTGCACCCAAAAATCTCGCTCGTCCGCTACAAGTTTTGCTGCCACAGCTTGCCCCTTAGCTCGCTCTTCTTCAAGAAGTGTTTGGACAGTTTGTTTAATACTCTGGCTCATATACTCGGTTTGGCGTCTTGGTCGGTGAAAGTAGGAACTTGGAGTCACATAACCTCCCACACCTCTAACTCGTCCAGCACGTTCTGAAGTCCCCAATGCCATTGTGAGAATATCATGGCTGCCGATTTCGGTCAACGAACCTTCATCAACCTTTTTCTTCAATTCATCCTAATGCATTAACAAATAATTCACATTAACAATAAAAAAAATACTGCCACAGAGAAAGAATTCAGAACATCAATTGAGTTTCTTACTATTTCCTTTGCTTTCTCAGCTGTCTCCTCATCTGGAATATTCCCATGCTTATCTTCGCGGCCTTTCCTCCACAATGTTGCTCGATCTATGTCACCTTCCGCCATTTTTTCCAGCTGTTTCATATAAACATGCATGGACAAATAATTATCTTACAAAATGATCTTACAAAATGATCTTACAAAATTTAACATGCATGGACAAATAATTATCTTACAAATTTTTTACTAACCAATTCATCCTCCAATCCAGCATATCCTTTGCGTGACAAGCGATGATTATACTTATATTGTGCACGTATTGATTGTTGTTTCTTATGTAATGCCTGCAAAATATGAAGGGAAAAGTGGTTATGTAATTTAAGAAGCAATGATTTATTTGTAATTAAATGGAGGAAAATGTACCCTAAACTCTTCAGTAAACCTATGGGATACAAAGGCTCTCCAAGCATCAGGTTCAATGAAAGGATACTCTTCAGGGGGGTCACATAAGACTTCTGATTCATTTTCGAAAGGATAAACATAGGTATTGGTCAGTCTAGACTTGAACTCTCGCCATTTACATGCTGCTGATCTTAAAACCATGTTCCGGCTTTGAGGAGCTATCACAAACGCCATATATGCACAAGCAGATCACAAATATCAATACATGTTACAAACACAAGAAAAATAAAACTACATAGGGAATTTAATCTACTTCACATACCTCTACAGCTTCCAAAATCTTCTTTTTTGTATCTAACTCCACAACTTTCCATTTTTTAATGTCAATTCGGACCTTCGTGCGTGCTAATACCCCAATGTAAGACTGCATTTCCTTTGCTGTCTTCCCACGAGGTTGCCCGTTTTTATTATACTCCACAACCTTTCTCACGCCTTGTACTTTTCGCCTCACTATTCGCTGCATTGTGTTAATGCCTCGTTTTCTTTTTGCGGTACTGGAGATTGTCTCAACTTCATATTTCAGACTGTCTTAAGTCTCTAAAGCAGCTTGCTGCGACTGACTAGCCTTGGCAAGTTGGTTCTTGGTTGAAGGGGATGAACTAGCTTTCTTCTTTTGAGGGGAGGAAATAGCTTTCTTGGTTGAAGGGGATGAACTAGCTTTCTTCTGTTGAGGGGAGGAAATAACTTTCTTGGTTGAAGGGGATGATCTAGCTTTCTTCTTTTGAATAGTTTTCTTCTTTGAAGGGGATGAAATAGCTTTCTTCTTTTGAGGGGATGTCATAACTTTCTATTTTTTTCTGCACAAAAAATAAACATTGAGTTAGAAGAATATTCTGAAATGTAACACATTAAACTGCTAAAAAAAATAAATGTGAAAAGTAACATTTTGCTGGCAAATAAACATTGAGTGATAAATACAACTGTTGGAAAATAAACACATCATAACTGCTGGAAAAGTAACATTTTAAACTGCTAAAATGGAAATTTAAACTGCTGAAAAATATAAATACATGTGAAAAGTAACATTTAAAGGCAAATAAACATTGAGTTATAAATACAACTGTTGGAAAATAATTTAGTTCATAAATACAACTGCTGGAAGTTAAACATTCAGTTCATTGAGTTCTATTAATTGCCACAAGAGTTCCTATTCCTTATCAATCCAAATATCCTCACAGTCAGCTCTCATGTATTGTGAGTTGTCCTCGTGAAAAACATCATCAAATGTCTCAACTGCAGGCATACCCCTTGTAAAGGGTTCGTGGTCAATTACAACGTCCCCTAGCTCATCATCACTAGCACAATCATTATAATCCCTATTTGGGGTTGATAATACAACTGACCACATAGAATCTAAAGGATCTTCAACATAAAAGACTTGTTTGACTAGGTTAGCCATAACAAATTGATCATTTCTAAAACCTATCCTACCAAGATTGGCCAACGTAAATCCAAGTTCATCTACTTTAATGCCATTATTGTTCTCAACCCAATCGCACTTAAAAATAGGTACTCTAAACTTATGATAATCTAGCTCCCATATTTCCTGAATGACCCCATAGAAACTCATGTCTCCCACAACAGGATTTTTATCCTTTGCACTAGAAAGCTGCATTGTCTTTGCCACTAGGTGCACTCCACTATTTTGAACAGCTCGCACATCATCACGTGACTTGGTGTTAAAGTGCAGCCCATTGACAATGTAGCTTTTATACTTGAGTACTTCCATACACGGGCCATCCGAAAGCCACCGCAAAGTCTCCGTTATGTCATTTACAAAGATTTACAAAGATAAACACAATTTTACCCTTTTGCGAAACCAATCAATGAATGTGCGATTGTGCTTATCTTGTAGCCACTTTGTTCTTTTTTTGAATCTCGGATAAGTTTCTTTCAGATGTATCATATGTTCACTACATGAAATAGAAGACAATCAAATTTTAGTCGTTGAATTATAATACAAAATTCTTCTATCTTATGTAGAAAAACGTTTAAATTACCTGATATATGGTTCAACTTCATCCATGTTGTCTAACACACAACGATGTGCTTGGTCTAACATGTCACGCTCCGTAGATTTTACGGTAGCACCAGATAAGGGTTGTGTACGACCCATATTTCGCCTCGATGGGATCCCAATAGTACTAACATCAGATAAATATTCCTCGCAAAACTTTGAAGCTTCTTCACCAATATAACATTCAGCCATGCAACCTTCAGGCCGAGTACGATTACGTACATACCCTTTTAATACTTTCATGAATCTTTCAAATGGATACATCCATCTAAAGTAAACTGGGCCACATAATCGAACTTCTCTAACAAGATGCACCATGACATGAATCATGATATCAAAGAATGAAGGTGGAAAATACTTCTCAAGCAAACACAAGGTTACCACTACATCAACTTGCATTTTATCTAGTTTTGAAATGTCGATGACTTTGTCGCATATCTCATTAAAGAAAAAACACAATCTGATAATTGCATACCTCACAGGTCTTTCCATCACCGAACGTAAGGCAACAGGGAGCAATTGTTGCATTAAGGTATGACAGTCATGAGACTTAAGCCCATAGAGTTTTAGGTCTTGCAATGATACAAGACTTTTGACATTAGAAGCGTAACCTTCTGGGACTTTCATGCCATACAAAGAATTACATACAACTCTTTTCTCTGCCCTCGATAGATTCCAAGTACTTGGAGGCAAACGTGTCCTTTTTCCCCCAAAATCTGGCCGCAAATAAGTCTTAACCCCCATTTCTAAGAGGTCTAACCGAGATGCAACCCCATCTTTGTTTTTCCCTGGAATCTCCAATAATGTACCAATAATGCTTTCGCATACATTTTTCTCAATATGCATAACATCAAGACAATGTCTAATATGAAGAAACTTCCAATACTCTAGTTCAAAGAAGATTGACTTCTTCTTCCAACAAGGCCTGTTATCCTTGTCATCAACAGCATGAGTCAAACCATCAACCTTTCTAAATACTTCCTCCCCCGTTAGTGACACAGGAGGTGGTCTAAATTCTTGTTCTCCATTAAATGTTACTCGCTGCTTCCGAAATGAATGATCTTGAGGCAAGAATCTTCGGTGGCCAATGTAACAAACTTTGTTACCATGTGTCAACCTATGGCTAGGTGTATCTTCGCCACATATAGGACATGCTTTATAACCTTTTACAACACATCCAGATAAGTTCCCATAGGCAGGAAAGTCATTAATAGTCCACATTAATTGGGCTTTGAGCATGAAGTATTCTCCTTTAAATGCATCATACACCCCTGGAACCCCCTTCCACAAACACTTCAAATCATCAATCAATGGTTCCAAGTAGACATCTATATCATTACCGGCTTGTTTAGGACCCGAGATCAACAAAGTCAACATCATGAACTTTCTTTTCATACATAACCAAGGCGGAAGATTATAAATAATCATTATAACATGCCAACAACTGTATCTACTACTAAGAGAAGCATGAGGATTGATCCCATCAGCTGAAAGAGCAAGTCTAAGGCTTCTAGGGTCTTTACCAAACTCCGGCCACTTATCATCCACTAGCTTCCAAGATGGTGAATCTGATGGATGACGCATATAACCGTCACTCATTTTATTATTAGTATGCCAAGTTAAACTCTCAGTTGTCCTGCTAGATTTAAACATACGTTTAAATCTCGGGATAGGAGGAAAGTACCACAACACCTTCGCAGGCACCCCTTCTCTTACATGCTCATTCTTATCCATCTTCCACCTTGAGAGAGAACATTTTGGGCAATTAGTTACCCGGTCAAATTCCTTTCTATACAAGATGCAGTGATTAGGGCAAGCATGTATTTTCTCATAATCCATTCCTAAGGCATGTAAAGTCTTCTTTGCCTCGTACAAGGAGCAAGGTAATTGGTTACCTTCTGGAAGAAGTTCAGTCAGAAAAATCAAGTACTCTGTGAAACCAACATCACTCAACCCATGCTTTGTTTTTAAATTGTAGAGTCTAACAACTGCACCTAACTTACTAAATTTACAACCAGGGTACAAGGGTTCATCTCCATCCCCAATCACATTAAGAAACTCACACGGATCATTTGAGAAATCCCCAAAACCATTATCTTCCATATCTACTGTTTCAGAGACATAGCCTTGTTCAGTAGTGCCTACAAAAGGTTCATCTGCATCTGACATACTAGGTTCTCCATGCCATATCCAAGTTTGATAACTAGTATCAACACCATTAAAATACAAGTGATCCCGTATAATTTTGGCACCAAATTTTAAAATGTTTCCACATTTTACGCAAGGGCAATGGATAAGATTCACATTTCTCGCGTTGTCTACCGCAAACCTCAAGAATTCACCAACGCCTAGTTCATACTCTCGTGACCTTCTATCAGCACACATCCATGACTTGTCCATCTTAAAAAAAACAAAACATGTCATCTAAAGTCCAACACTAAATATAAAACACTAAATAAGCACAATGTCCCCTATCAATTGGCTAGACTCAATAATCATGAATAAGAAACCCCTTAACTCACTCTTTGTGAAATAAACATTAGAACGGACCCAAGAAGGAAAAACAAAGGATTTTCAAATGAAAATGAAGATTATCATTATGCTTTATGTAATAATACAGATTTAATTATTCTTCAATAACACGTAGAAGCTTAGCTCAACCAAACTTTTATATTTATGTAATAATACAGATTTAAAGATGAATACTTAGCCAACACTTAACTGTAACTCTATCCAAACTTTTCTTTTACAATCAGTTTTAAGTATTTTAAGTAATGTAGTTGCTTAGCGCTTAATTGAAGGACTAGTTTTTTTTGTTTTTTTTAAAAAAATTGAATACTGTAGTCTGTAGATGCTTACCTGCATTGGCAGCATTGCAGGGAACTTTCAACATTGTAATGTTCATTGTTAATATTTGCAAATTGAAAATCAATTCTAAACTCACCTCCCACTGCCCATTCAATTTAATTAGCTACCGCAAACTGAAAGAAAGGCGAGCCACTTTTTCAACTAACATATTAATAAAACCATTCAAAATACACCTGCCCTGTACCAACAGGCTTTATTCCTCACAGTAACAAGGACACAACCAGTTCAATAATACCACATGAAAACTAGAGAAGAAGACACACAACAAGTTCTTGACCAGTAGCACATAAAATAAAAACCAAATTAACCCAAAATGGGTCTCACAGATATCTAAAATTGAACAAATGGGTCTCATTCATATTATAACCCAAATTAGCTCCAAATATCGTTAAATTTCTAATTAAAACCTAAATTTTAGGGAAAATTAACAAGGGAGAAATTAAAACCTAATTTTTAGTGGAGGCTAGAGACACAGAAACCACCACTGCTGCCACCGCAGCCATTACTATGCTACCACTATGAAAGCAGAAAAACCATTATAACAAAACAAATTGAGTACCTCAAACACGTTTATATACACAAAGACTGTAAATGAGTGGAAAATAAACACATGCAAGAACAAATCCAAAGAGATGAAGAACTTACGATGAAAACCTAGCCCCAACACAATTTATCGTCAAACACCCAAATAGCTTTCTTCGGATTTCAGCCTCAGATCGAACGTACACCCAATCGAACACAGCCAAAGAGCAGATAGAGAGAAGGAAAACTGGAGAGAGAAGGAAAAATGAAGAGAAAAACCCAAAGAGAGGAAACTGACGAGAGGGAACGAAAGTGACGAGCAATGAGGGAAAAAGAACCCTAACTCACGACGACAGAGAGAGAGAGAGAAAGAACAAAACTGAAGGAAAGACGATATGTCTTTTAATTTTAAGTTTCAATTGAGCTCCGTGTTTTTTATATAGATAACGTTTTTTAAAAAAAACGATATCTACTTAAACCCAAAAAAATGCCCTTTCAAATACATAACGTTTTCTCATATACATCTACAACGTTTTGTCAAAAAAACGTTGTATAAAAATATACCATAACGTTTTTTATAAAAACGTTGTGGTTTTAGTGTTATCTATTTACTGTTTTGTAGTAGTGCTACTAATCCTATTCCAACCCTACTTCACATTATGTCTCAAATACCCATAATGTCCTATCAGAAATCAAATAGAAAAACTGAGTTCGCCGAACAGCGCGCCTCGCGCCATTCCTTGGCTTCCACTGGCGCGCCCTGCGCTAGTCCTCTAGAACCTGAAACCCGCCTGTGGCGCGCCCCGCACCGTTTCAAGCCGTGCCACGGCGTGCCCCGCGCTACCCTTATAGAACGCCTCAAAAGTCTTAGCGCGCCCCGCGCCACTCTGATGCTATGTAATGGCGCGCCCCGCGCCGTACCTACAGTAACTCTGTACCATACCGCGGGGGCGGAGCCCCCCGCACCCCCCCAAATCCTTCTGTTCAGTTCCGATGGGCCAGTGCGTCGCGAAGCTCCACTCCACTCCGTTCGATCGCTTCGCTCCGCACTCGGCCTTCCCAAGAACATCTCATTTATGAGCCACAAGTTTCAACAATTTAGGTACTAAAATACAACGGTTTTCGTTGTATTTTAATCCAACTGACCATGAGGATCTAGTGAAAAGTTGGATCTCAAAGGCAGTTGATAAAGGGGTTCAACATCTTGATTTAGATTTCAATGAAGGCGAAGAAGGTTTGGAGTTTGATTTTGCCTTAATAGATGTTAAATCTATTAGGGTTTTGAAGCTTACTAATTGTGGACTAAACTTTCCTCCACATATGAATGGTTTGAGATTTTTGAAACATCTTTTTCTTGGAATGGTTCAAGTTGTTCCCTCAATGATTTTTGCTTTATTTGCTAATTGCTTGCTCTTAGAGAGTTTAGAGTTAGTGAATTGCGATAGTATCGATGACCTAAATGTTATTACTCCAAACTTGAAGAAGTTTAGGGTTTTGAGAGTACATGGTTGTAAAGATATTTTGTCTATCAACATTGAAGCTCCGACCCTTTGCTCCTTGCATTATCATGGCATGTTTGTGGACATCAATCTCATCGCCATATCGCCCCGGTTGAATCATGTGATAGTTAATTTCGATCCAACGAAAGGCTTTCAAAATATTTCTCAAGTGAGAGAGCTAATCACAAGCCTTAACTATGTCAACGTTCTCAATGTTAGCGGCGCTCTACTTGAGGTAATTCGTTTACTCTTTCCCAAATTTCAATTATTTTTGCAATGTGGCATTCTCTTTTCTATAAGATGAAGATGGTAGTAGAAACTTATAATTAAGTAGTTAATTCGTAACTGTGATTTAGATTTCAATTGATTTTGTTCTTATATTGCTATAAATCAGGGACTATCCCCAAAGCTTGTTAATGGACAATTTAACGAGCCACAATTTTGCCTTCCAAACTTGAAGGAGTTTTACTTGTCCGTTGGAGTTAGTTTTATTAATCCAAGCGACATTGCTTCTTTCCTGAAAAATTGCCCAAATTTGGAGACAGTTTCATTGATGTAAGTGTATATATATATATTTGCATATATATTAAATTATCTTCATTTCCCACTAAACACGAATCCAAATCTGCTGTTCTTTTTCTTGACTCATCTACTATCACATCATGTGTCGGTGATAGGTAATATATACTTATCTATCTAAAAACATTTACTGTAAATAACTAATTTCATTACACTTAGCAACAATACATAACATGTGACAACAGATGAGACACAAAATTTGGAGTCAATGCTTAATGTTGATCGATACGCTTGGTACCTTTTTATATATGTTCAGCTTGGCGAATCGTCATATGAACGTGGATATATATTGTACCTTCATTACTCTTGTACCTTCTTTTTATATACGTACAGCTTGGCGAATCGTCCTTCGAACGAGGATATTATTCGGAGCTACATGCAAAGAAGAGATTGGAACAGTGTAATCCATCCTTTCTGTCTCTTAAAGTAGTTAAGGTGAAAGGCTTCAAATTCCAAGCACTTGAACTGGAGATGGTAAAGTTTATTCTTGAGAAAGCCGGGTTCTTGGAGAAGCTTGCTCTAGTGTTAGCCAGGAAGAACCAACCAAGAGTTTTATCTCAAGCTGCTCAAAACTTCTATGGTCAGATTCTTTCATGGAGAGCATCACCTAATGCTAAAGTTGAAATGTTTGAGTATTCAAAAGACAAAAGTTCCATTCATCCAACACAGATGCGAAGGAAATTGGTACTAATTTGGTAGTGGAATTAAATTTTTGTTTACATTCTCATATTTGGTGACTTGTAATTGGAAGGGACTCTTTGTTTCATGTTTGTCATTTTGGGGATTGGATAAGACACCTGATTTGTTTTGAGAATCAATAAATGTATTTCATTTTTTTTTTAATGGTATGAAGGCTTCATTCCTAATTTCTTTAGCATAAGATCATAGATATTGAGAAGACTCAGAAGACGCCCAAGGGGAAAGTCAGATATAATTTTTTTTAACCTTCGGATTCCAAGTTCATGAAGTTGTAAAATTGGTCAAATTTTGTGCATTGCATTTCTATAAAAAAGAGTTGCTTTGTAGGTATTAATATAAACTTGAACATTTGCACTGCAACTCTTTCCTTTTAGAATGCAATACCTTGACAAAACTTCAAAGACAGAGAACTTCAAGAAAGTATCTGTTTAAATTCAGATGATCCAAATTGAACCTTTTTTTTTTTTTTTGCTAAATCCAAATTGAACGTTCATTGGGCCAACTTATAAAAATGAGTTACATTAGTATAACAAAAAAATGTATTTTAAATGACATTTGTTATACAAGTATTATAGAATTGCGACTGTCAAAATAGACTGCCCAAATTGAATTGCCTGGATTTTCAAGTAGTTCAATTAGTGTAGTTTAATTGGACAGTTTATAAAAATAAGTTGTATTTTATATAACAGAGAGTTGTACTTGTATAATACTTGTATGATAAATTAAGGTCAAATAGATATCTTTCCAAAATAATACTCTTATTAAAAATAAAACTCTTCCTTTCCATAATAATAATTCTTTTCTGAATAGGATTCGAATAGTATCTCAACAATTCTTTCCTTGGCTCGAATGAATCTCCAAATACTTTAACTTCATTAATTACTGTCACCATTTTTGTAGTCATCGCCGCTATCATCCACATTATCTGCATCATCTGCATTATCCACATCAACAACAACATCATCTTCATTATCTTCATCATCTTCTTCAACAACATCATTAAAATCTTCAGACCTTCCATAAGTGCAATCTCTCTTCTTATTCATCATTACAAAACTCAGATCGAACTCTGAATCTCTAATATATCAATAATAATTAAATTATAATATTCCTCTCAAGTTTTGTGCTTTAAAACTTGAGGCTACACACATATTATACTCTCCATGATACAACTTTTTACACGGAATTAAAGTTGCAAAACTCTCCCTCTAATAGTCTAATAGTATAACTTTTTTTCGCGGAACATAAAAACTGTAAAAACCCGCCCTCACATAAACTCAAAATTCACTCACACCCTCTCTCAACTCTTAGGATGTTACATGATGTTTGGTTGAGCTACACTTCAACAACTAAACATAATACTTTATTTATATAGTACCCACAACTCTTCTCTTCCTATTCAAAATAGGAGTACTCTAGAATATAATAAACATTAGAAAACATGACACTTCCAAAATAAAAAAACTCTTGCTACAAATAGATTTCTTTCCAAGAATCTAAGAAACAAATACAAAAATGTTGGTTGGATAGCTAAGAAACAAGAAAAGACAATTCAGAACAAGATTCATTTTTTGTTCAGAAGATTAATTCCATAAAAAAATGTGAAATTCTTATCTTGATAAGGCAAGAACTCTAATTAATTGATGAACATGGTAATATACTAACCACAAGAACTTGCCTTTGTAAGTACACAATCAAATATAATAGGCTGAAGCCTCAATATAAGTGGAAGCGTCAAATTGCTGATGAAAACATAGAAAAATGCATGCACACAACTTGATCATGCGTGCATGCGCAATAGTGGAAGCCAAGAGGCCTGGAAATGCTTAATTAAGTTCAGCGAGCACTAATATGTTTTTAGTGTGTATCGATTCACGAGCATGTGTCGAATATGTATCTATTTATTTTATATAAGCTGATAACTTTTAAGCCACCATTATCTTATTAATCCAATCTGTCGGAATTAATAAATTGTCTAATCTGTTCATTTTATTTCACATCAAGGCTAGTGCATGGAGCATTAATTCAACTGCTGGCAAACCTTGGTTGTTCGCAGCCGCAATGCAGCACTTAGTATTAAATAAATGTAAATCACTGTATAGTTATGCTTTTTATACGGCTAATCAGCCTGTGACAGTGGCTATAAATTAAGGGTTAAGGGTTTCATGGTGCTGCAAAACTAGATTTAGGGTTTCTTGGTTACATTACATACTGTCCTAAAGCTCTTATTTTGTGATCAATAACCATGAAGAGTTCAAGAAGCTTAACTGTCTATTTTTGGCTTATAACTTTCTTGATGTTGTGTTTGGTTGCTAGGCCTCAGTTGACAACCGATTTCTATTCCTCAACATGTCCGAATCTTCTCAAGATTGTTCGTAAAGAAGTCAAAAATGCGATTAAGAGTGAAACGAGAATCGCGGCTTCTTTGCTTCGGCTTCAATTTCATGATTGCTTTGTGAATG